>CM038725.1:15214174-15554174 GCA_021613375.1 Megaleporinus macrocephalus | reverse complement strand
TTTAATAATAAAATTGTTAATTGTTTTGTGTGAGCGCTGTCATTGTATTACGGCCAATCACAATCATTAAGCAATTTGCATTACTCCTGGATGTGCGAAGTACAGTCCAATCCACCAATCTCAAGTTTCATCTATTTTCTCAGCCCTCCAATCACTGCTTAACAATCACTTTTATCCATAATTGCTAAAAGCCTACAAGCCAGTATTAGAGAGAAATGTACAAACAAAAAATCACAACACAACGTGATCCCAACGTCGTGAGAGTGATTTTAACTCAATAGAAAGATAAGCTGCTATCGAGACAGCAAATATACCAAAACTACCTTCTCCTCCAGATGTCCTTCTACTTAAGAAAACAATGGGAAACTTAGAGAAAGTATTGAGATGTAACACTTAGTAGTTAGTATTAGTAGCTGGGTCGACCTCAGGAAACAGGTGCTCTGCAATGTCTGTTGTTTACTGTCCTGTGGATTAACCAGTAACAATATCCACAATATCTCCACTGCAATATTAATATTAGAGCTGTTTACTCAACGTTGGGTTTTAAATCTACCACCAGTGCACAGTTACAGCACCCACAGATCAACTGTACAAAATACAATACCAACTCCTTCTGACCAGGCAAAACTGAATTCAGCCATTTAGCTTTGTAACACAGACAAGGGCTGGAAGACGGGGCGTTTAAGGCAGGTGAGAAGTGGTTCCTGTTAAGGGCAGTTTCTCCATCTTGTGTGTTCTTTTATAATGTAACTTGTAAACTTGTAAAATACCACAGATATTAACTTAAAATAAGCTAGCCAGCTGATTAATAGTTTTCTCTAGTTAAAAGTTGAGGTGTGAAAACCAGAGATTGCATTTTATACAATTAAACTATCTGAGTTGCTTTCTTTACTAGAAATAAAGTCAAGCAAAAGTAAAATTCTGACTTAAATGTCTCACAGTACTTTGTTTATTACCTCTCCCCTTCACAACATCTTTATGACTCAGCTTTCTGAGTTTAAAACACACATGCATGATTACGTATTAATGATTCCTCGACTGCATAATGCTACCGTCTCCAACAGTCATTAAAGTGGTGTTCTGTTTGTGCTTCTTCACTTGAATTAGTTCCTAAGTGACTCTGCTCTGGCCAACCATACTTCTTACTAATAATAGCTTTACTAAGTCATAATTAATTAACTGCAGGAAGAGATCACATCACCACAGAGCCTTGTGGACCAGAAGAGTCCTCACTCTCCTATGAATTCACGCTGCACTAACTTTGCTGAGTGAGTTAACATTCAGCTTCCAGAGGCTCTGCTTTTTAGGCAAGCTAAGATCTAAACTTTAAGCCAGTGCTCCTGTGGCATGGATACATCTTTCTAATCAAGCATTCTGCAGTAAAAGTGAACTACCAATTTGATTAGCATAACCAACAGAACATAAAATCATGAAACTCTAACTGTTTTAAGGTTGTCTTTTTTAATATATAAATAAAAGAAAAAAACTGTTATTGTACATTTCAGAATAAATGATGTGTGTAAATTATTAACTCTACATTTTGTCACTGTCCAAAAAAACAAAAACAAAGTAGCAACTTTGGAGCATTTTTATTGGTCGGTGAAACATGAAATTTTCGCACAATGTAGAAAATAAAAATGGACAAAAATGGAGATAAATGTGTTTCACTGGACAGTGATGATATGTTTTATATGTGCATATTATTTTTACAGAAATTATTTTACAAATTACATTAATTGATTAGTACACTAGCTGTTTGCGATGTTGTACGTTTGTTAAAGAATATATAAAACCTGCAGGAGAGCTTATTTTATGATAAAGTACTGATGAACTAATGAACTGATGAACTTAGGTGTTTGGGGAAAACCATTTGTCAGTCATTAAATCATATGTTCACATTACTTTATACCACACAAAAAAGCTTTTACTTCACACTTAGTCTAGAAAACACACCTATACACTAAATATATACTAGTCAATAAGCAATCTTAATAAAACAACCAGAGATTAAAATGAGAGACTTTATTCCTCAAACAACCTTAATAAACACTACTAGAACTAAAACAGAAGATATTAGTACATAAACACACAATCTCTTGTTCTAATAAACTAAAAGTGGAGGTATTAATCCACAAAAAAGCTTAGTAAACTCCTTAAAACATGGTTTTACCTTAGAATGATAAAAACAGCCTTAACAAAAAAAGACTGGAAGATATTAATCCATAAACAACCCTATTAAATACTAGAATATGTGATATTAGTCAACAGAGAAACTTAAAACTACTACACAGTAGAATATAGATATTAGTCTATAAACAACCCTATTAAACACTACACTAGAATTGGTGATAATAGTCAACAGAGAAACTTAAAAACTACTACACAATATAATAGATATTAATCGATAAACATCCCTATTAAACACTACACTAAAATGGGTGATATTAGTCAACAGAGACACTTAAAAACTACTACACAGTAGAATATAGATATTAATCTATAAACATCCCTATTAAACACTATACTAAAATGTGTGATATTAGTCAACAGAGACACTTAAAAACTACTACACAGTAGAATATATATATATTAGTCTATAAACAACCCTATTAAACACTACACTAGAATAGGTGATATTAGTTAAAAGAGAATCTTAAAAACTACTATACAGTAGAATATAGGTATTAGTCCATAAACACCCCTATTAAACACTACACTAGAATAGGTGATATTAGTCAACAAAAATCTTAAAAACTACTATACAGTAGAATGTAGATATTAGTCTATAAACATCCCTATTAAACACTACACTAGAATAGGTGATATTAGTCAACAGAGAATCTTAAAAACTACTATATAGTAGAATATAGATATTAGTCTATAAACATCCCTATTAAACACTACACTAGAATAGGTGATATTAGTCAACAAAAATCTTAAAAACTACTATACAGTAGAATGTAGATATTAGTCTATAAACACCCCTATTAAACACTACACTAGAATAGGTGATATTAGTCAACAGAGAATCTTAAGAACTACTATATAGTAGAATATAGATATTAGTCTATAAACACCCCTATTAAACACTACACTAGAATAGGTGATATTAGTCAACAGAGAAACTTAAAAACTACTATACAGTAGAATATAGATATTAGTCTATAAACATCCCTATTAAACACTACACTAGAATAGGTGATATTAGTCAACAGAGACACTTAAAAACTACTATACAGTAGAATATAGATATTAGTCTATAAACATCCCTATTAAACACTACACTAGAATAGGTGATATTAGTCAACAGAGACACTTAAAAACTACTATACAGTAGAATATAGATATTAGTCTATAAACATCCCTATTAAACACTACACTAGAATAGGTGATATTAGTCAACAGAGACACTTAAAAACTACTATACAGTAGAATATAGATATTCGTCCATAACCATCCTTTAATAAACACTAACAAAGACTAGAATAAGATACAGACCATAAACAACTTAAATAAACTCTTAAAATGTTACTTCTTGTTTATTATTAGAAATTTTCCAGCTAATGTAAAACCTGGCCTGTTGATCACAGGGGCAAATGTCAACAAGCTCGGTCTCTATGGGCAAGAGCAGGATGAGCTGCTGCCAGAAGTCTGGCAAGATTTAGAAGCAACTAAAAACAACACTGCAAAAAGTGTAGAGCTACAGCAGCAGCTGCAATCTACACAATGTGAGCCCATACATTTGTGCTAGAGGCTAACATTCATAATTCAGCATGCGTAGAACAGCTAGTTTGGTTGCGGGCCAGAGCATAAGTTTCTCCTCTGTGCTATAGCATCCGCTCCAAACACATACTGTACTGACACGGAAATGTGTGTGCATCTCCTGCCTCAGTCCCCCGAGAGAGAAACCAGTTTCTTATGCAGACACCGCGTAGGCTATATGTCTTCTAAGCATGTAGCGTGCAGACTGGTAAGCAGGATAGAGCAAGTAAGATTTTTTGCATTTTTGTATCTATTCACAAGTAAGATTGAGTAATATATATATATATATATATATATATATATATATATATATATATATATATATATATATATATATATATATATATACACATGTGTGTGTGTGTGTATATAGACTACCATTAGAGTACATACAGTTTAAGCCACTAGAAATGTCTGATGAAGTGAAGAAAACATGTTATATCAATTTAGAATAAAAATGTAGTATAATTTAGTATAATTCAAAATGTAACCATGGTAAGACTTGGTTGGTCAAACAATTAAAACAATTAAAATAATCCAACGTGATCAGTCACATCATTTTTAACTTATTTGAATTTATAGGAACAGCAAGGGTACAATGGGTACTGCAGTCCAAACACAAAATGTTGGAGAGTTTTCTGCCCCGGCCCCTCCACCCAAAACTTGTAGCTCATGTAGGTTGCCAGGTTGAGTACACTAAACTTACATAAACAGGGGCAACATTGAACTTTGATATTGACAAGCATGTCTTGCCATATTTTTATTGTTTACAAATAAACCAGCTTGTGCACAATGTCAGATACATGGTGGGTTATGTACGGTAGCTAAAATTTTCTGTTTTGCTGGTTGTTGCTGAGGTAGCAAACGCTGATAATAGATAATGCTAGTGTGTGTTAGTGTGTATGCTGACTATAGCCAGACCTAGTTGGGATTATTTCACCAACTGTGACTCAAATACTCGCTGCCTTGACACCCCAGCTGCACACAGACCACACAGGAGAACATACCGTCTGTAGCATTGCTGTTGGAGAAGCCAATTTTTTCTGACTTAGCATGTTTACCTAATCTCTGATAAAAATGTTGTGATTTACAGTAAATAATTTTTTTAGCTTTAGCTTATCGTTTACGTTTATGTAAGGGACTGACAGTTTGCGCCCCTGCAGAAGTGCTCAGAATGCAGAGGTTTAAATTGTGTCATGACACATTTTTGAGCATAGCAACAGGTGAACACTGCCTGTGCAGCCTGAGGCGTGTGTGATTGCATCCTTGCGTGAGGTATGTTTCAGGCCCTAGTTACACACCTCACGATGGGAGGATAAACTAATATACAGACACACAGACTTGGGTCAAAAGCTTCAGTTAAAGTGTACATCAAACACCAGAATGGAGGAAATAAATGTAATCTAGGTGCTTTGAATATGTGACTGCTGACTCCTGGATTTCAACCTTGTAATTAAGTTATATCAGAAATTCTGCTAATCTTGCATCTTGTTTTTCTACATCCGCACATGTGCACAACTGCCTGCCCCCCAACCGAAAAAAGTAAACACCATAGACTTTACCATAACAGAATTCAATCTGTTCTGCATCAACAAAACAAAACTTGTCCTGATTCTTCACTGGATTTACTGCTTGACTAAAGCAACTGTAGTGGTGCATGTAAACCTATCACTTTAATTATTGTGGGTTTTTTTGCAGTTAAGTGATTATTCAGTGTGTGTAAACATTCTCACACACACACTGGCACTCGCTCCGTATGTGTGGGGTTATGGGCACCCACACAGTGGTGCACTGGGATGCAGATGTATGGTTATATAAGTTGTTATATAAGGCGCTGCTGTCCTCTCCGATATCGTGGCCCTTTTTTCTCACTGCGAGTCGGGGAAGGTTACACAGGGTTGTGCTCCGCCTCGCCGGGCGCTGCCGTCACCCCATGGCTACAGAGGAAGATGAAAGACATGAAAAAGAGAGAGCTCTGCAGCAGAGAGAGAGAGAGAGAGAGAGAGAGAGAGAACAGTGGCTAGGCTAAAAGGCTAAGAGGTTGAGACCCCGGCGGAAAGACTAGGTGGATTAGGTCTGTTAGTTTGATCTGGGTCAGAGTGCTTTGTCAGAATAGATGGTAGAGGAACGAGACGACCAGCAGTTCTTCTGAAATATCTGCCGTAACACACTGCCTTGTATAGATATTTGGGGCCCCAAACAATTTAAACAATTGGCAATTAACAACATTATTTTAGGTAGTTAATCATATTTGTTTCATCTGCTCAATTTTGACTCGAAAAGAGAGTTTTTATCTTTCATTTTAAAAAAAGTAGTGTATTTTGCAACAGCTACAGGATTGGCCAAAACAAACTTCAGCAGAATGTTTTTATTATTTTACATTATATATTATTATTAACATGAAAATCACATGATATCAAGGTGAATGTATTTAGCACATCAGTTGCTGAATTAGTATTCAAAGAGAACTCAGTCAAAACTTAAAGGGCTTCTGAGGATGTAAGGGCTTCAATTACTATTGTAATCATAAATTTATCAATAAAAAGATGATTTTGCACTTCAGTTCTTAACATTGAGCTGGATCTTCTTTTTGAGCCCAATTCTTTCAATTTATTCTTCAGTAATAAAAGCTTCTTCAGAAAACAAAAGCATTGCATTAACAGCAAATATCTTAGGCTTTATCAAAAGAGACATCTACAGCCATTTAAGAGCTCGATGGGAGTCATAGCAACAGCTTGATCAAATGTCCTAATGAAATCAAAACAGCCATTAGCCATTTATTATATTAATGCATTATTAGTAGGGGTGGGAGTCATCGAATATCACCAAAATACAATTTTTACTTGTCATATGATATAATATTACTGCCAATTTAAAAATATTGTGATAAGCAGACTACTGTAATAAGATATATTGCAATTAATTATCTTGTATTCAACTGCAAATAAAAAAAAAAATTCAACCTGTTAGTTTTACTACAACCATTCTAACTGCAGCAGAATGGGATTGTCAAGCAGGCAGACTAACAAAACAACCTTAAAAACACCTAAAAACACAGTTATTTTATATAATAAACTATGTATAACTGGCACATTACCTTTGACACCACTACTGCATATATGTTCTTTATTTCATAGATAAACAAGTCTATGGCATTTACAGTTGTAAACAGTTTGGAATAGTTTGGAGGCAAAAATGCAGTTCTTACCCCAAACGCAGTCAATCAGCTGGGACATGTTTTTGTCTGAGGTTTGACAGTTTAGTTTTGTACAGGAGCTAATATGCTAATTGAAATGAAACGTAATAGTTTATACACTAGCAAATATTCAAACTACAGATCTTCACGCATTTCTGAAAACAGCGAAGCTCCCTGAACTTTGTCTGTATTTGTATAAATTATACAGATAGATATATTATTTTATATATTTTATATATCATGACATCACGTGATATTGTGCTGTAAACCTGTGACCATGTGCACTGTTGACATTAGACATTCTATCAATTATGACATCTATGACATCCTAACCGACGCAGCATTTTTGGGGGCTTTCGTAGGCTGGAGGTAGCGGAAGGTTGCCGGTTCAATCCTATGAACCGACAGGACACGACTGAATTGCCCTTAAGCAAGGCACCTAACCTCTGACTGCTTCCCAGGCACTGTGGTAGGGCTGCCCACCACTCCAGGCAAGTGGGCTCACTGCCCCCTAGTGTGTTTGTTCACTACTGTGTGTGTATATGTGAGTGTTTCACTGCATGGATGGGTTTAATGCAGAGATTTTGAATTTCCCTCTGGGATCAATAAAGTATCTATCTACACTACCGCTCAAAAGTTTAGAATCACTTTAGAATTTCATGCATTTTTCATGCAATTCATGCAATTTACAAACAATATTATTAAAGCCTATTTTTGTATAGAGGCTTGTTTTGCATATAGTCCTATTATCAGTAATTCTTAGTTAAATCCAAGTTAAGGATGTTATTGGGCTAATTGGTTGTTGGTTGTTAGGACACTCGTGCTCAATTGTGATGCACAGCTGAAAAACATTCTAGGTTAGTTTAGTATCTGGAGTAAGTCATTGATTTAAAAAAAAAAAAAAAAAAAAATATATATATATATATATATATATATATATATATATATATATATATATATATATATATATATATATATATATATATATATATATTTAAAATCAATAACTTACTCCAGCACTCCTACCTCCAGCTCTAGTGTCGCAACTACATAATTATAGCCAACCTTTTAAAGAATTGCAAACTAAGTATCAAGAATCTCCACCAATCGGTCAACAAACCTAAATCAACATATCCAGCTGATCAAAGCTGTGCATCTTCAGTGAGGTTCGAGCAACCGGTGGAGTGTATGTATTGTTTGTTAGCTACATTAGCCTCATAGTCCAAAATCAATAAAACAAACTTCAGAAACCAAACATTTTTTTGCTGATCGACTTGCAGGAAACTGTAAATTTGAATTTTGCCAATCTACTCCTTCAAGAAAACTGGTAAAGGATGAAAAAATTCAGCAACACTGCATGAAAATGAAAACGGAGTGGTGTAAAGAAAGTAGCTGAATCTTCACATTTCCCCTGCATACTGCAGAGAGAGGGGAAACGCTGGAGAAAAGCATCAAGTATTTGAATACTGAAACGGCTGGAGTGGAGTGGAGAAGAGAGAGAAGGCCTGTGCAAGCCAAAGAGGAGGAAAAGCCAGTGCTCTCTGCCTTCTCTCTCTCTCTCTCTCTCTCTCTCAGGCCTTTAGCTGTGCTTTGATGTATCTATAATTAGGCCTTACAGTCTATGATGTGCTCAAAAATCAAATCTCAGTAAAATAGTGCAGCACAGCAGAGAGAGAGAGAGAGAGAGAGAGAGAGAGAGAGGCAGAGAGAGAGAGAGAGAGAGAGAGAGAGAGAGAGAGGAGAGAAATTAATCGGCCAGCGTTTGATGTGCTTGATCAGAAACATGTTTATTAACTGCAAAATGCGAGCAGTAATTAACCCGCAGACAGCTTGTTTTCTGAGGCGCCGTTCATGTGTCAAACGGTCCATCCCGGCTAAAGCCAACGCGCTCCTCCACCTCTCCCTCTCCTCCCCTCACTCTTCCACTCGCCTTTTACCCTCTCCATTCCCCTCGGACCACTTTCCTCATCAATTAGCTGGTGGGCTGTTTTTTTTTCTGCTCTTTTTCATAAAGTATCATAGCGGCCGCAGTGCTTAAGCAGTCTTTAAGCCAGTATGTTATGTATGTATGAGCCTCAGTTAATACAGTAAACGTAGATAACCGTCATTTGAAGTTTTAAAAAAAAAAAAATAAATAAATAAATAAATAAAAATATTTAATCAGGATGAAGACGCTGAGAGGAACTCCTCAGGCAGTCCACCAAGGGGTGCGTGTGCGTATCTGTGTGTGCGTATCTGTGTGTGTGTGTGTGTGTGTGTGTTTAGAGAGTTAGAGCAGTGCTTTCACGGTCAGTTGACTTCAGTACTCTTCAGCGGTCAAAGGTCGG
The DNA here is from genome assembly GCA_021613375.1 of Megaleporinus macrocephalus. Lineage (NCBI taxonomy): Eukaryota > Metazoa > Chordata > Actinopteri > Characiformes > Anostomidae > Megaleporinus > Megaleporinus macrocephalus. Next base: position 15,544,889 of record CM038725.1, on the reverse strand, counting down.
CAGGATTGTTGTCCTGAGAGGTTGAGGTTTTGGAAAGGAGGATGAGACTGTGATGTCAGAGGTGACTGAGACACACACAGCATGAACTAAAGGTTTTCTCCAGGGAGGTTGAGGGAAATGGGAGAAATGTTCATGCCAGAATAGAAAGGAACCAGAATGGCACAGAAAAACAAACACACACAATCTAAAGTACAATGATTACCAACATAAATGAATCACATTAACATTAAATGTTCTATAAGAGGGCAATACGCTATCAATATGATTAGAGATATGCATTCTGATTCATTCTGATACTCATGTACCCACATAGAAGGAGACTTAGTTAATCATGAAGAAGAACAAATAGAGAAAAATGATTTGGGCCAAATATTTTGCTATAAATCTGGATGCTGATGAAGACTCTGCATGTTAGTTTGACAGCAATAGAGAACTATACTGCAACTAGAGATGCTGCGTTCAGGAATTTTTAAAGATTTCTTTACAGACAAATCTTGCAGCTGAGCTTTTTTAGCCTTTTGTTTTAATCCAAACCTCACATCAGGTAAAGGAATACATGAAACATACCAACATTTCCAGTGGGCCTTGATTAGGGCAAAATATCTTACTGCAATCTTTACTGAGTGATACTGCAATGCTTTTCTATGAATTGAGGTCCATGCTTTTGTTTTCCTGGACAAGACAACTAGTATATTGACAATGTCCAACAAGCAACCCAATGATTTGAACACAGCAGCTGCCATCATGATGAATGGACCAGAATGCCCCAAAACTGATAATTTGTTTACTGATTATAATATATTATATAATATATTATGTACACTGATTATAATAACAACGTATTATTTAAATACAACTTGGTTAAATTAACTTATAATAAAAAAAACCTCTTAAAGCTGCCATTGTGGAGATACTTGATGTTCTTCTAACAGTGACAAAATGCACTTGTACTGGTGCAAGGCATAAACAATGATTTTACTGCGCAAGACTGCCACAGTTTTGGTTTTGATGTCACAGTGCAGGGTGTTTGGTTGCTTGGCCTAACTTATCCACAAGTGTTGTGTTATTAGGCTCATTCTTCAAAACTGAGCATGAGTAATGATGACATGTTATTTTACCACAAAAACCTGCTTTTGCAAGTTGAAAACTGCACTATATCCAACTGTGATTTCGATATAAAAACAATACATCTGTTATCCCTCTAATTTCCATCACTTTCTATCCACCAAATGTGCAATATAAACAAAATAATTTGGTTTTTAATGGGATAAACAAGCATTTAAAAAGTTGATCTTGTCTATTTAAATAACACTGAAAGTAAGAGGCAACTGACAATTTAGTACAATAAGTCAGACACAACTATGCTTATAAACTCATTTACTTTATAAAAGCATAACACAGATCTGTCATAATAAGTAGAACACATTTGCTGATTCCCAATTTCACATTTAGAGTAAAAAAACAATGCAGATTCCTAATCTTACATGTTTCTGCACCTAACATCAGCCTAGACTATTTAACAATACAAGCATTCTCAAGCTTTACAAGCTTTCTCAGTCACATCCTTAACAATACATCCTTGGCAATGTGCCCACATCAGCAGAGCATACTTACTTATATACTTACTTGCACACAGAAGGCAAATCTTCATATTTTATAGAAACATTAAATCATTCAACTGTTGATCTATTTATATTTTTCCACCGTTCTGTAATGAAATGTAACAATGAAAAGTAAATTCAATATTCAAATGCTGGCACCTTGCTGGTTACCCAAGTACTCGAGTAGCTGTACACTTCCCTAATCATAATAGGCTTTTCTTCAGCATTTCAAAAACACGGGACAACTTCAAGCATTGCATAAAAAAAGAATTGAGACCAATTACAGCGAGTCTGTAAACACCAACAGCAACAGTAACTGCAAATTAACTAAAGGCTGACTGGATATCAGCCAATTATCTTTGACTTTTTGCCATTTCACCCTAAAGAAATGAAGAGTCGTTCTGTGAAATGTGCTTTTAATCATAACAATAATAATAATAATAATAACAATAACAGAAGGATGGAGAAAGATGATCAATGTTTTAGAGTGATTGGAAGAAACATGTGGCTCATACAACACTCGTAGTGGAAAAACTGGAAGACCTATAGGCCCTTAAAAAGAATATAGGAACAATTATTAACTGCAGTGGGCCCAGCACTCAAGAAATATGATGCAGCTGGCACTCTGCAACAAATCATCTCTACAAACAAAACTCTGAATCGTACAGGCTATGGTCTTCACTGGGGAGCATTAAGTATGTGAAAACTGCACTAAAAATATAGACAGGAAAAATATAACTTTTGAGAATATCTTGGATGGCAAAGAAAATAAAAAAAAATCAAGCCTCACCTCTCACCTGAACCTGAAGTAACCAAACAGAAACTAGAACCAGCTTATTGGAAAAGACTATAATTCTTGAAGGAATTGGTAAAAGAAGAAAATGATAGATGGATGGATACAATCAGATAAATCATTGAAAAGCCTGATAACTCAAACAGAAGACAGATATTCTGGAAAAACAACTTAGTTAGCACTCACAACCACTAGTTAGTATGATGTCATTTGCAAAATGCTAACTGATAACAATTCAATTCTATTAAATATTAGTAATATCAGCAATTACTAAGCACATACTGGATGAACCTGGGGATCTCTGGACAGTGCCATCCAAAGCCTGGTCCATGAGAGCCAGTCTGCTGTATGAATATTAACACTCATATTCAAATGACTAAACAAAGATCTTCCCAGTATATGTAAGACACACACACACCCAACAGACACCCCTGGAGTTAACAGAGGGAAACCCACAGCCACCCGTAACCGCTAACACACATTCCCCACTTCAAACGCAGAGAGGAGGGATGGCTCTACAGATCTGGGTTCAGGGACAGTGTGTGAGAGTGTGTGTGTTTTTGTGTAAGAGAGAGGGAGAGATCAAAGGCAAGTCAGCTGAGCCAGCTGTCATAGCTGTTAGCACATCTAACCTAGCAGCAGCTAGCTGAGGGAGTATCAGAAAAGTCCTTACGAACCACCACAGACAACACACTTCTATTAATCCCTCAAAAGTTTAGTCTATTACTCATCTATCAATCCTAAAACAGACTACAGCTAAACTATTAAGTATGCACTGTCCTTTTGTAGTTCACCATTAGCATCCAGAAGAGCCCTGGGCCTGAGCTGGATTTCTCTGGGGTGAAAATGAATGAGGCTTATGGAGATGTAGATGTTACGATAAAAGTTTCTCAGAACATCATTTATAGGGACACAACTTTCTTGCCTATGGATTTACCATCCAAGAAGCCATGAAAGTCTCCGCAATACTGGTGCACTGCCTTGCAAAGCATGCGACTCTATGACTCTTTCAGTGGGCTAAGATAGCACATAGCTAAATACTGAATAAGCTAGTGAACTCCAATAAAGCTTATAAGCTTTGACAATAAATCTTTACTGAAGAAGTCAACATCCAGACTGTGACGTTCTAAATATAGAAAGTGTTACTTTGTAGGTGTATGTGTAATCTACATTCACCAACATTAGCTTGGTGCTAACATAACATACAAACTTGAGATCGACCAATGTGGGTTTTTCTATAGTCGATGCTGATGCCGATGTTTAGAGGTAAGTGTCAGCCAATAGCCGATACGTGCTGCCAATTATTTTTGGCCGATTTTTAGGGCTGATATCTAGACGTTTTCCACTTTATTTGCTGCTAAAATGTCACTAAATGTCACTTAACTAGAAAAAACTAAATATTTTTATCTGCCCACCGAAAAATACAGTATGACCGTATTCTGAAAAAAATTAACATCCATCTCTTCATACCAATAACAAACAAGTTATTAAGAAGTGCATTATAAAATACCTCCACACAGCCGACATGTTTGCTGCAGTTACAGAGAGTGGCTCACTTCGCAGGTTTTTATTGCATTGTAGTAAAACTGTGATTCTTTAAGGAGGATGAGGCACTAGAAGAAAGCAATAGAGAGAAAAGGAAACAGCGTGCACGCCGTGCGACACGATAGACAGAGAGACGCTGATATGCTGTAATGGTTGTTAACACAGCGGCTCTGTTCTGTTCTCTTTACTCTTTCTTTGCTGAAGCTGAATAATATCTGGGAGGCTCTGGCTGCTCCGGAGAGACTCGCTGTGTAACAATAACCTGTATTACACTAGAGCAGTTAGCTTTAGAGTAAAACATCCACTCTGGTTCACGTCTACGGGCCAGGAGCTAGAAACACGTAACCGCCTCATTAAAAACATCACTGTTTGCTATAAATGATTCATTTTCACTTATTCGGCCAAACAGTTCCAAAGATTTTGGCTTGGGGTCCTTCACATGCGGCAGCAGCATGTTCCACGGCACCAATACCACGGGGCTGCCCGCAGACGTGCCTGACTATAAATCGGCGCTGCGAAACACTGATAATAGGAAGATGTCGATATTAAAAAATGGGAAATATCAGTTGTTCTGTAATTCCAACCCCATTAGCTTGTAGAATAAAGCATTATCTTAAGTGTGACAAAGGAGAAAACAAAACCTGCAACTAGAACTAGCAACCTAAAAGTTGAGGTTTTGTTGCAATAGCAAGCAGACCTGGAGACTACTAAATTATACAAAACCTCAGAGGCCTTAATTTAAGTTCTGTAGATATGACAGTGGACAAGGGTTAGCTAGGCAGCCTCACATGCAGCGTAATATGAATTAGGTTTGATATGATATCTGTCAGTTCAGACCAGATGGGACAGCCTTTGTTTCAGTTGCTCATGGTCATGGGTTCCCAACATCCGGTTGCCGGTTCATGGTTTGCCCTTGCTGGGATCAATGACTAGGAGCCCCCCACAGAATGCTTAGACCCAGTCCTCTGGCAATAATGACCTGTTCCTTTCTCCTGCATTTAACTTCCCAACTATGAGAACGGACTGTTTGTGTACTGTCCAGCCCTTGAAATGCACAGATCATATATGAGATTAGGTAATTCTCTTCATTCTAATGTTTCATGTACAGCTGCCCTTAATACCATATTTGCTCCACGGCACTGCGTGACGTAGCACGTCCAGTACACAGTGGCCTTTAGAGTCAAGGTGCCAGCATGCTATAATACAGCGAAGAAATAATTCTAATGCTGGCCCTCGTTTCCACACTTTTCTCTCTTTCCATCACATTCTCTTCCCTTTCCTCTCTCTTCCATGCCCTTCAAGTAAGTGTTGCCCTCCGTCTATCTCAAGACGTTCTCCTCTTTTACTGTGTGTGTCTTCGGTACGGCATAATAGAGCTGCATTTCAAACCTTCGCTTGGTTTCTCTCTCCCTTCTTCTCTCTACAGAGTGGAAAGTGCCCTAGGATAAGGATGAACTGGATTGTTTACAGAAGCAGCATTTTTTCAGCAAAACTAAACGTTATTTATTTTTAATCATTTCTCGCTCGCTTTCTTACCTTCTCGCTGACTCTCCCACCGGTGAGGCCAAGTGTGTGTATGTGTGTGTCCGTATTGTTATTGTTTAGTTGTTTTTTTTTTCAAAAACATAAACACTCACCAACTCCACGAAAGACAGCCCGCCGTAGCTGTGAGCAACAACAAAGATGTTTTTGGCGAGCGATTTGAAAATGAAGTGGTCCCACACGTAGAGTGTGTGTTCCTCTGGTGAGCTGTTTTTCTGCAGAGAAAGAGACACACACACACACACACAAATAAAGAACTGTGAGAGAACTGAGATAACAACACAACACACACACACACACACAGTGGCTCCAACATGCTGAAGCACATCCTCCCCGGATCAATGAGCCTTGCATATTGCAAATGCCCCAAATGTAAAAACCGATAGCTGCCGTGACGTCAGGTTTAAATCTTAATTTGTACCCTGCTAAGAGATCGATGTGGCCTTGATACAAGCGGTAAGCACATAATCGGCCAACACGGGGGGAAGGTCACAACACTGGAGCGCAGACAGAACACTCGTAATTAACACGGGCCTGAGGTGATGAGGGAGGGACAGAGAGATGGTGGGGGGGCGCTCATTCAGCAATGCCTAGCACATCGATCTGTGTGTTTGTTTGGAGAAGCTGCAGATTGGTAGAAGGTGCATGAGCACCAGGATATAAACACTGGGCTAAAACAAAAGTAGAACTGAGAACTAAACATCACCTCAAATATTCATGCAGAGCTGAGGAAATCATAGGCGCCTACTACAGAGGACTGTACGACATACAGTGGCAAGAAAAAGTATGTGAACGCTTTGAAATGACCTGCTTTTCTGCATTAATTAGTCATAAAATGTGATCTGATCTACATCTATGTCCCAAGTATAGACAAATTCAATGTGCTTAACCTACTATCTCACAAACAATTATTATATTTCATGTCTGTATTGGACACATCCATTAAACATTCACAGTGCTGGTGGAAAAACCCATATGACTTCAACAAAAGCTAATTAGAGTCAGGAGTTAGCAAACCTGGAGTCCAATCAATGAAATGAGATTGGAGCGAGGTGTAGAGCTACTTATAAAAGACACTCAAAAGTTTTTGAGTTTGCTGTTCACAAGAGGTACCTGCTGATGTGAACCATGCCTCACAAAAAAGAGATTTCCGAAGACCTACGATCAAGAATTGTTGATTTGCATGAAACTGGAAAGTGTTAAAAAGTAATCTCCAAGACTTTTAGGTATGAACCAGTCCACAGTTGGACAAACTGTCTACAAATGGAGAGAATTTAGTACTGTGGCTACTCTTCCTAGAAGTTGACTCCAAAGGCCCAATGCAGGATGCACAGAGAGGTAAAAAAAAAAAAAAAAGAACCCTAGAGTAATAGCTAAAGGCTTGAGGTAATCATTGGAACTGGTTAACATCTCTGTTCACGAGCCTACCATATGCAAATCCATGGCAGGACAACAGGGAGGAAGCTGCTGCTTTCCAAAAAAAAACATCACTGTATGCCTGAAGTTTGCCAAAGGGAACACTGACACTCACAAAGCTACTGGAAAAATGTTTTGTGGACTGATCAAACCAAGGTTAAATTGTATGGGAAGAACTTGCAGCACTACATACGACGTAAAAAGGGCACTGCATACCAACATGAAAACATCATCCCAACAGTGAAGTACGGTGGTGGGAGCGTCATGACTTGGGGCTGCTTTGCTGCTTCAAGGTCTGGACCACTTGCCATCATCAAGGGGAAAATTAATTCTCAAGTTTATTAAGGTATCCTACAGAATAATCTCAGAGTAATCTCAGAGTAATTTCATGTTTAGGCATGGTAGCCTCTGATTGGCTGAAAAGGGAGGTCTGAAGGCTCATGTCACAGTGTGCAACTGGCAGACACAGAGGAGGCTGACCAGTGCGCTTTCATTATCAGGGCTGTTAGTTCAAGTACTTCGAGCAAGACTAAAAATATACTCCTTTTTCTTCTATTGCCTCTACTGAACAGCACACACAACTCTGCTACCTAACATCACTGTCCACTCTGAAAAATAATCTCAACTGATGTTAGTAAACCATATCAGTTATCAATAACTAGCACACTAACCCTGGCTTCTATCACCTGTAGGCTAGCAGTCAGATTGCTTGCAGGCATTAACTTAAAACGTGTAGATATGTCACGTTCTGAGATAAATTTCTCTCGCAATCCCATGAAAAATATCAGTACTGATGAATTAGTCAGCAAATAACAGCAAACTAGAGAAATAAATTAGACTGATGAGGAAACAGGTGCATCTTCACGGTTTCAGGTGAGGTCATAACTGTATGGTTTGGAAGAGAAGATTCAATCTAACATTTTATTTGGTCATGAGTTTACTGCAGAGGTCTTAAGGTTTAGACCAAGCCTTGATCTGAAGAAAAAATACAGTTTTCTTTGCTTTCCATTAACCGGCATGCAAGTTTGCACTATTCATTTAAAATAAAAATATGTTAAACGCCAAAGCTCAGGCATCAGGTAGTATATTCATGACCAGAGTCATAATAACTGTCTGGCTCCCATCATCACTAGTATCAACAATTCTTAGTCATTTTTTTTATTATTCAATTATATTCAATCACAACACTGTGCCATCCAGATGTGATTGAATAGAGATAGGATGGGACTGTTTCAATTCACTCCCACTTTTCATAAAGACTTAGTCAGAGACTGCCTCAGTCAGAGGCTGCCTCTACCTGTGCAGTTTCTAAAGCTTTGCCATCCAGACTTCATACAGATATTCTCTTAGCTTTTATTCTGTATTTAGTTTATTAAACTGTAAATACTGTTTGACCAGAGGAGGACGGGTCTCCCTTTGAGAGTCTTGGTTCCTCCCAAGGTTTCTTCCTCCAGTCTGAGAGAGTTTTTCCTTGCCTTTGGCGCCTCTGGCTTGCTCACTGGGGGATATACATGTTGTAACTGTCTGTTTTCAAAACTCTGTAAAGCTCTGTTGTATAAAGTGCTATACAAATAAACTTGAACTAAATAAAGGCAGAACTTTTGAACAGCTGGACAAATTAGCCTCTAAAATGCACCCTGCTCCAGTTTGTAATTTCATGGAAGACACTGAAAAATGTATTATTTAGGAATCCGTGGTTAAGTAAACTTTATGGTAAAGCTTGAACAATTTAGGCAATGACTGCTTTGAAATTTTGTTATACATCAGGGATATACCTCACTTAGTACTAGTATCAAACTTAAAACATGTGAAATCATAACAATCCTACAGTACACAGATGCAGATACAGACACAGACAGAGCAACCCACCATAAGGTGATCAACTTCTGTTCAATGTTTGCACCTCGCTCACTGGTGAACTCGTTCTTGCATCAGCATCCGAGCAGTGATTAAGCTTCTGAAAACAGCTTAATAACTGAATTAAAACTGAAGCAGCTGACAAAGCGGAAGAGATTTCCTGCCACTCCTAAACAGTGCACGCTCATAACAGTAAATAAATATGAAGGATAACAAATACGAGTAGGGGGAGATGAGGGGCTGGAGGTGTGGCAGCTAAAGTGTGATGCAACCGACAGAAAGCAGACTCCGCCTCAGAGCCTTCAGAACACCACACTGTGAGACATATCCTGTGACATCAAAGGCCTTTGAACAACTCACTCAGACCCACACGTATACCCACACAGAGCACCATCAGAGGCAGGAGATTTCAGAATCACAGGACACTCTGACAAACACACAAGTAAGCCAATGCTTACTTAAGTAAACGAAAACGTACCGTTATTATCTTATTAGCTCGAGCATTACTCATATACCATAAAAGACTAAATTCTTGTTTTCCTGTAACCCTTGACAGAAGTGCAGTCCACCACTAAAACGTCTTCAGAGCTTTGATTACACCATCCTATACTGGCAGGCAGGGAAAAACAATATTAACCAATATCATGTTTTCCCGAACCCTCCAACCACACCTGTCAATGATCAAACCCCAGCCAGCTCAGAGACCAGTGATGCACCGAAATACAAATATTTGCCTAACATGGACATTCTGGAAAAAAGCTACCAACAGATGACAATAAATACATAAAAAAACATAAATAATAAACATATTTTACAGTATATGGGCTACTGTATGTGTCCAATATCCACAACAAGTGGGAAGAAGTAGTGTGTGAACCCTTAAATTTTATAACTGGTCGAACCTCCTTTGGCAGCAAAGATTATGGCAAGCAGTCCAGGCCCTGAAGCAGCAAAGCAGCCCCAAATCATGATGCTCCCACCACCATACTTCACCGTTGTGATGATGTTTTCATGTTGGTATGCAGTGCCCTTTTACACCATACGTAGTGCTGTGCGTTCCTCCCAAACAATTCAATCTGGGTTTCATCAGTCCACCAAACATTTTCCCAGTAGCATTGTGGAGTGTCAAGGTACTCTTTGGCCAACTTCTGGTGTGCAGGAGCAGCTTCATCCATGGTGTCCTGTCATGGACACCATGCCTGTTCAATGATTTGCATATGGTAGACTCATGAACAGAGATGTTAACCAGCTCTAATGACTCCCTCAAGTCTTTAGCTGTTACTCTAGGGTTCTTTTTTTATCTCTCTGAGCATTCTGTGTTGTGCCTTTGAAGTCAACTTGGCAGGCCACCTCTAGGGAGAGTAGCCACAGTACTAAATCGTATCCATTTGTAGACAGTTTGTCTAACAGTATTTTATAAGTCAAAGTAGCTCTACACCTCAATTCAATTTCGTTTTATGGACTGGACTCCAGGTTTACTAACTCCTGACTCTAATTAGCTTTTGTTGAAGTTATTAGCATAAGGGTTTTTCATGGAGTCAGTTATTAAATCCAAGGGTTCACTTACTTTGTCCACCTGCACTGTGAATGTTTAATAGCTGTGTCCAATACGGACATGAAGTATTATAACTGTTTGTGAGGTATGAGGTTAGGCACATTGAGTTTATCTATACTTGAGATTAGATGTAGATTAGATCACGTTTTATGACTAATTAATGCAGAAAATGCAGAAAACCAGGTCATTTCAAAGGGTTCACATACTATTTCTTGCCACTGTACTTGAAGGAACCAGATGATGTTTTTGTGCTGGCTGGAATTTTTTTCTTCTGTTGTTTTGCTGTATTCTGCATATTAAGTGGGATGAAGTCTTCAAACCTGTATTGGTGAAGAGCTTGGGTACTGTACGACCTTTCGAAACTCAGCATGAACAGCGATTGCAAATGGCTTGACTAATAAGCCTAGCTTAAACTGTAAAATCAGTCTAAACATTTACTGTTGACCTACTAAGATTTAAACATTCTGAACATGTTTACACTGACCATGGAAAAGTGAAAGTATTTCTCTTTTTTATTCATGGACAGAAATACTGACGGAAGCTTTATTTAAGATTAGAATCGTATAGTTTGCATCAAGAAAACGGTGAGAAATATGGTGAAATACAATGCCAACTTATTGGTCACTGGAACATTCTTTAAAGGGTATACACAGTACATGCTTACTGGTTTCCTGCAGGAAAAAAATCAAGCTAATTAGAAAGAACACACACATTCAGTTTACATGAGTTTGTAAAGCATGGTACTGGAAAAACACACACATGTAAAGCCTACAGCAAACTGAAAAAAGAAATGTAATGTAAAACTAGATTTTCCTACAATCAGCATGAATATCAAAATAATACTGAAAAGATTTTACTAAATTAAACCAAAAGACAGAGTATGGTTTCTGGATATGAGGGACTGATCGCTGTGCTGTGTGTGTGTGTGTGTTCCTTTGTGACACACTGGCAAAACCAGGTAACATCCTCCTACCTTATCACTCAAACACAGAGCCCAACACCTGACCCCCTCCTTCCACACAGACACACACACACACAGACACACAAACAAAGGCACACACATGTGCATTATACAGCATGTGATTGACTCCCCGCTCTGATAGAGCCCACACTTATCACTACAGCATTTGCATATTGTGTAATTATTTCCTGGGGTTAATTAGCACGGCAAAACAGGCTGCCCTTCGAGACCACCTCCTGGTGACAGATTCACCTGTCTGTCTCTCTCTCTCTCTCTTTCTCTGTCCCCATTACCGCTTTCTGTCTCTATCCCAGACCTCTCTCTCTCATCATTTGTCTCTCTGTCTCTCACTCACTCTACTTTTTCCACTTTCTCTCTCCCTCTCCCTGTCCTTTCTTTCCATCTCCCTCTCTCTTCTCCTATATCTCTCTCTTTTCTCATTCTTTATCTTTTCTCTGTTACTTTCTGTAAGTTTAGTTTTTTCTCTCACTCTGCATCTCTGCTACTCTCATTCACTCCTCTCCTTTTCTGAGTCTTGACAGACTCCCTGCTGTGCTCTAACCTATGGTGTCTCAGAGACCGACATTAAATGTGCATATGAAGGTGTGTGTGTGTGTGTGTGTATGTCCATATGCGTGTTTACGTGTTGTAAACATCCGCAGTGCAGTCTCCATATGCACAGACTCTACACAACAAACAGCATGGAGCTTTAAAGCAGAGAGGCTAGCTCTTAATGGAGGTGCCGGGTCATTATGGCACACTCTCTCTGCTGTCTCTGTCTCTCTCTCTTTTCTGTGATCACTGCTCTCAAAGCCCTGCACATTTCTAAATGCCTCCCTCTTCTCCTCTTCCTGTTTTCCGTATGCCTGCATAGCCACAGCACACACAGCAACCTCTCAGATCAAAACACTAACTGTTAAAAAAGTTTAAAATCATATTGGTGTCATATTAAAGAAATTACCACAAACAATCATCTGGACACAGTGTCCAGTAAGTTTGCACAGGTGGCGATTTAAAAAAAATAAAAAAATAAATAAAATAATGTCATGGGGGCCGCAAGTCTATCACAGGGCAGACAGACACACACACACTTGCACCTAGGGGCAATTTAGCATCAAAACTCACCTGACTGCAGACTGTGGCAGGAAACCAACGCAGACACTTGCAAACTCCACACAGAAAGGACCCGCGTTACCCAGACAGGGAAATGAAACCAGTCCCTCCTTGCTGTAAAGCAACTGCGCTACTCCACTGCGCTACTGTGCTGAACATATATTGCTTTTATAATATAATTGATATTTTGGAAATATTTACATGTGTTTGTTTGGCATAAACAACTACTTACAATACCAGATATAAGCCTGTATAACTGCTCTTATGTGGTTATGATGACGTGCATAACAGTTTATAAACCTAGCTGTATAAAGTGTTGTCCATGAAAGTATAAATACTTATAATACATACATATATATATAAGTAGATTTACACTACAAGTTATGATGAATATATTTAGAAAGGAGTCGTAGAAAGTGTCACTTTTATTGCATTACATCTGAATATCTATAGTATATTTATACAAAACTAAATCTACAAAAGTAGAAGTTGTATGTCGTGGTCTGAAGGTTAGGGATCTGGTCTTGTGACCGGATGGTCGCCGGCTTGATCCCCGGGACCAGCAAGAAACGACTAAAGTGCCCTTAAGCAAGGCACCTAACCCCCAACTGCTCTCCGGGCGCCGTAGATAGGGCTGCATGCAGTTCCGGGCACGTGTGCTCACTGCCCCACTAGTGTGTATGTATGTATATACTAGTGTGTGTGTATATGTGAGTGTTTCATTGCACGGATGGGTAAAATACGGAGGTCAAATTTCACTGTGTGCAAAACACAAGTGATGGAATAATTCTAAACTTTATATATTAACTTAATCTCAAAAAATATCACTGATAAATACTGTATCTATACACTGACTATCTAAAATGTTTCTGTTATTAGTGAATTGTTGATTTATCAATAGCGCTGCTCTTCATTCTAGACACATGTAGATGTGTATATATATATATATTAGAGATGGACCCGCGTTTTAGGCCAATTCCGATCACCTTTCAAAGCGATCGACCGATAGCCGATACCGATAGAGGGCGGGGCTATATGCCACGGCAGGGCTACATGCAATTATTAGCGCAAGCAAGTCATGACACAAGGTTGAAACTGGTTTATTACCATTTTTAACGAACTCATGTGAAACAACACAATATTTGTAACAAAATTAACAGTAATTAAACAAAGTAAATCAAACGACTATCCCCAATATTGCAATCATTAAATTCAGACCATTAATTTAAAACTAAAAAAAGCTAATTAAATAAGTGCAGTAAAAACTGCAGTCACAGATTATGTGTTACTTTAAACAAAAAACTGCAATCGTTAAATGTAGATCTTCAATTGTTGCTGCTGTTCTGTTCGTACCGGTCAGATCTGGTCTGGATGGTGTTCTGGGTTGTTTGTTTTGTGCTAGCTGTGCGTGCTAACTCTGCTGTTTGCTGATACTCACTGTATTCAGCCGCATGGTGTCTCTAAAAACTGTATCAGGTTAAAAGTGTTAAATGTCTTTGTCTTGGTTCCCCAACGAGACACGGTTAATTTTACAGATTTTAAAAACGCTCTGGATGAGTCTGCGTCACACACGGCAACAAACTGCCAGACGGACGAAACACAACGCAAAAGAAAACAGTTCTCGCGAGACGCGCCGCTTTAGTCAGTCTGTGGAAAACGAAAGGGTGTGTGTTTCCACCTAGCAAATCAGATAGGAATTGCAGGGACCTGGCCGGAGGGGGTTTCAACAAAACGCTAGCTGGAAATACAGAAATTAGGCTCATTTGTTTAACGCCATTGATCGGCTGAATTGGAGAAATATCGGCCGATCACTGATCATATATTTTGATTAAAAATCGCCGGTACGCGATACATAGCTGATCGATCTTTCCATCTCTAATATATACGTTCTGTCATGTCAACAACCAACCAACCTGATATGAAACTGCTAAAACAGGTGTTCCCAAACTTTTGAATGGTGGTGTGAATACATGCAGTCAGGAAAGTCAGAACGAGAGAGGAAAAGAGAGACAGAGAGACAGAGATAGAAAGAGAAGGTGGTGAACTTTGAGACAGCGACACTTTTTCACTTTTTCAAGACGGTGACAGTCACTTGGCTCTTGTCTGCAGTCAGAGGGGGGAAATGCCACCAGCTGCACGGATCTGCCACACAATCACTGTCACTCATTCACAGCCCTCCATCTGAATGCTGCGCGTGACAGTATTAAATGAAAGAAGGTATAAATATGTACAGCGACGCGCACGCGGAGGATCAACAACAAACTCAACACTACAACGCAAATTAAACATCTGTAATCTGTTTTGACATGTTGAGAAGATCACAGTGGGATCAAGTGTCAGGATTACTGCTCTGTTATTTGTTAGCTTGAAAACAGCACATCACGCACAAGGCCATGAGCTGTGTATGCAGAGGGCTACTGAATGCAGAGCATATACAGCGTGGAGGAACTCAGGGCGTCTGAGGATGAGCAAGACTCGCGTGGGCGTCTGTTCAGATTCTTCTGTGAGTTAGCTGAGGAATGTAAGCCTGCCTGTAGTCTGCGCTAATTGCCTGCTAACAGAGACAATAAAACATTCAAGTATTCGAAATAACCGCGAGGTAAACTGGGTTTCTGCAGGGCTGAGAAACCTCACGGCTATTTCATATTTTCATATTTGCTAATTGCTTCATATAGCTGCTTCACAGAGCTCAGGTCAGGCTCACGGCTATACAAAGCTAATTGTAAGGTCAAAGCACTGCCAGGTGCCACAGCACACGTCTCCAGACCACCTGTGCTGTTTAAATAAATAAATAAATAAATAAATAAATAAATAAATAAATCTTTCTGCTTGACTGAAATGACTGCCTCGCTCGGTCACAGACGCTGGGTAAACACAGCTCTCATACACCTGAAGACCCCCCCAACCGCCCTGCCTCCAACTCATTTGAATAGCTAACAGGCAAGGAGCTAATTTTCCTTCAAGTAAATGATTAAATATTAAACGAGTCTATAATTACACATTTATTTGGTAGCTATCATCACTCAATCCCTTAAAATGTGGACCTCCACTAACTGCCATTTGCCTGGATCCATATTAACGTCCAACGACCAGTCAGCTATGCTAACACCACACGTTCGGGGCTGATAGTGAGGAATGAAAGACTGGAGGAACTCAATATTGCCTGTTTTGAATGTCTGCCGTGTGCAGGAGCGCTCTGTACCGCTTGATAAAGCTGGAGTGGAGTTTTGTGGTGGCGCGTGCACTTCCTGATAGCACGGAAAAACTAGCCGCCTCAGGCTGGCTAAATAACTATTGGCACTCGCTTCCTGTAGATCTGTTCTCCACACCTGGCCAGTCACGGACAAGGTGCCCCTTCAGAGACGAGAGGGACAAATGAAAGAACCCTCGTATCACACACGGGGGAGATCAAGGAACAACCAAAAAAAAAAGAAAAAAAAAAAAAGAACGCTTGCTAGCTTGAAAACTGTAGGACTTTAACTTCTGGCAAGCCCACTGGAAGCCAGGCAGGGTGACAGCTGAGGCCGGCGGAGAGGATGCGGACAGAATAATAACATGCTTAGTGCCCGCAAAAAGAGAGGAAACGGAAAAAAAGAGAGAGACGGAGAGGGGGGGACATGAGGATTTGGAAAGTTAAAAAACGATTCAGACGCTTGTGTGTAGAGATGTTCGGCGCATAAAGAAGCCTGAGCCGTACGTCACTGTACCACGGCCTGACCTTGTACAACTGAGTTAATCTCGGCAAAATTTGGTAGCGCATTGTTTCAAATCAATAACTCATTAACAAAGTACAAAAGGACCTGCGCCTGGCTCGCGGGGGGCTCCTTGTTAAAAGACAGCTCTCGGCTGCATATGGCCAGAAAGGTCATCTTTGTCACATCTCGACCTGCCTCGCGCCGAGCCTGCGATTGTCAGATTAAATTACTCCTCAGGTTTAATTGACGCGGCGCGAGGTACGCGGGCAGCCGCTCGGGCGAGGGCTTCCGAGGAAGGGCCTGCTGTGAGGGGCCTTGCTTCGGGTTCTCGCAGCAGATTGGATGTGTTTAAGCTTGACCTGACGGGAAGATTGGGAGCAGACATCAGAGCGTAGCCGCAGCCAGCAGGCCTCGCCCCCGCAACGAGCACGATGCACAGCTTCAGAAAGACCAGCGCTCCGGCGATGGAGAGGGCTGCCAAGGGGTTTACATGCAAAAATAACACAGTGGAGAGGTGCACCTACATTTAAACCTAGATTTTAAAAAAAGCTGGGACAGTGTGTTGAATGCAAATAAAAATAAAAAGGAGTGATTTGCAAGTTCTGTATGTAAACAAAAACAATACAAGGACAAGATCTGTAATGTTTTACAGTTTTAACTACATTACTTTTAGACCAAAAAATGATGCCTGCAGAGCGTTCCCAAAATGCTGGGACCGGAGTGAAGACTAGGAACATGTTTTTGATGTTCAAAAAACATTGTAAAGCGATGATGCTTTATAGGAAAGTCTTCTACAAGCAAGGATGCGTCAAGGCTTGCCACTTGGCCAACAAACGCAACAGCGAATAACTCAACTTTACTGAACAACTTTCTTTAACAGGTGATTGCAAGGATTTAACATATTTCACCCTCTGCGATGCACATCCTCGAATTAGAGATGGACCGTTCAGCGTTTTTGAGGCCGATTCCGATCGCTGACCACCTTTCGGCGCGATTGGCCGATAGCCGAGGGCAGGGCTACATATTATTAGCACAAGCAAGTCATGAAACATGGTGGAAACTGGTTTATTACCATTTTTAACGAGCTAATGTGAAACAGAATAATATTTTTAACTAAATTAGAAGTTGGTCTATGTGGGAGTAAACCACTTGATACAGCTCCGGAAGAGCCACATCTGAAAAGTATCTCTACTAGGAACAGCAGAGCGTAGATCCAGGTGGAATATTAAGCAGCAGAATGTACGTCTTCTACAGCCGAGAAGGGCTGCTTATCTAGAACTATAAACTCAATCACTCTGGCTGTGGTTCTTTAGCTCTCTGGCTGTTGATGCTGCTGTTCTGTTCGTACCAGTCAGATCTGGTCTGTTTGGTGTTCTGGGTTATTTGTTTTGTGCTAGCTGCGCGTGCTAGCTCTGCTGTTTGCTGATACTCACTGTATTCAGCCGTGTGGTGTAAGTGTCGTATCAGATTAGTAGTAAGTGTCGTATCAGATTAGTAGTAAGTGCTGTATCAGATTAGTAGTAAGTGCTGTATCAGATTAGTAGTAAGTGCTGTATCAGATTAGTAGTAAGTGTTGTATCAGATTAGTAGTAAGTGTTGTATCAGATTAGTAGTAAGTGTTGTATCAGATTAGTAGTAAGTGTCGTATCAGATTAGTAGTAAGTGTCGTATCAGATTAGTAGTAAGTGCTGTATCAGATTAGTAGTAAGTGTTGTATCAGATTAGTAGTAAGTGTTGTATCAGATTAGTAGTAAGTGTCGTATCAGATTAGTAGTAAGTGTCGTATCAGATTAGTAGTAAGTGCTGTATCAGATTAGTAGTAAGTGTTGTATCAGATTAGTAGTAAGTGTTGTATCAGATTAGTAGTAAGTGCTGTATCAGATTAGTAGTAAGTGTTGTATCAGATTAGTAGTAAGTGCTGTATCAGATTAGTAGTAAGTGTCGTATCAGATTAGTAGTAAGTGTTGTATCAGATTAGTAGTAAGTGTTGTATCAGATTAGTAGTAAGTGTCGTATCAGATTAGTAGTAAGTGCTGTATCAGATTAGTAGTGTTAAATGTCTTTGTCTTGGTTCCCCCGCGAGAGACACTGATGTTACTAATGTTACAGGTGTTACAAACTGCCCTGGATGAGTCTGAGTCACATACGGTAACAAACTGCCAGACGGACGATGTTTTCTTTTCACACGTGCAGTGAACGCTTAAACTGTTCTCACAAAGCCACTGCTTTAGTCAGTCTGTGGAAAATGAAAGGGTGTGTTTTTCCACCTAGTGGTTCAGATAGGAATTGCAGGGAGCTGGCTGGAGGGGGTTCTCTTCTTCCTGGATGAAACGCTAGCTGGAAATACAGAAATTAGCTCATTTGTTTAACGGCATCAATCGGCACTCGAGATCGGCTAAATTGGAGAAATATCGGCCGGTCGCCAATCACATATTTTGATTAAAAATGGGCCAATACCGATACATGGCTGATCGATCCTTCCATCTCTACCTCGAATGATTCAAGAAATCCTGAGAAATATCTGTGTGCATGAAGAAAAAGGCAAAAATCCACGTTTAAAGGGCCTGAATTAAAAACCAGCTTGATTCTTGGGTGCATATTACCTTATGGATTTGGAAACATTTTAACAAAACCCTGATAGTCTGATGAGTCAATTATTAAATAATAATTAATAAAAATAATGGACGTTGTGTTTTCAAGGGCAAAAAAAGGACCACCCATACTGTTACCAGCATAAGGTTCCAAAACCAGGGTTTGTCTTGGTAAGGGCTGGATTTGTTTCCATGGTACAGGTAATTTGCACATCTATGTGAACTACATAGATGTTCATGCTAGACCTGACTACAGTCCAGACATCTCTCCCACTGAAACCGCATTATGCAGCTATCAGTCTTGCACATCAGAAGAATGACGGAAAGGTCTGGATCAGTCGTCAGTCCCTAAATGATATTTTAAGGGCTCTTTAATGGAAAGGCAATGTAACACAGTGGTAAATATGTTCTTGTCCAAGTTGTTTTGAAATGTGTCGCAGGTGACAATTTACAAAAATAAGCTACATGTATTGCGTCTTCGCACTGTGTTTAATATAACACAGGTAAGTATGTACTAACCACACCTTTGAGCTTTCACTTGCATCTCACACACACAGTGTTATATTTTATCTTTGCATTTATTTTGAAAATAGTCTTGCAAAATATCAATGCACATTGACAAGAACTGAATAGATCATTGACACTGTATCACCAAACCCCATATATATATAAATGTTCAAAACACTCTTAACGTATGGAGTCTAGCCTACAATGTTCAATCCACACTGTACAAGTTATTATATAATAAAATATTAACAAGGTTTTGAACTGTGCTGTCCACCAGTGCCAAATACTCTTTCTTACATATCAAGTAAACATAAATCAATACCACACACACACACTCACACACGCTCAGAAGCAAAGCAAATAAGCCTCGACACATGAGACACACAGAAACAGACACACACGGGTTAAACAGGTGAGCGGCCCTGGACCTCAGCTATTGACCTCCTGCTTTGGCTGTGTCATAAGTTCATAGGTTTAATTAAGCCAAGTCCAGTCACCATGCATGTCCTTGCAATAAAGGGTCAGGTGCGAGGTCTTAGAGGCCAAAGTTCAGGCACGCTTAGGGCCTCCAGAAAGTGTCCTGGAGCGGTGTGAACAGAGACAGCGTGAAGGTGATACAACGGCAAGGCTGAATACATATCGCCTACTCCTGACAGCTCCACCCAGAGCAGGTCTTATCTAGAAGACGTGTGGGTTAGTCATGTACGAGCCGAGCATGGGGAAACAGAACATCTCCAAAACACGGATTCTGCGGGCCCCGCAAGGAATAGGCGAGGAGCAAAAAACGAGGGATAAATAATGGATGGCGTTCCTGAGGAGACGGAGGCGGCCGTAGGGTACACAGCGTGCGAACACCAGTCACTACCCCAGCCCGCATGTCACCTTGAACTGGAACTGACTCCAAAGCAACGTTCCACCATTGACTTTTTCAGGCTCTAGGAGTGCTGAGCACAGTTTACAAGTAGAACAAAAACACAGACTTAACTAGTCCAGCTGAACTTCACTGTTAAGTTGGACATAGCAGGAAACATAACACAGGTCAGATGGACTGGTAATTACAGAACTTGTTAAAGCACGAATACGGTACCTGGAGCTGATAAAATAGACAATCAGTGTAGAAAAAGTGTAGTGAATGAAGTGGCTGGTCAATGTATATTGCATAGGATGTGTGGATATTATCCAGTACAGCTTGGTTAACACTTAAGAAACCTGGACATCAACTGAAGTGTTGAATCTCACGTGTTTGAGCAGAGATACATGCTTTGTATTGTTCGGACATGAACATCCGTAAATAAAAGTAGCTTCTCTAGTTAACATTCGGTAACCAGTTCGCAGGTATTTATAAGAATTTACAGTGACCTAGAGGTCTCGAGAGTTTAAAGGGTTAATGAAGACTCAAATGTCTTACTGTAGCATTGTTTATTTTGCTATTTTTAATGTAATGAATTTTATTGTTAAGAGCGATGACTAAGAGAGGGATGACTTTTTATAAATTTTAGATTTTAGCGATTATTATCACCCACATCAATAAATGAAAGGATTGCTTTGGGTCAGAAGACCTCTCCAGCCAGTAGGTCAGCCTTTTACTGGGGATAATTTAACATTAAACATTTACTGTAGCATTCAAATGTTTAATTGCATCAACAGTAGGCAATTTAAAATAAGATTTTAATCATTACTAGTTACCAAGATGTAACTAGTCACTAACAGGTTCTTATAAATGTTTTATTTAACATTTCAAAAAAGAGATAGATAGACACTTACATACATGCATAGAAGGATTAATTGAGGTTTTGCTTCCTCACGTTTTTAAGACAGAAGCAGTGACATCATCAGAGATGTTAACTAACTCAATGTGGTTCAGCAAGAACTCACAGCAACGTCTAAAAAACACCAAGCCCTATATATTCAGCACGCTTGAAGATCCGTCCAACCTCATTGAGTAAACAAATGATTATTACAAAGATCTTTCATGTTCAAAAGCCAGTGCAATTTAAAAAGGTTACACATTTTTATTGTTTTACTAAACTTTTTTTAATAAACTTCAGCCCCCGTCTCCAAATTCTTCCCTTCACCTTGACGTAAAACAGGACAGCGAGCAGTAAATGCAAATAAGTGGTCTAATACAGATCACTGACCTTCTAAAAGAGAAATAAAACATTGTCTAGATGATGTACAAAAGAGAAACAGAGCGAAGCGCTGTACTCAAAGCGTTCAATAAACTCATGCCACCACTGCAAGGATCTGACACTTAAAGTTCTGCAGGCACTTAAGAAATGAATAAACGAACGACTCTAAGAGAGCGAAAGCGCGCAGAGAAAAGAGGAACACTCAGCGAGAACGAGCTGCCGCTCCAATGCTTTACGAAGTCCTAACTCTCTCTCCCTCGCTCTGTCTCTCTCTCTCTCTCTCTGAACAAAAAAGCAACAATAAGAAATCTGAGGGAGAAAAAAAAAGTGAGAAAAAAAATTATTCTAGTCATTTAGAAAAACGGCTCTTTTCCCCCTGGGGCTGGGGCCCTAAGCCTGTCCTGGTTAGGCCTGAATGAAATCTTTGGAAGCTTCTTAAGCCCTGAATGTGGGTTTTGTTCCTGCTATTCCTTCGCTTGGCTGACAGAAAATAGGTAACTGGATTAGGCCTCAAATTCAGAGTAAAGTGAACTCCCAAAAAACTTCTGTATGCCACCCCCACCTCTCGCTCTCCCTCTCTCTCTCTCCCTCTCTCTCGTTCACCCGGCCTCTCCAGAGACACTAGACATGGGCCTTTAGGGCTGTGATCTTTCAGAGTGGTGGGAGATTATGCAGGGGCACTATGAACCCCGGGGGGGCCCCAAAAAGTAAGAGTGCTAAAGGCAGTTAAGGGCTCCTTAACGAGGGTAAGGAAGCGTATTAATCAACTCAACTCTGGCCAGGACCGAGCTAGCCAGGCTTGGTGGAGCGACATGCAGGTGGTCCTGTGCTCGGCGGGAAGTCAAGGAGGGGAGGAGAGGGGCCTGAGCCTGGCACAATACAGCTATAAAAGATTAAAAAGTACTGGAGAATGAAAGTGGGCGCGGCCCCGCCCCCTACTCTAGGCCCTGAGAGGATGGGTGGAGATGAGGGAAAAACACACATGCAAAGTCGCAAATACAAACACACACATGCACACGCCTCGGAGCTGCACACTCATAGAGACACAAGTTAGTACGTCAGTAGACACATCATAAGCACACTAAATGATGGCTTGGTCTCATGTGACAAGGATCTAAACAGCTGTAAGATCACAAGGGACACTTTCATAGTAATAAACTCTACATTAAAGGGCTGAAAGCTATTATGGATGACTGGCTTCATCTTTCTGGGGGGGGGTTACAATTAGTCATACATTACATCACAATACATTCAAGAGGGTCATCAGTATTGTCAAGTTTGTTTATTGCTAAAGTTAACATGTTTTGAGGCGGGGATGGCATGACCTGTGCATTTGATATATTTATATATCCCAAGTGCACAATAAACAAATACAACATAATAAACAAGTGATGATACACTCCAGTCCAACACTTTAAACTAGGTTTGATTCAAGAAATATGATGACTCTAATGATGTTGTGGCATAGCTTACTAATGAAACTAGAACTGTGAAGCAAGAGGAGTGTTGGAGCGAGCTGATTGGTGTTGATTGTTTGCAAACATTGTTGTTTAACCATGCATTTGCAGCGCAAGGATGTATTGTCCCACCTTTACAATGCACACAGTTGTGAACCGCATTTGCACGATTGTGTGATGCATTGCTACACCCCAAAAACACAACTACAACTTAATTAAACTGCATTGTTAATTATTTGGTTATTCTAATACAAACATGCCAATGAAGTGAACTAAACAGAATTGTATTGTAAACACTTGTAAACACCAGTAAATGACAACAGCAAAATTTATTGCACAATAACAAGTAACTGATCCAGGTATGGACTACTGACTGGGCAACTGGGACCAGTGCCTAGGAACCTCTGACAGCTAAGGGCCTTCTGTATCCTTACATTGGAGTGGCTCAAATACTTGGGTTAATCCACTGCATATCACTGCTGTCGGAACAAAACCTATACTTTTGCTTTTTTTTTTTTAGGTTTTAACATCATTCGAAAATGTCTGATGCTCCTTACATTGTGTTTAAATTTCATGATGCATGAAGCAGAAGCAAGTTTTTCCTCCTCCTCTCAAGTTATCAGTTTGGAGATACAAAGTTCAGAAGCAGGGATATATAAACATTACTTGAATAAGCATTCATTGAATATGTACAAACGACTAAGTGTTATTAGTTGTTGAGCCCCTCAATTGTTTATACTGCTATTGGCTTGTGATAATGTTGTTCAAATAGGATGTGTTAGACAATGTGTAGAACAATTTCTGTTTTAGGACTCGATATGGCCAAAAAGAACAACTGAAAATGAAGACAAATCGTTAAAAAATGCAGAAAAAATGCTCATATTAAACCAAAACAGCTGCTATAATGTAGGCACAATAGGAAAGCTTTAATTAATCATTTATACTGCTACCCCCCCCCTCCCCCTTCAAATAAAGTCTTCTCAAAACAAGTGTTCGAACAGTTCTACATCATAGAGAAACCTCTCCCATATCAGTTTCATATCAAAATTTCCTTATTAGTCGGCTATGGGCAGACCAGGCAAGTCAAAGCCTACATATATGGAACTGGACATCATCACGTAAAGCAATTTGATAGAAATCTGATAGAAACAGGCTTCTGGGCAGCAAATATCTGCATAAACATGGAGAGCTGGAGAGTCGGGCTGGTTTAAAAGCTGTTGTGCCCAGATGTTAGTCTGTTATTGTACTCTTTCAGATTTTTAGCACTGCTGGACTATCATGATATATATCATGTATCATCCAAACGGCTTCAAGTATCATTCTACATTTTCTCCGCATCGCCCACCCTCACATTCCTGTGCGCGTCATGTGGAGGGACTACAAGTGTGCGTGGGTGCTTGCTGAAAGGTCAGTGGCACTTGTGCAGAGTACGAGGGAATGTAGATGGTGCTGTGTTGAGAAATTCTCTGAAACATCTTACAAAGAACTGAAACAAAAAAATTCAGATGACAATAAAATAGCATGAAGCTAAAAAGATGCAAAACTAACAGACAATGATTACTGGCTTCCTTTAGACGCACACCAGTGCCATGAGAAGGAACGACAGGCTGAGAAAGGCGTTTGTAGAGAAGTGGTTCTAACAGAGATGCCCCAGCTCTTATAAATGCAGAGTTTTATAAATTTTAGAAAGCAGAGCAACTTTTTCAGAAGTTTGTACTATGTCTTTCACTTTCATGAGTCCTATGTGGGCAAACATATGTAAGCGCACTGGAGTCTCACAGACACACGGGCCACAGTTACTGGCTGTCCTTGTGCTGGTTCCTTCGCCGCTGTCCAGCATGTATAATGTAAGCGTGTTGGAGAGGAGGTCCAGCCTAATGTGGTCAGAGTGAAGAATATTGCATAGCCCCCCTGCAGAATTGAAAAAACCTTGGCTCTAACGATCTCACGCTGCTAGCATTACAAAGTGCAAAAGGTTCTGGGGACGAGATGGAGGGAGGGGAGACGGGGAAAGAGATGCCTTATTATATGAATCTTAAACTAATCCAGCTGAAATATTTATCAAGACATTAATATGGCTTCTTTCCTTCATCTCCTCTAAGGAAGTTCTTCTCACTCGTCCTTCTCTCTCTCTCTCACTCTCTCTCTCTCACTCTCTCCCCCCCTCCACACACACACACACACACCACTGCGACCGTAGCAGCACATGAAGATGTCAGCAAAGTAAGTCGAGCTCCTATCCATATTGACAGGGTGTTTTCCCTCATCGGCGCCACACTAGAGGAGAACACACTCTCAACACGTACAGCGGGGATGAGAACGATTCGGAAAGCTATGTCAACGTGAGAAGAAGACTGAAGTGCCAAACATGTTAAAATTCACATTTACCAAAAAAAAAAAAAAAAAAAAAAAAGTACTCATTTTCTTGCTCAGTGAGTTCTTTTGGAATACATGGAATTAAAAGTAATAATAATAATACAAAGTAATAAAAAAAAAATATTTACAAATATTTAAAATAAAATAAAAATGCTTTATCTGCTCAAAAGAGACCAGAATAAAAAAGGCCTTGAGTGAATCTAAAAAGAATGCATCAGACTGTATCTATAACATTCAATATTACCTCAGTTGGGACAATGAATCAACGTGAGCACAAAATATATATATATATATATTTTTATCACTGACATCCATTGAAAGGCTCTCGAGAGGATCTGTAGCTTCTACTTTTGTTAGTTTGCTGCTCATTGATTTATCTATACATTTCCTACAAGCACTGTCCAGTGTTGTCCACTGAAGATGCTAAAGGTGTCACTTTAAAGGTATGTGAATGCTGTACTTGAACAAAAGGGCTATAAATCACAGACTGTATCACAGCAATAAACAGCACAAACAGCTGGACTTCAGCCTACACTACTGCAGATGGTTTGAATGGTTCAACTAGAAAAATGCAAAGCTTCACAAAAAAAAAAATATATAAGACTAGGAACACTGGTTTTAAAAGCAGCATCACAGAAAGATGTAGAAAAGATGGGTCCTGGCTCACCACAAAAAGGTCAGTCAAGAGTCAAACTGTTAATCAACAATATTATCTTACGAGTCATTGCAAGGAGGGTAGGTATTTTACCCTCTAGAGGGCATATTTTTAAAAAATCAGTGAATCTGTTTGAAGCTCTGTGCATAAAGGGCAAGGCCAAAAACCACGTCTAAATGGATGGAACCTTTGAGAGATATATGTAATCTAAATACGACACCTTTATATTGTGGGACAATTTCAGAATAAATTCATGAATGGACTAATAGAAATGCTCCAAAATAACTTGGAATATATACACACGCACGCACACACACACACACACACACACACACGCACGCACACACACACACACACACACACACACACACTCACTCATGAAAAATATATACTCCTTTTGAAACATAGAATATCTTCCACACCAGTAGTTCTCAAGCACTATCAGTCCACTCTCTGCTGTAACCCAACTCGTAGCCCATAGGAGTAATGTGGATAGACTTGGGGGGGCTCTGGAGACAGGTTCGAGAGTCGCTGTTTTCATCATAACAGTGAAAAGCCACATTCTTCTCACATTATAACGCCATTACAGATCTGTGAGCCATTTAAATCTAAAATGCAAATAAAATATAATAACAAGCCTTAAAAGAATTAAAAATAACTGCTTTCAATACTGGATTGCTGATGTTTTCAATTCTGTAAATGACAATGATAAACGGAAAGGTGAACATGCTCTTGTCCAAAGTTTTTCTGAAATGGTTTGCAATGAGCGTTATAAAAAAAAACCCACATAAAATATAAAATCATGTTTTGCATTGTGTTTTTTTGGGTTTTTTTTTACTGAATACAGGTCAAAAATCACAGCTTCCTGATGTCACACTGTCCTTCTACTCACAGTTTTTATAGCCTTCTTAAAAAGTACTTTCTGTTAAAACTGCTCTGCAACAATATTGTGATACATACCGAATATGATTTTAAAAAAATACCCTGAAGTATGGTGACATGTATCCAGCATACAGCCCACTACTACATTCCTCATCAGCAAACGCACTCTCAACACGTACAGCAGTGATGAAAACGGCTCAGAAACTACGTAAAAGTGAGAAAAAGGCTGAAGTGCCGAAAGATTCTCACTCGCTGATGGCCATTTCACAGAATTCCTCGTCTACTTTTTACCGTGTGAGCGTGTAAGTGAAAAAATGGGGGGGGGGGGGGGGGCACATCATTTGGGCCACATTAAAGAGTCCCGCTGTAAAGTGAATTCATTAAAATAAGTGAAGGGTGTCAGAGTTAGTTTGCTGTTGATAGTTTGGCCATCATTAAGCCGGCTTGTATACAGAGGCTGAGAAAAGCGTGAGGTAGCGAGCTTTTTACGCCAGTGTGATGTTAATAATGCAGATAATTAAACTTCTCCACACTGTGTGTGTGTGTGTGTGTGTGTGTGTGAGGGAGAGAAGGTAGTGCTGGAAGTGTGTTGACAGATCACACACCACTAGTGTGTGCGCTGGTGGGTGTGTGATATGACAGACAGACAGGTACTGGTCTATCAAATGGCAGTAAAACGAGGCATTCACTTTGGGCCGACGCTTTTGTGCGTTTTGGGTCTTTTCATCTGATCTCTGTCCTGTTTTAAAATTTATCTGATTAATTTCTTTAATTCGTTGAGCAGCATCCACAAAAAAACATCACCCAGTACTGTAGCTGCATACATACATGAGAGAGATTAGCAGCAGTGCACCTGAGAAACAGGTAGACTAATAAACACACCTATAGTAAAGTAGAATATGCATTTAAACAACAGCAAAGCTCACAGTCAATGGCTATGGGGGACAAAGGAGAGAGAGAGAAAAAAGATAAAGAGAAGGAGAGGGGCAAAGGAAGAGATGAAGAAATAAAAAGATAAATAGAGAAAGAAGATGTTAAGAGAAGGACAGAGGAAGGGTGGAGAAAAAGTACACAAGTGGACAAAAGGGTAAAAACAGAACAGAAAACTGAGTGAGAAAGAAGTGAGAGAGAGAGAGAGAGAGAGAGGGAGGGTCAAGGAAGAATGAAAGAGGAGCGAGGCAATAAGAGAGACAAAGAGAAAAGAAAGAGAAAATAAGAGACAAGGACAGAAGATAGATAGATTGATAAGTGGAGAAAGAGAGAGGGAGAGGGATATGGAAGGGAGGAAGCAAGAAATAATGAGATAAAGAGAGACAGGAAGAGGGATTAAAAGAGAAAAAGAGAGCAAGGAATGGAAAGAAAGAGAAAATAAGAGACAAGGACAGAAGATAGATAGATTGATAAGTGGAGAAAGAGAGAGGGAGAGGGATATGGAAGGGAGGAAGCAAGAAATAATGAGATAAAGAGAGACAGGAAGAGGGATTAAAAGAGAAAAAGAGAGCAAGGAAGGGAAAGAAAGAGAAAGAGAGAGAAAGAGAGAGAGAGAAAGGGACAAGGAAGGGAGAGAGAGATAAACAGAAAGGTAGAGGGAGTCAAAGGGGCAAAGGAGGGAGAGAGAGGGAAAGAGAGAAAGAGAGGTACAAGCAAGGGAGAGAGAGATAGACGAGAGACAGATAAGCAGCCAGAGAAAATAGTAAAAGAGACAGAAGAAGGGAGGGGAGGTGAAAAAACGAAAAAGGACTGTAGCTTAGACATTTTTGTTAAACGGAGAACACAGTAAAACCTAGAGAGAGGGATAGAGAGACAGAGAGAGCAACAGAGAAAGAGAGAGAGAGAGAGAGTCAGAGGTGAGAGATAAAGACAGAGAGAGAGAGAGAGAGAGAGAGAGAGAGAGAGTGAACTGAAAAGTGAGAGTGAATAGAACAGCTTTCTACTGATACATACACACAGTTTTAAGTTGGACTGCCGCCAAACACTCCTGCCACACACACACACAAAGCCTGACCACACACACGTGTGGCCCTCTCACTCAACTCCACTAAACCCTCTCGCACCCTGCATTTCACCCTCTCTCTCTCTCTCCCTCTCCCTCTCTCTCTATCCTCCCCTCACTCACCCGTATAGGGATGCGCTCCGTCTCCCTCTCCTTCTGTGGGTTGCGGTACTTCTCATAGTAGTCTTTCTTCTTCTTTCCCTCTCTCTCCTCTTTGCGCTCGCGTTTCTCCGCCGGCTCGTCCGAGGTGTCTGGCGCACCCTGTTCAGCGTCTGGAACCATCTCAACCTCCAAGAAGTTTTCATTGGGGTTCAACACGATCACTCCGTAACCCTCCTGAGACACAAACAAACCAACAAATGGGGAAAATAAATAAACAAGCAGGAAGAACAATAGTGCGTCCGCTTCTTTGTGCTCGTTTACATGCGTCTGAGGTGCCAAAATCAACGAGCACACATAATACAGAGTGAGGTGACCAGAGGACCGGAGAAAAGAGAGTCAGGCCTTAGAGGAGTGTGAGAGAGAGAAGGAGAATGAAGATAAGCATTATATTATATTAATCATATGAGTGCTGAGGTTTTGAAGAACCGTGTGTTTGTGAATTGGACTGTGCTAAAACCATACCACACTACCTTCACTTCTCTTTGAACTTTCTTTTTGCTCACCAAAGAAAACCTTTTTCATTAATAAAAAAAAAAAATATATATATATATATATATATATATTTTTTTTTTTTTTTTTTTCCCCCTCCCCCTCTGTTATTATAATATTTTTTTCTGCCTCATTCTGTTGATGAAATGCCATACGTCTGCAATCAGAGCTCTATGAGGAGAAACAAATGGAGACAAAGATAGTGATGGGTAACAGATGTCTGTAATATCTAATATATATCTTATAATATTGAATATCTTAATCTAAAGCATGACACTTCATTTTAATGCAGTTTTAAGGTTACAGAATGTGTGAAGCCTGACAGATGTAAGAAGTTTTAAGCTTAAATACCACCCAATGAAAATGCCCCTTTCTGGAGTTTCCAATATTTTACTATTTTTGACATTAATATAAATGAAAATTTGACATTAAAATGAATAAATTAATTAATGAATACATTTAAAAATAAAAAATGGCTATATTTTTGTTGTGGACGTTGCGACCCAGTTCCTATCACCTCAAACCACTCTGAATGACTATGTTTGCATCTCAATTAATGAATTATGAAAGAAATTTTAGAACATTGATGGATTTTTCCTTCAATTTAGGGTCATATTAGAACATTAAATATTACGTGTAGGTACTTTTCAGAATTGCATTTTTTTTATTGTATGTAGTATTGTGTTTTCAAAACAAACCATTTAAACAGTCTGGTTTGTTCAATATTGGTCCAGCTTCATGTACCACTGTCAGGAACTAGACACATTAACTCAATTATTCACATTATAATATACTCTAAATATAGCCATACGCCTCACATATAAAGAAAATTAACTAAACAAGCAAATAAATGTAGATTTTATACAATTTCTAATATGAGTACAAAGCAGAGTGTGCGAACAAGTAAAGAAAGTAAAACAAATGCAGAAAAATGGCATTACAACAAAATGTAATTCCTCCGATGCTACACATCACTATACAACATTAGTTTAGTTTTGAGGATAATGCACCATACAGAGTCACTCCTCTCAGTATCTCTCAGCTACTCTCTACTTAAGCAATGCCATTTTTATGATAATATAAAGATAACCTATATAGACTTGTCCTAGTTTATTTAAATACTTAAATGATTTATTATAAATTATAAATTCCATGCAGTTGCAACAGAAAGTCGACAACAAAGCAAATGTCATTTTCAAGAGGCTAATTAAAAATTAAGCATCTGTCGATAACTTACAATCATAATTAGATCACATGATGAAGCGCAGACGAAGCACTTTCACATTCTGATCAATACAAATAAACTCCTGCTGCCCTACTGGTCTCTACTGCTGCACAAGTGCAACTAATAAAACAAGAATTACAACTAATAAAAGTGTTAAGCACTACAAAAATACTAATAAAATATTACAAACTGCTCAATCAAATTTTACAGGGATAACTCAATAACAAATGGCAGAGCATAAATTAAAAAGACAGTAAAAATATTTATAATAAGAAGCTGAATTTACTTTAATTCAAATTTTCAGATAAAATAATTCCTTATCAAATCCAGTTAGTTGGCTAGCTTGCTTGCTGGCTTTCTTTCTTTGTTTCCCTCTCTATCTTTCTTTTTATTCTTTATTCATTTCTGTCTTTCTCTTCTTTAATCCTTTAAACTGGTCCAGGCTTCCGTTCCTCACACAGCGGCCTGTAATGAGCCCTAAAATGTAATAGCTTAAGTCTGATATTTGTGTTAAACACAGCTATGGTGTGTATTCAGAGAGCCCGTCTTTCCTGTTGGTTAAGCCGAGTATGTGTTGGCCAGGCTAAGTCTGGCTTTGTGGTCGTGCTTGGTGGTGAGGCAGGCTGAGTGGAGCTTAGTGCCACTGCCCACTGGTGGTAGGCAAGATAAATGACTGGTAAAGAGACAGACAGTCTGTATTGCACCAGCCATGCTTGTTTTCTCTCTCTCCTCTGCTGCCCGCCTCTCTAATGGCTGCCTTTCCTGAGCTAGCCCTGCGAGCTGTCTGGTCAAGCAGAAGGAGAACGGAGCACAGCCGGGCCTTTGCCCAGTGCAGTTTAGCTGCACCGGGGGGCTGCCCTGCTGCCTCAGCGTTTCCCACACTTACACAGACGGGCGAGCCTGCTCCGACTCATCCGTGTACAAGCGGCTCTTTCGGGGGGGAAAAAAATTTGTTGTTGTGGAATGAAGGGCTCGGAGGATACGGTATCTGAAAACAATGTGCATTTGAGGTTTTGCTGGACCTCGGTGTCTAATTTTAGTTTTTTTTTATTATTATTATTATTATTATTACTACTACTACTACTACTACTACTACTACTATTATTATTATTATTATTATTATTATTTCTAATTTATTCATAGTAGTGAAACAAATAAAGATATAATAGAATAGTATTAAATTACTATTTAAAAATACATTTATAATTAATTTTAGGTTAATATCAAAATTACTACACCCTACATAATTATTCAAAAATGAGTAAGCAAATAAAAATACTAATCAGTAAATACATAAACACACACATGCAGTAATGCTTTAATAACTGGTGTTTTCAGTGCTGTTACATGTGCAGGAGAAAACCAGCATGATATTCTACGATCCATCTCCCTTATTATGACTGTATGGTGTGTCGAGCTCTTCCCATGCCCCCCGTGCCCTGGGTGGCACCTCCTCATAGGGCAGAGGTAGTAGGCCCTGGCCTCTGGGCCAACGGTCAGCCTGGGTCAGTGCGGCCCCTCACTGGGACTCAGACCCCACTAACCCGCCACTGGACGCCCTCTTAAGCGCTCTTTTGTCCGCCTGTCTCAAACCAGCCGACTCCCTTCACACAGTGCCACAATGACCGGCGAGCTCCGTCATCGTGCTGAATCTGACTGACTGACAGCGCGCTGACACCCGGGCAAATATTCACACCGTCATCTGGAACGATGAGCGTGACGCGAAGCATATTTTAAAATGAAATGAAGCAAAATTGTCTGCGAGAACATTGTCGTGATTAGCAGCGCTGCTCATGACTGTGTACTACAATGCACACAGCACTTGTGCTTCACTGGAAGGTTCTTTAAATTCCCGTCGTTGTGAAGTGTGGGGAACCTTTTTTTTAAGCTTAAAGAGCAAAATAAATAAATAAATACATGCATACATAAATAAATAAATAAAAAGAAGAAGAACAGGGAAAACGCCTCCACGGCTTGAGTGATTTAGACGGTAAGTACAGTAATGATGGTCTAAGCCCATTTAGAGTCAGCACTAATAAATCTACCTTAAAGCACAGTAGAGCTGTCCAATTCTCCAGTCAGTGCTGCTGAAAGGAGACGTGCTTATTAATATCGGGCCTTCAGCGCCACTCTGACAGACAGCGCAGTGCTTCAGCTATTTGTGGCTCTTTGTTTAGCTTTGAAGTGAGAGAGAGAGAGTGTCTCTCCGGCTCTCTTTATGTCTCTCTCTATGTCGCTCGCTCGCTCTGTCTTTTTCTCCCACCCTTCCTCTGTAGTTCTATCATCCTCTGACGAGCGACAGGCTTGTGCTGCTTCGGGTCAGACAGAGAGGACGGCACTCGACAGGTCCAAAGCAGGCTCGATGGCAGTCAGGAGTGGACGTTACGAGCGAAATCACGTGCGTATGCCTGCGTTTCGTTTTTTCCCCCCCTCCACCCTTGTTCACAGACCCTATGTAGTGTATCTAAGGGACGTATTGTGAGGGAGAGTGCAAGTGTTTGTTCTCTGATCAAAGCTGAGGTGGATCACGTCTCCATATTGAGGGCGATGGACAGACCCTCCATTATCGCACAGCTTTGGTCTGTCTGCGCATCCCGCTCTCTGATTGGCTGCTTTCTCCTTGTAAGCCCAGGGCAGAAGAGGCTTAGCCAATGGGAAAGAAGGAAGCAGCGAGGACGGGGTGGTCCGATTGGATGCTGAAGTGTGGATAGAGGATCTGCGGAGGGCTCTATTCAGACTGCAAGCATTCAGCTACTCACTAACGCCTTGCATAGTGTCCTTTATAAGAAAGAAAGGAAAAAAAAAACGTATAAATTAAGCGATGACTCAAAGCGCTGATAGCACATACAGTAACTAAGCCTCCCTTATAGTGACCTAACAGCATTAGCCCTACATTAAGATCAATGAAGAAATGCTAGATGGAGAAAAGCATGTAATGGTCTGTATGTCTGTCACTCTCACAAAGGCTTTATGTGGGCACCGCCTGATATAACAGTCTAAATCATCAATTTGTCACTGTCACGTCAAAACCATGCAACGGCATTTTTTTTTTTCATTGGAAAACGCCAGCTGCCCTTTACACTGCGTGAACATTTCATGAAGAATGGACCAGAAGAAAAGGTCCAAAATGACTTGGAATCAAAGCTTGTTATATTAAAGTACATTGAAAGGTAAAGCTGTCATTGTAGAAATACAATGATCTGCATTATAGGACATTATAACAAAAGGGGGAATCCACCATGCTTATATATAATTCAATAACAACATAAGAATATAAATAGAATTCATATTATATATATATTGGGTATTGTTTGAGTACTGCTTTTAGAGGTATTAAACTCTTCAGAAGTCTGGTTACTTTCACTACCACTGTTAACAGTTTCACCAGAACTGAGCATTTCAAATCAAACCACTCTGAGCATTGCAACACACTAATAATAAGAAAAGAAATGGTGATTGCTCTTTTAGTACTACTCGGGCTGGGACATTTTAAATGGAAAGGAGAAGTCATGTAAATTTTAGTTTCTGAGCAATTTCATTCAGACTGGTTAGAATAAATTAAATCAAATCTAAATTACGTTTTACAGTTTTCTTCCTGTGAGCAGCCAAACATACTGCCTACGACATTTGGAATGATTCTCTGTCATTAATGCTAAGATTTGGTCTCCTGTGCAAACCAGTCATAAATATTTTAGTAGTAAAATTACACTACCCCACCTCCACGTGTAAAATGTATCTCTTTCAAATAATGCCTTACAGTCTTTATGAAGCAGGGCTTACGTATGCATGTAAATAGAATAATATAAAATATGAAAAGCAGTTACCCTGAGCTTTGGTTAAGGCCTGTTTCTCAAGGCCACCTTCGCTCCCCTGCTCCACAGCACTGGGTGACCTTGTCCATCAGAAGCCCTACGTGGGCTTTTTGAGCATGCGAGAGGCCATTATTCCTTTCTCCCAGATACCACACACACACTCACACACACACACACACACACCTCACACATTCACCCCCTCTCTACCAGATTAACACAGTCTGCCTGCCCCCCTGCCCCTCCACCCCCTGACTAACTAGCCTTCTATACAAATACTGCCAGCAAAGATGAAGGAGGAAGACTTACTTTACGCTCCCCTTGTTACACACATAAACTGGTTTTAATACAATGACTGGATATTTAACTACAGTACAAGTCAAAAGTCATTCATTTAAATTTCGACATATCTACATGCAAGCAACTTCTAAGACTGAACTTTAAAGGAATGGAAAAATTATCCCAGCAGATCTTTTGCAAAAAGAATATGTATATACGTTTTCTCTTTTTCTTTTTTTTTCCTTCAACAAAAAAAAATTCAGTTCACACAAGTGCTGAGAAATATGACAGTATATTGTTAATATTGTGGCATAATACTGATAAATCATGCCACAGTACAAAACAACATGCTTTTCTGAACCCATCACTGTCAGTGCTTACAGAACAGTGATCAACTGCATGTTTCAGTACAAATCAGTCAAATTTATCTGGATTTAGTGTAACATGGTATGTAAAATATTAAATAAATAAAATATTGAATAAATTACTAAACATATTTGAGAACCTTTACTACTAATTTTATGCAGAGGATTTGTTTAACAATTACATATCAGGCTCTGAAACTAATCAAATGGATTTTAAACAAAAGTTAAACAACACTTGCCACTTTTACATTATAGCACAACTGCTGGTTAGAAGAATCACATGTAATGCAAAAACACATGGGCCTGCGCACACACACACACTCGCACACAGACACAAACACACAGACAGGCACTGAGCATGCTGGGCAGCCCCTAGAGGGTGAGCAGAGTGAGGGAGAAGGATGGGGAGAGGGGCTGGTGTAGCATTAATCACGGTGCAGGTGGAATTTGTCAGAGCTATTGATTGTGTAAGTAAATGTTACAGAAATCATTTGTCAACTTTTTACAGGAGGGCAACATGTCAATCGCTCAGGAGGAAGTGAGTGTGAGCACATGGGAAATGCCATTTACCACGGCACTACTAACACTAACCTACACACACAAACAGCATTCACACCGACAAAGACATACAAGCCTCCGATACTGCTAAATAAACCATAACACATATACATGATACCGCTCTATAGATACAGACCTACAGATACACAGCACCCAGTACTGACCTACAGATACACAGCACACAGTACTGACCTACAGATACACAGCACCCAGTACTGACCTACAGATACACAGCACCCAGTACTGACCTACAGATACACAGCACCCAGTACTGACCTACAGATACACAGCACACAGCACTGACCTACTGATACACAGCACCCAGTACTAACCTACAGATACACAGCACACAGTACTGACCTACAGATACAGAGCACCCAGTACTAACCTAGAGATACACAGCACACAGTACTAACCTACAGATACACAGCACACAGTACTAACCTACAGATACACAGCACACAGTACTGACCTACAGATACACAGCACACAGTACTAACCTACAGATACACAGCACACAGTACTGACCTACAGATACAGAGCACCCAGTACTAACCTACAGATACACAGCACACAGTACTAACCTACAGATACACAGCACACAGTACTGACCTACAGATACACAGCACCCAGTACTAACCTACAGATACACAGCACACAGTACTGACCTACAGATACAGAGCACCCAGTACTAACCTAGAGATACACAGCACACAGTACTAACCTACAGATACACAGCACACAGTACTAACCTACAGATACACAGCACCCAGTACTGACCTACAGATACACAGCACACAGTACTGACCTACAGATACACAGCACACAGTACTAACCTACAGATACACAGCACCCAGTACTGACCTACAGATACACAGCACACAGTACTGACCTACAGATACACAGCACACAGTACTGACCTACAGATACACAGCACACAGTACTAACCTACAGATACAGAGCACCCAGTACTAACCTAGAGATACACAGCACACAGTACTAACCTACAGATACACAGCACACAGTACTAACCTACAGATACACAGCACCCAGTACTGACCTACAGATACACAGCACACAGTACTGACCTACAGATACACAGCACACAGTACTGACCTACAGATACACAGCACACAGTACTAACCTACAGATACACAGCACACAGTACTAACCTACAGATACACAGCACACAGTACTGACCTACAGATACACTGTTCATAGTACTGACACTGCACTGAACTCCAGATACACCATACACAGAACTGACCTACAAGATATGCAGCACACATTTTTTGCATCTCAGGGTGTACTCACGCAAGGTGATCCACACTGTGCCCAAGCATGCTTGACCCCTACAGTCTAGTTTGTTTGACTAGTGTGATGGCTCTGCATCATGACTAAACCTGCTTGAAGAGCACAGTACGCATCTAGTGCAATAACTAACCATGCCTGAGCGGAGAACTCAAACACGTAAATGCTGATCACTCTGGTCTACAGCATCAGAAAGTAACTGCTAAACTAAGGTGGACACAGCCACTCGGCATGACATCACATGGGGTCAGCTCGTAGGGTAAGTGCTGCAACTGCATGATTTTTGGAGCCACTTACAATCCTTCAAGTCCAAACCTAGATATGACTATGATCGGGCATGCTACAAAGCATCTGGGCAAAGTGTGAGTACTCTCAGTGTCACTGTTAGACTGAGAACAGTCCACCACCCAAAAACACATACCGGCCAACAGCGTCCTGTGAGCAGCATTCTGTGGGATTTCTGATGACAGACTAAAGGATGACAAAGACAAACTGTCCAGCAACAGATGATCTCCAACTTTACAAACACAAGGTCTAATCCACTCAGACCAGCTTAGCAAACACGAACACAGCAGCACCATGTCAGGGTCCCGAGAATGATCCACAACTCTCCCTTCGCCCCTCAATCGCCTGTTCAGCAGCCCCTCTGGCGAGCACAGGTAAAACTAAAACAACGGAGTCAGAGAAAACATGCAAAAGAGACGGGCGAAAAAAAATATTTGGAAAGGCCGTTCACATGCCTTTAGCCATATGATTTATATTTCTGTAAGGTTTCCCTTCAGCTCGCACATACATTTTTAATGAGGGGAATCGAGGATATAGATCATGGAATGATAGCTGCCCCTGATATTCTTGTCTAACTGTTTCATATATAAATCACTGTATGATAAAAAAGGAGGAGGGAAGATGATAGCATACGGCATGCTATTATTACAGCTAGCACAGTCTACACTGAGTACTGGAAAATGGGGCCAAGAGGCACACTAATGGATTCCAGTGACCTGTGTGGACCAAGTGGCCAATAGCTAATAGATAATATTGTATGGGTGTTATAATGTACATGTTTATAATGGTTTTCAATACGGAGATGTACTATAAAATAATGATTCAAAAAATGTTCATTCATTTCACACAGAAAAGTTATCTGAGTATACCTCAAAGGTTTTCACCTAGAAGGTAACCGACATGACTGTCTCAACAATGTGCTTCTGACCCGTAGAACAACACTAAACAGCTGAAAAGAAAAGATTTAAAATAGTTTTTATTCTATTGTGAGTAGATTATCAGTAGAACATCAGTTAAAGTCCTACACACAGCATAACTAAGAGTGCATGTCATAAGAATATAATGTAAAATTAATAACATTCAGATGATCCTCCCTTTGTCCAAATTGATTTCAGCCGGCTTACAGTTACCTTCAACCTATAAACACTATATCCTAGGCCCTCCTACACTGCCTTACTTATGGTTACCACAGCGGAGACTAAACCACCTACATGAATGTTCACCTCTGCAGGCCAGCGGTACGACATAAAAAGAGATTTACCAATATTGGACATTTAGCCGGTTGATTGGAAAGGTCATGGATGCTTGAGAGGGACTCGTCATTCTAAACTTCATATTCCCTCGTAATCTACCTCTGGCTGAGTATGAATAATGACTGTCCTATGGGGTATTAATCTTAGTGACCACCTCCGACTGTTGCCACCCCCTTAAGTCAAAGGTTAAAGTGGAATCCCTTGACCTCTGCTCTGTTATTGCAGCCTAAGAGAAGCAGAGCTAATAGAGGAGCTGGTGGTCTCCAAGGTGTTTTCTGATCATTGGCTTTCGATAGGAATATTTTATAACTGCAGAATTTTTTATTTATGGGAAGTTAAATCGATTTCTATGGAACAGAACAGAACATAACACGCACTCTTAAAAATAAATCCCTTGGAGTGACGCCATGGAAGAACCATTTTTGATTCCCAAAAGAATCTCTCAAATAAAGTTTTTTTTTTTATTATTATTTTTTTATACAGCATTTCCTTGTTAAGACCTTCTATTCAATAATTACAAAGCGGATGAGTCATAAGAAGAGTGATGATGGCATTAATGTCCATTTAATAAGGTTAAAAAGGTTTGTTTGGTAATAATATGCGAATGTAAAGGACCTCTTAAAACTTCTGCAGAACACATTTTCATATATATATATATATATATATATATATATATATATATTTTTTTTTTTTTTTTTCTTCTTTCTAGAATCATATATCCAATCCAAGAATTAATTAGCAACTATTTTTAAGAATGTATAACACTTAATATGATGGCATTAAACACTAACATGATAACTGTGTAGGAGAGGTAGGCGTCCTTAACCTTCATTGCAAGGTATTATAAAGAGGTTTTATTCAAAGCTATTATGGGAGCATCTCTATTGGTCGAATCATCATGGAACTAACACACAATGTAAAGTAATGCAGAAAACCGACAATCACGAAAACCGAGGACACCTATTTTGTAAACTAAAGATACACTGGCCAGTCAGGCTTTATTTCAAGAATGTTTATGGTACCAAATCTTAAAAAAGTACACATCACTGCTTCCTTTTTCTCCTGCGTCCAAGTTCCAAATGAGATTATAATTATAAACGTGTCTAAGATTGAGACCAACTGATCGGCTGAATGACTGACTGTCTAATTTATCAACCAAGCAAACCAATTCATAAATGCTAAATATGGTGGAGAATCTAATTATTTCAATTAGCTGAGGTTTAGGCACACTGTCGCAGTAAATACCTGCAATAAATGCAGTTAAACATA
Source organism: Megaleporinus macrocephalus (assembly GCA_021613375.1). Lineage (NCBI taxonomy): Eukaryota > Metazoa > Chordata > Actinopteri > Characiformes > Anostomidae > Megaleporinus > Megaleporinus macrocephalus. Next base: position 15,505,216 of record CM038725.1, on the reverse strand, counting down.
GAAATATCTGTCCACTGAACATTCCCAGCTGAACGTAGCATTTGAGAAACATGTGAATAAACGCATAAATGAATGAATGAATGATGAATGAAAGAATGAATAATGAAAAGAATTCACTAATTAATAAATCAAACAATATCAAATAAGGCACCTTGGAAAATTCCCCTTTCGGACGCTGCGACAGCGCACTGTCTACAGCCCACAGACTTCCCCCCAAAACTTCTTTTTGAAGACCACCTGTTGTCTATTATTTTAACATACTGCTTACTCATAAATCATAACACTGGGTAATTAATCAAGCTGTCAAAACAGTCAGTGAAGGTCACATGCTGGGGTCAAAAGGTGTCAGCGGGCCAATGGAGGTCAGGGTCACACCGCATTCCTCATTATCAAGTTGGGATGAGAGAGGGCCCGAGCAAACAAAAGCGAAAGCAGATGGAAAAGGATGGAGGGCAAGAAAAGAAGAAAAGAGACAAAGAGGGGGGAGAGAGAGAGAGAGAGAGAGAGAGACAGAGAGGGAGAGAGAGAGAGAGAGAGAGAGAGACAGAGAGGGAGAGAGAGAGAGAGAGAGACAGTGAGAGAGAGAGAGAGAGAAATTGCCAAAGAAAAGTGAAAGAAGCTGTCAGCTGCCTGCAAATGAAGATGGGGAGCTGATTCAGAGAGGGGAGGCAGTGCAGAGAGAGGGGGGGAAAAAGAGAGACAAAAGGAGAGAAGGCATAAAAAAGAACAAGAGAGAAAGAAGATAACTACAAGATGTTTCTGCCATATAGACACAAAATTGGTTGGAGAGTGGAGGCTTGACAGTGGTCTCTGAAGCCCCCCCCACCCCTCAAACACACATACACACACACACACACACACACTCTCTCTCTCTCTCTCTCGACAGAGATGTGAAGAATCAGCGGTGGCAGATATGATTGTTATCTGCTTGTCTCCTCTCTTCTAAGAGAAACGATAACGGAGAGAGATACCTTTCACTTCAGGCTGCATATCGCCTCTCTAAACATGGTCAGCGTGCTCAGAAACACACAGGTCGGTCATGTTCAATACATAAAGTCTAACACTGCACAACAGATCGCAGAGCCCTGATAGGACAGCCACAGATTTAAACGAGTTTAAAAAAATAAAAGATACGGGAAGAAGAAACTACACAACATACAACACAGCTGGTGAATTTTTACTGCAAGTATTAGTATTAGAAGTATTAGTATTGTCGTTTTTGAGCATTCACTATTAAAGCATTCACTGAAGATTCCTCAATGGTTCCTGGCTTGAAAAAAAAAAACTTGGTTTTTAAGTCCTTTAGAGTTGTTCAATGGGAACTGGTTCACTTTAGAGAAACTTGCCATTTTAGATTCCTTTACACAGAACCAGATGTTGTAAAGTCTACATAAAAATACAGCCATAATATTTAGTATTCAAAATTCAAATAGAAGCAATGCTGATAATAGTAAAATAATCACAAATAATAATTAATTAATTAAATACATTTTTGGGTTTTTTTGGTATGTGCTGCATGTAATGTATGGTTGAAAGATATGAAAAATAGGTTTTAGGCTCAAATGATCACAAAATAATGTCTCATGTGTCAAGAAACATATTAGTAGGTATTTTTAATGTAATGGCATTCTGTGAAATAGCTTTAATAATTAATAATTAAAAGACATATTTTTAACATCTTGTTATCTTAATGAGAGTACAGCTGGTAGGCTCAGGTCTTACATATAGCATAATGTATGTGGAACATTACTTTTCCCTCAGTTTACCAACCGTACAGCAAACTTCACTGTCACAGGAAATCCCTAAAAGGTACTTAAAACTGGCTCACAAACAACTTTGAGTGTGTGCGTCTGTCAAAAACCCAAGACCCCCTCAACTCACAGCACAGAGCATAAATTAGCCCAGCATCAGAACCACCTATAAGAGCATGAAAACGAGCTAGTGAACTGAACGCAGGAATGTAAGGAAGAGGGGGAAAAAGGGAAAAAAGCAGCAAAACAATTTTAAAAAGTGCATAGGCTGCGCGACTCCTAATATCCCTCTCCCCGGCGTGAAATGTGAATTCTCAGCCGGTTCTCTATCAAAACATCACTCCTGAACGAGGCGCGGACCACTGTGCAAAATTAGCTGTCACCCTTTCCTCAAAATCTTTGTTAATCTCGTTTCCAGTGTTTGCGGATTTATCAGCACATGCATCAATGTCAGCTCCTTGGTTACTGAGGCGCACTACTTCGGAGAAGATATAATTAAAAATGTTTGGCCGCCGAGAAAGGGAATGCAGGGTGGGGTGAGAAGGGCTGCGTGCGCGTGTGAGGAGGGGGAGGTTTGGAGGGGGTGGCGGAGCGACGTCTTGTTTTCCGTCTTGTCTTCGTCTCGCAAGAGTCGGACGTACCCTGAGTGCGTAATGACAAACAAACAGGGCAGACGAGGCCTGCTAGCGGTGACACTGCGGGTCAACAGTAATGACGAATGTCTCTCTGGGTAGCCGAGTAGCTGCGTAGCTCAGACTGGTTAGAGCGCGCTAAGCCTACCTGTAATGGCCAATAACCCCTCACCTACACACTCCTACGACGGCTTACATACGTTCAAACTTTCCCCTCGCTTTAAGCCAACAGTGAGGCATCTTGTTAGCCTCAAGAAGAATGAACCGAGAAAAAAAAAAAAAGTGAAATAACTCGTGGTAGAAGATAAACTACTTTCCTCACTTCTGAAAGCACAAAAGAAGCTCTCCAGTCATAACAAATCAACTTGAGCCATAACAGATCAACAAAAGAATTGCCTAGGCCTTGTGGAGTGCTTCAAAACTACAATTTCCATATGCTATTCATATCGTTCCATAAGCACAGTAGCACCTAGCTTCTTTATTAACCAAGAATTCAGCGTTGGTTACGTCTTCTTCCGCCGCTACCCATCTCCTCTCCTCGCTCCGGCACCTGTCAGGGAGACGCAACATTAACAATTCAAAAGCTGGAGCTTTCTGCCACTGCCTTTTGGGAGCAGGAGGCTGAAGTGTCCAGAAAAATCTCCCCGGCATTGACCACCAGAGTGGACAGAGCGGATGTGTCCGGATGACACCCTGCCAGACAGTCTTCATGTTCACGAGAGACAGACACTGAAAAATACACTTGTATGTAAAACACATTCGACTGTGGCAAGAAGGGTGGGGGGGGGGCTTCTCACACTGAGAAAGCTCCCTGGAGGAGAACATGTATGGCTGGTGAGAGAAGTCTGTGGGGAAAACGAGTGTTCTTGTAGTGCTGTATTTGTGAGGACAACAAAAGTAAATTTTGAAATTTCTGATAAAGTGAGGACATTTTGCTTCTCTTCACTTGAATTTAATTTTTCTTGGACAATTTAACACAGCAAAAAAACAGCCTTCTGGATACTGAGGTTAAGGTTAGATTGAGGTGTAGGTGTAGTTTTTATTTAGCTACAGCATTTCAAGAATCAATAGAACCTACGGATGTTCTAGCAAACATAACAAGACAAAGTGTGTGCGTACTAGGAATACATGGGGATGCGTCTATCTGACATTTTCTTTGCCTATATTGATTCCAATATCAAAATTCAGAGTATCAGCCAATAATAGGTACAGATCTGATATCAGCGCTCTGTTAAGGCACTTATGTTTTGTAGTAGTGAAGTCGATACTTTAGATCAGTATTAACACAGATACTGATCTTACTAAACAGATCAGGTACTGGTCAGTCACAGTCCATTAACAATCAACAACTGATTCAATGTTTTTATTCAGGGTAAACATAAAATTGTAAAGATCTAACAAATCATACAGAACAACATATTTAAACATCTGGATAACCCTGAATTTTTTTTTCTCATTGTTACATTAGTTTTTACTGAATATACTTTGCTACTATGAAACCCAAACAGGGTATTAATACTGAATCAGTACTTGGTATCATCTCATTTCATGAGTATAGATACGGGAATAGGGGGAGAAAAAGCTAGAGTATCCCTAACAGCAAGTTAGACACTATATCATTAATACACTATTCAACACTATACAAAATAAATAAAATATATATATATATATATATATATTTTTTTTTTTTTTTCCTCTAAATCAGCAGCTGATAATTTAATGATGCACTGTCATTATAGTGAAGTCGCTTTACACCCCAACTTCACTCACACACTCTGGGGATGTGTAGCTATAACACGAGCAATTTTAATGGTCTTTTTTTTTTAATTATTTAAAATATTCTAATGACACATTCATTTTTATCATTTTTACATGACCCCACAGCATGCATCTTATCTACACATATACTTTCTGGGGTTCCTGCAGGTCTCTTGTTGCAAGTGCTGAGGCTTGTCAATAATATAATTAAGATTGTCTCGCATATTTAGTAAAACTTAACAGCAACACAAAGGTTGGTGGTAAGGATTTGAGTATGTTCATGCAAATTGCAAATGAGACTGAAACATTTGCCCTGTACAGCCCAGCTCGAGTATATTTTTCAAGATGCCAAACTGCACCACTGTTCCAAATGTCTGAACACACCACACCTCCCAACCTTATGCAATTTAAAAATGTAAATTAAGTTCAATGTAACACAGTAAAGATGGTCAAACACCAGCATTCTTTTCAACATAGCTTACATTTTCTCTTTTACTTATTCTTTTAGGTTTATAAACTCGTGCTACTACAGTTTTACAGCATCAACAATGAAGGAAAAGCATCAGTAGTGGATCTGTCACGTCCAGCCGACACCCGACCCGTTTAATAAGGTCAATATGGGTTCAGAAAATGATGTAATACAGTGCAAAAGTGTGAGGTGTGAGTGATTCCATGTTGAATACACCCTAGGAGAAAGAAATCTGAGGACTTAAATTGTATTTGATGCATGTGCTACACTACCATCTATCGGTCTCCTGTAACAGCCCTGTTATTATGACCTGGCCTGAGCGTTCATGTCAAACACGGCAAGTGTGCACGGCTATTACTGACCCGACAGCGTGAGCTATCCTGCATTAGCCACACACACTACTCACATTTGCTTTCATCCTCAACACTCTGCTAGTCTTTTCCCACATTTGAACGCACAGACGCCTCTCTCTCTGTAGGACTAATAATCAATGCCACTTTAGGTCAGCTTTCCACTGAGCGCCTGACCAGAACACCATCCCTGTCTCTCTCTCTCTCTCTCTCTCTCTCGGCTGAGTCTGGGAAGGCTCATTAAAAGTTCACAGTGGCTCGGCTCGCTGATGTATTCATCGTCTCTAAATAAACAAGCTTGTTGGAGGGCAGGGCGGTGTCTGTAGCTGCAGTGGCTGGCTTCGCTTTAATTAATTTGGAAAGGGCCAAGCAGCGGTAGACTGGGAGGCCACGCAGGGGCCAGCGTCTGAGGTCAAAGTCGGCCATCCTCGCCCGGTCAGGCCTTCTGATCTTCACCCACGCTGACAGAAACATTAGCAAGCAGACGACACCATGCTTTCTCGCACCTCTCTCGTCTCTGACTCGCTCCGTCCGTCTCTGCTCGATGAAGGAGGACAGAGATTTAAGTGTATGTTGCTGGCGCGCCGGGTCACTTATTCCCCTCTTCATTAGCGGCAAAATGGACTCTCGTAAATGCTTGTTAAAATCCCTACCTACACTCGCACGGCTAATGCCGGCCATCCATTTGTGTCCATCTTAGCCGTCTGACAACGCTTTACGCCAAGATTAATTGTCCCGTGTCAGGCGGCGACCAACCCCTGTCCCTCTCTCATTTCCTTTCTTCTCGGCCACAGACGCAATAATGGAGCCCGTCTTTGTTGTAACAGTGTGATTAGCGCCGGATAGAGAGAAAAAAAAAAAACTGGCCGACGATACAACGGGTGAAAAGAAGAAGAGCAGCAGGGAAAAAAAAAAAAGCTGCCCTTCACAACTTTGTACGAGTGTAGATTTAAGCATGTGAATTAAAGTCACTCGACGGCATGAAGTAGGGTTATTAATTAAATGGCAGTGAGAGGAAAAGAGCAGCGATATAATGAATAGCTTATTAATATTGCCCATTTTTTAAAAAACGCCACGCTATCTTCCAGCTTGTCCAGAAAGCAGAGAGAGGAGGAAAGGGAGAGAGAGAGAAAGAGAGAGAGAGGGCCCGAACAGCTCGGCTGGCGGACCCTTAGCATGATCCGTCATCCAGAGCCCCCCGGCCAATCCCTCTTGCTTACGGGGAGTGACAATAGAAAAGTGCACATCTCACTCCCCAAGCTGAAGATAATGGCTGCTCATTACCTGGCCATTCCCAGAGCTAGCGGCCCTGCTAAAGCGGCCAGCCTCGCACCCGCCTCCGCCAAACACGGGAGTCGCCCATGAGAGTTTGATTGAGGACAAAATACCCCCTCTTTTATTCTGCCTTTTTTTCCCCTCCCCGCACCCCTATTACTAGAAGGGAACTCCGACTTGTGGGTGATTCCCCTCCTCCCTATAAGAAAAAGAAAAAAAAAGAGAGAGAGAGAGAGTGAGAGAGAGAGAGAGGGAGAGAAAGAGAGAGAAAGGCCCACAGTGGCTGCCGCTGAGTGAAAGAGGGGGCCAGTGTGTGACTGGGCGCTGTCTCATTAAAAACAGGCAATTGTCTAATTGTCTCGCGGACCTCTGAGAGACTAGTATATTATACTCATCGCAATTAACCAAACAAAAGAGTTTTAACCGCCCAAGCGCAGGGGATGAGGCAGTGCCCGGCCTGAAGAGAGTGAGGGGACGGGGGGAAGGGAAGGAAAGAGAGAGAAGGAGAGATTAGAGAGGTTATATCAACTTCAAAGGCTTAAGGTGAAAAAAAAAAACAAGACTAAACACACTAGCTAGTTTCTAGTAAAAACTTGAGGGAGTTGTATGTACATGATGTATAGTCTTTACTGAATACGACTGTGTAGCTCATTCCGCTTGCATTACTGCAGATTTAGGATATCTGATAATCTATTAGGATAACCTGAACAAGACACATTTGTTATAACATATTACTCTTTTCAGACCACATGCAGTCCAGAGCAGGATGGTATCAGCTGTGTGGGACGGGGTGTGTGTGTGTGTCTTTAACCTGGCTGAATCCTTAGCTATTGGGGTTCTGCAGTCGGCCTGTGCTCATTTGTGGTGCACCTTTGTGCCGGACCTGTCTGTTTACAGCCGGGGCCTGGGGGCTCCTGAGCACTCGCGGATCCTATTCACGCTCGTCCGTCTTTCAGCCGCCGCTGAAGCACCCCTTAAGCCCACTTAACTACCATTTTCCCTCACTCTCCCCGCTCTCCTTTTGTGCTCTCCTCCATTACATCAAACGCAGGAACAAAGGCCGCAGAACAGAAACCGCGGCCGCAGAATAGACCCATCACAAATATTAATTTGAAAAGGTGTTAAAGTGCAGAATCTACTTTTATGCACAAGGACAACTTGGGATCTCTCCCTCTCTCTTTCTTTTTTCCCCCTCTGGCGCTCTCCCTCTCTCTCTCTCTCTAGCTCTCTCTCCCTCGCTCTCCCTCTCTTCTTCAGCGGGGGGATTTCTTTATGGGCTGCAATGAGCTTGGTTTTCAGCTGCAAAAAGGGGAGGCAAAAGGGGCTGGGAGTGCAATTATCCATAAGCAAAGGCTTGAGATTCAGCCAGGCTAAAGACTCCACACTGGCCATTATGAGCCAGCGAGATGTGAGGTTGCATTCAACTCGGCACGTCTATTAAGAAGCAGAACACACACACACACACACACACACACACACACACACACACACACACACACACACACATTCGCAAATGCTCTTTCTATCTTTCAAACACACACACAAAGATCTGGTTCATTAAATGTCAAGACATGAGGTCATACACATGTTTCATGTTATATGGTAGCAGTTATATACTATTATATAATATATATGATTATATAAATATGAACTTTCAACATCTTGCAACACTAACTTTTTTTCTTCTCTTACAAAGGTTTTGTTCTCTGTTTTCAGGTTTGACTTACCTTGACTACACACACACATACACATATATATATACACACACACACATATATATATATATATATATATATATATAACACACACATACATACATACACACACACACATATATATATATATATATATATATATATATATATATATATATATGTGTGTGTGTGTGTGTGTGTGTGTGTGTGTGTGTGTGTGTGTGTGTGTGTGTGTGTGTGTGTGTGTGTGTATAAAAACAACAAGAAAAAACTGATATACTTTATCACACCACCTTAAATAAGTTCCCTCCACTCTCACATTCTGCTGTCAGGTGAACTTCAGGTGTTCATTGTGTGAATGGATAAGCAGGCATTACGAGCAGTCACTGGCAGCACAGTGAGAGTGTGTGAGCTGAAAAGCTGAGTGTGGGTCTGTTCTGCAGGTTCACCCTGGTGGGGTCAGGCTAGCCAATCATCAGCAGAGAGGATTCTCTGCAAGGAGGAAAAAAAAAAGATGGCGGCTGAGTGTAATCATGTTGAATCATTCTGCTGGATGTGTGTGCTAATGTCGGGTCAAGCTGAGCCTGTTCCGCAGACAGAAGCTAAACAGGCATCGTGCTACATTCCGTAGTAATACTCATGTCATCTAATGCTGTGAATTCAACTAAAAACCTCCCACAAAACTCCGTAACACCCCGTCTAAAGTTTGACAACACCTATCTTTTCACCGTGTGTGCATTAGCACCTTTTCTGGCACTTTCCAACCAACCAATCAGGTTTATTTTGAGGAAACCATTAAACATGTACATATTAAAGTGTATTATATCATAGTCCGCCCATTATTTCCTCTTGTTGTGATGACAGTACTAAGTAGAACACGCCATCGGCACTCAACAATTATTTCTTTCGATTTGGCTGCTCCGTGCTGCAATCTTATGATGTATATATGATGTATATAAGTCAGGACCACTCATACTGTATTAGCTATACCTCTACCAGAAAATTATACCATAATTATGTATGTAATTGTTTAAGAATACATGTTATAAAATGTTAGTAAAGTGTGTTTCATATCTCCCAAAAAGCCTAAGCTTTAGTTTTTCTTAAATTAATTAAAAACATAATTGTAAATAATAAATACATATATAATAACTTTGGAACCAATCATAAAAATCCATAAACGGTGGCCATTTACTCAACAGCACTTCAATCTTTCCGCTGTTTAAGAATCTCTGGACCAAATCATTTTCGAGATGTGCTTTTAACACAAGTCGAAACTGAAGAATCTTGATAAACATGAAGCTGAGTGCTGCTAAATCTACGGTATTAAGGTATTAAGAAAAAAAATGCATGTTACCTTTATCAGATTTAGCAGCTATTTTAATGATTCAACAGAAACATAACATTGATAGAAGTGACATTTCAAGGTTAGGTGTCTTCAAACTTTGCCACTGGCACTCTCTGTGAGCAATTATCTGGGCATTTCCTATTCATTGGCAACGTTAATGGATTTCTCATCATAACGACACATGAAAGAGCAACAAAGACGAGCAAGTCCAGTCCCATTCAACGTAACGCTGATCTGCGGTGCTGTGTGTGCACGGCTTTGGAGTTTTTGATCAGGTACAGCGCTGCCACAGCTACGATCAAACCTTTTCCCAGCATGCTCGCTGCTGTGTGGGCCAGGGGCCCCTCCGCACGACCCGAAACCCTCTCAGCACTGCTTTCTGAGACACCACAAAACAGCCAGCGGGGATCCGAATTTAATTCCGGGCCTTTAACCATTCCGTCCTCCAGTCACTTGCCTCTTTTCCCCGCGCGCACACACCCACACACACATACAATTACTCATAATCTGCTTACGTGGGTAGACCGCGGTGGGTTTGCTAACATTAGCGGTGAGTAGCCTCTTTTTGACAGAAGACAGGGGAGAAGAAAAGAAGGCCCCTGGCCTCCAGGTGTCCAGTAATAGTCCGTAGAATTGGTTATTATTCGCCTCCGCCACACATCGAGACTTAAATATTTCACACACAGTTTTTCGCTTTGGTTTCCAGCTAGAGCGAGAGAGCGGGTGACAGAGAGAGAGAGAAACAGAGAGAGACTATCACTGCCTTCTGGGCTCATCAAAGAGCGGAGTGACGTGAGAATGAAAAAAAAATGAAATGTCGTTTACCTTTTTTTTTTCTTTTTTTAAAACTCATTCCACTTCTCATCTCGCCAGCTAGACTTTAATCTTTATTTTGGTCTCAATTCTATATTTACACCTTCTAGTTTTCTCTTTTCCTCCACAAATACCTGAAATTCCTTTGTTCCTTGGCTGAACTGCTTGCTTTTTACAGAGCAGTATAGCCAGTAGGGTGGCTTCTGTGCCATGTTGAAACGGCCCTCGGCCCTGCTGGAGTGGGCAGGCTCTCTGAGCGAGGTTGACCAACATGTACAGTTCACTTGAGCAATAAAACGCCTGGCCTACTGTAAACCACTAAGCATGTTTTAACGACGTTTGAACTAACTTAACAGACGTCGGGAGAAGGAGGGGGGGCTGGGACTTGAGTTACGTGAGCCGTGTTTTCTTTCTGCTGTTTAATGGGGAATAACTCGCCTCATACAGCCCTGTTTAGTTTAGCGGTTGGCTGGGACTTTGCAAAATGACTGGAAACATTTGCGTATTAATTCAACTTGGCAAATCACAGGGCACGCAGACGAGGATTTAAAACATCTCGTTTTTCTTTTTCGTTCCACCTCCTCCGCTCAACGAGAGTTCCCTGTATGGTTAAAGCGCCGACATGGGCAGGAGGAGATGAAGGGTGGTAGAAAAGGCCAGCACAGACACAGACAGAGACAGAGAGAGAGAGAGAGAGAGAGAGAGAGAGAGAGAGAGAGAGAGAGAGAGAGAGAGAGAGAGAGAGAGGGAAGATAAAGCAGAGTTGTGGTATGCTTTCCATTTACCCTTCACTCGAAACAGCTATGTCATTTTATTTCCATAGGGGTCTCGGCGAATGACTGGGCTCCAAAGCTTCTGAATCTTCGCCCTGATCTGGGCAAACACGGACGAGCCCCCGGTTATTTATGCATTCATTTATCTTTCCATCGCTGACAGCTTAGCGGCTCTTTAGTGCTTTTACGCCCTCTGTTTGTTCCCTGTCCCCTTCGAGGGGGCATCTACTAGGGTGCGCACAGCTAACTAGGGCTAATGGTATCACACTGTAGCGCCCCATCCGGACAAGACGATGAAGAAGGAGGAGAGGGGGGGTGAAGAGGAAAAGAAAAAAAAAAGAAAGAAAGAAGGAAAAAGGGAGGAGACAAGAAGAAAGCCTAAAAGGAGCAAGAGCCGAGCAAGAGAAGAAGAGGCAAATGACCACAGACTCGGCAGGGCCCTCGGCCTAATGAATAAAAATGAAGATCCTGTCAAACGATGAAGTGACAGGTTAATTTGTAGTGCCTGCGATTCTGTGTGAACAAGCAAGAGGAAGTGAGGGGAGAGAGTGTGAGAGAGGCAGAGAAAGATAGAGAGAGCGAGGGGAGGAGCGAAGAGCGGGGAAAAAAAAGAATTGAAGAAAGAGAAGAGAAGGCTGCCCCCTATCTGCAAAGACGATCACTTCAAACAGAAATGCAGAATGCGGTCTCGACTTGTTTTAGATTCAAATATTCAGAGGGAGAAAAAAGGGGGGAAAAAAGGAGAGAGAGAGAGAAGCCCCCTGAAAATCAGAGGAGTAGAACTGATGATAAAAGCAGAGGGAAGATTAGATGCAGACAATTGTGTTCGGCCCTGAAAAAAAAAAGAAAAAGAAAAAGAAAAAAAAAAGGGAAGGAACAGAGTAGAGAGAGGAAAAAAGAATAAGAGGGGAAGAAAGGAAAGAAGCACAGCCACGCTTCCAGAGGCAGTGCTATCAAACGTACGCGAGGTGCCTGGAGCGGACGTCTGCTCTTCTGCCAGCTCTGTGTGCCCCACACACACACCACGTCTGACATAAAGATCCACACACAGGCCCATTCCCACACCACCGCACACCTTCAGGGCAAGCACGCACTGCACCTTTGATCACGGCAGTGGGCAAATGGCTGCTGTTTGTCTTTTCCACGTTTGAGTGTATGATCCGTATGATTATCACACTCACAGACACAGAGAAGCAGTAGCGTTCACAAATATGAACACACACAGTAATCAGGACAAACAGTCCTGAGAGATACATCGTCCACTCGTGTCACAGGAGAAGTTTGGTTTCCTATTTAGAGAAGCTTTTGTGTTAAGAGAGACTATAAGAAACAATTTTAAAAGAAGAAAATATTTCTTCCCTCATTGGAGGTAGAGTTAGGGTAACTTCGGGGCAGATCCAATCAAACGTCCTCATGAGCCCACTTTGCCCCACTTTGGTCAGTCCTGTGTGAACGTTATTCATATATAACAAAAAGGTACGATGTTTTTTCCTCCTGGGGGTGCAGAACAGAGTGGTACGGTTACTAATCTGAACCCAGAGCTATTCATTACCTGTGCCTGTACTCGTATCCCATCACATGAGAGATCTGAGAAAGGTTGCATGGTTTCTCACATTAATTTAAGGTTTAAAAACAACCTAGAGTAGCAACAGTGGAGTAGAGTCACGTTCTGATTTACCTTCTACTCAGCAGTTAGTTCTATGAAACAGCCACAGACAGTTTTTTTCCCAGAAATGGTCATCTGAAGTACCATACTGCTTGCTGGAAAAACACTGGAATTTAATTTAATATATCACAAATACATAAAGTTTGTAAGACCAGCACAGAGTTTCAGTACTCAGGAATTATGGGTTATTAACCTTATCAATGCAAATCTAATTTATAAGTACTAAAATATGCACACAAACTGATTTACAATCAATACCGCAGATAACTGACGAAAGAGTGTCTTTTTACTCCTCCTCAAAGCCCACGTTCGACGGCCTATGCACAATGACATTGGCTATTGACTGGCAATTGATTGACCACAGCTACAGCCCTAATCCAAGTTTCATGTCATGTTGTATTGAGCAACATTTACAATATAGGCAGTTAGAGTAAATAACACACGCCTATAAACCCTCTGCTAATCCACAATACAATATATATATATATATATATATATATATATATATATATATATATATATATATATATATATATATATATATATATATATATATATATATATATATATATATATTTATTTTATTTTATTTTTTTTTTTTGTGTGTGTATATGTGTGTGTGTGTGTGTGTGTGTGTGTGTGTTCTTGTAGAGGTATAGTTGTGAGACCACATGTCCTCACTAGTATAGTACAGTCTGATTTTTTTGGTAAAGTAGGGACATTTTGCACATCATTTTCTCCAAAAAATCAATTAAAAAAATCTAATACAGCAGAAAATTTGTGTTCTAGGTACTAAGGTTAAGGTTAGGGTTAGGTGTAGTGTTATTTAGTTATTGGACAACAAAGATCAATAGAAACCTATGGATGACCTCACTAATATAGTAAGACAAACGTGTGTGTGTGTGTGAATGTCCATTTTCCTTTAACGGACTCTTTTTGTTCCTTTGCCTTTAATTCTATTATGCAAATGACCTATGCTCTCATTGGCTACCTTACCTTACATTGTGCCATATTTAGAAACATAGCCCATGGATGAATATATATATATTTATTGTCCTATAACTATATCTATATATATCTATATATATATATATATATATATATATATATATATATATATATATATATATATATATATATATATAGTTATAGGACAATAAAGATCAACTGAAACCTATCGCTGACCTCACTAATATAGTAAGACAAACATGTGTTTATGTGTGTTTTGTGACATCACAACAATAACAAATCCAAAAAAAAGAGCTGTTTCTGCAGCTTAGTTACCAAATGTGTGTGTCATAACTGTTTTAGCCAGTAGTGCAGACAGCAAACAAACAGTCTTTGGCAAAGGCCTCCTAGGCCAAAACACTGGCAGTCACCACATCAATATGAGGGTTCGTGGCAAGTTGACTTCAATTTTCCTTCATTAAGTTTATTTACAGTGTAGTCATTGGTATTAAATCACGGATCAACGACACAGAAAGAGATTATAGTAAAGGAGCTAGAAGACAGTGGCTTTTATTTTCTAAGAAGGGATTAAAGAATATCCTTTTGAAGCTCTTAAAAAAAAGAAGAAGAAATTGCAGCAATCATAAACCATCTCATCTCTGGAATAAGACAGGGCCTCAGGCCTTAAAGCCTATGTTTTAAACAGTACAAACTTGTGAACACTAACTAGCATTAAACTTGACTGCTACACTACAGCTTAACGTTCACCCATGAGAAGGCCAACACAGCCTAGCGTTGCAGGGTGCAGAGGATAGCAGGGGATTTCTGACGCATTAGGTTTAAGCTGATAGACAACATGATGAGAGCAGTCGTTCTTTCAGCCACCAACCGCACTGAGATACCAGAGCAAACATTTTCTAATCGGCCCCCAAGCCCTTAGTCAAACACAGCAATAACAGATGCAGCCCTCACCTCTCCTCCCCAGCATTACCATTTGAATATGCGCGTCTGAAAGAGCATGACCTGTGCACCCCGTCAGCACACACTGACTCATCTGAATGCAAAGGGAACCGAGAAAGAACACAGCTGATTTAGACACTAACCAATCAGATCAAGTCTGTTACTGCAGTAACACTTCAGCTATGACTTTGTCACACATAAATCATCACATCACACTGTTCTCTATTACACTATATGTACTGATTTACACTGTTCTCTATTACACTATATGTACTGATTTACACTGTTCTCTATTACACTATATGTACTGATTTACACTGTTCTCTATTACACTATATATACTGATTTACACTGTTCTCTATTACACTATATGTACTGATTTACACTGTTCTCTATTACACTATATGTACTGATTTACACTGTCCTTCATTACACTATATGTACTGATTTACACTGTTCTCTATTACACTATATGTACTGATTTACACTGTTCTCTATTACACTATATGTACTGATTTACACTGTTCTCTATTACACTATATGTACTGATTTACACTGTTCTCTATTACACTATATATACTGATTTACACTGTCCTGTATTACACTATATGTACTGATTTACACTGTTCTCTATTACACTATATGTACTGATTTACACTGTTCTCTATTACACTATATATACTGATTTACACTGTCCTGTATTACACTATATGTACTGATTTATACTGTTCTCTATTACACTATATATACTGATTTACACTGTCCTGTATTACACTATATGTACTGATTTACACTGTTCTCTATTACACTATATATACTGATTTACACTGTTCTCTATTACACTATATGTACTGATTTACACTGTTCTCTATTACACTACATGTACTGATTTACACTGTTCTCTATTACACTATATATACTGATTTACACTGCTCTCTATTACACTATATGTACTAATGTATACTGTTCTCTATTACACTATATATACTGATTTACACTGTTCTCTATTACACTATATGTACTGATTTAGACTGTTCTCTATTACACTATATGTACTGATTTATACTGTTCTCTATTACACTATATATACTGATTTACACTGTCCTGTATTACACTATATGTACTGATTTACACTGTTCTCTATTACACTATATGTACTGATTTACACTGTTCTCTATTACACTATATGTACTGATTTACACTGTTCTCTATTACACTATATATACTGATTTACACTGTCCTGTATTACACTATATGTACTGATTTACACTGTTCTCTATTACACTATATGTACTGATTTACACTGTTCTCTATTACACTATATGTACTGATTTATACTGTTCTCTATTACACTATATATACTGATTTACACTGTCCTGTATTACACTATATGTACTGATTTATACTGTTCTCTATTACACTATATATACTGATTTACACTGTCCTGTATTACACTATATGTACTGATTTACACTGTCCTGTATTACACTATATGTACTGATTTACACTGTTCTCTATTACACTATATGTACTGATTTACACTGTCCTGTATTACACTATATGTACTGATTTATACTGTTCTCTATTACACTATATATACTGATTTACACTGTCCTGTATTACACTATATGTACTGATTTACACTGTTCTCTATTACACTATATATACTGATTTACACTGTTCTCTATTACACTATATGTACTGATTTACACTGTTCTCTATTACACTACATGTACTGATTTACACTGTTCTCTATTACACTATATATACTGATTTACACTGCTCTCTATTACACTATATGTACTAATGTATACTGTTCTCTATTACACTATATATACTGATTTACACTGTTCTCTATTACACTATATGTACTGATTTAGACTGTTCTCTATTACACTATATGTACTGATTTATACTGTTCTCTATTACACTATATATACTGATTTACACTGTCCTGTATTACACTATATGTACTGATTTACACTGTTCTCTATTACACTATATGTACTGATTTACACTGTTCTCTATTACACTATATGTACTGATTTACACTGTTCTCTATTACACTATATATACTGATTTACACTGTCCTGTATTACACTATATGTACTGATTTACACTGTTCTCTATTACACTATATGTACTGATTTACACTGTTCTCTATTACACTATATGTACTGATTTATACTGTTCTCTATTACACTATATATACTGATTTACACTGTCCTGTATTACACTATATGTACTGATTTACACTGTTCTCTATTACACTATATATACTGATTTACACTGTCCTGTATTACACTATATGTACTGATTTACACTGTTCTCTATTACACTATATATACTGATTTACACTGTCCTGTATTACACTATATGTACTGATTTACACTGTTCTCTATTACACTATATGTACTGATTTACACTGTTATCTATTACACTATATGTAGTGATTTATACTGTTCTCTATTACACTATATATACTGATTTACACTGTCCTCTATTACACTATATGTACTGATTTACACTGTTCTCTATTACACTATATGTACTGATTTATACTGTTCTCTATTACACTATATATACTGATTTACACTGTTCTCTATTACACTATATGTACTGCTTTACACTGTTCTCTATTACACTATATGTACTGATTTAAACTGTTCTCTATTACACTATATGTACTGATTTACACTGTTCTCTATTACACTATATGTACTGATTTACACTGTTCTCTATAACACTATATGTACTGATTTACACTGTTCTCTATAACACTATATGTACTGATTTACACTGTTCTCTATTACACTATATGTACTGATTTACACTGTCCTTCATTACACTATATGTACTGATTTACACTGTTCTCTATTACACTATATGTACTGATTTACACTGTCCTTCATTACACTATATGTACTGATTTACACTGTTCTCTATTACACTATATGTACTGATTTACACTGTTCTCTATTACACTATATGTACTGATTTACACTGTTCTCTATTACACTATATGTACTGATTTACAATGTTCTCTATTACACTATATGTACTGATTCACACTGTTCTCTATTACACCATATTTACTGATTTACACTGTCCTTTATTACACTATATTTACTGATTTACACTGTTCTCTATTACACTATATGTACTGATTTATACTGTTCTCTATTACACTATATGTACTGATTTACACTGCCCTTTATTACACTATCTGTGCTGCTTTATACTGCCTTTTATTATATATGTACAGCTTTACACTGGCCTTTATTATATATGTACAGCATACTGATAACCTAGTGTACATGTTAGCTGCACATGGTGTTGTTACTGTTGTAAATGTCCCGTAATGATGTTTCGATACTGGTTATTCTGGTTAATTTAAGTAAATTACAGGGATTCTTTCATCCGTACTCAGCTAGTCAAATTTTACCCTTACTACATTAGCAGACCTCCTTTGGTAAAAATAATACATTTCAAATAGAGCCTAAGATTCATTAGTAACACAAGTGAATAAAACCTAATTTATGGCTTTATTTGGAAATATTTCATTTTAAATCATCAAAGAATTAGCTTATAGCTAAAGACACAATCTGCCTTATGGGCTCATTATTCAAACCGTCTGTCAGTGATTTCACTGTGGCAAACCATAGTGCTGTTATCATGCTACCTGTGAGACAGAGAGTTCAGCTGACAGCAGCAAACAGCTTCTTCTCCATCTTGTTTAACACAAACATAAAAATCCAAACCCACTATCTTACTGGCTCGCAGTGAAAACTTCCTCAACACAAAACAGATAAAAACCAACAGCAAGAAGTGCATTTCTGACAACCGCCAAGACCTTGTGAACATATCCTGTTCTAATCTAGTTTTTTTTTTTTGTTATGCTATTTTGGTGTAACGACAAAGTTGAACTAAGATGTTCAAATGATAAAACCCGTACAAGATCAGTCGATGCTTCAAACCTTGAAACTTCTCAGGTGCCCCTGCCATTGCTGCTGGCATCCCTATGTCTCTAAATTACCTCCAGCCAGGTTCTGCAGACATAGAGGGGAAAAAAGAAACTTTCTTTTTGTTCTTCGTCATCTGCTACTCTCCGGCTTCCCTTTATCTGCAGCTGAGTTCAATAAGGAGTCAGTGGGACACTCTTCCTGCTTAAGGCAGCATGTAAAGAGAGACGGGGTAGAGGTGGGGACAAAAAGAACATGTGCGAAACACCACGTCTACCGGTGAAGACTGTGTTAATCAATGAAGGAGAGGAAGAAGCCTCGGTGCCACTGGGAGGGAGAAAAGGAAGAAGGAAGTAGAAAAAAAGGTGTATAACCCTGCTAGGCACAAGTATGTGCCACAGATGCACATGTAATGAGAGCAGTGAAGGAGCCATTCATTAAAACCCTTAAATATGTGTTTATACATTGTTTCATGATATTTTCATGAGAAACAACAATGTGAAGAAGTGAAAGGAAGAGAGAAGGGCTCAGTACTGTACGCAGATCATTGCAGGCTGCACAACTTAATTTCAAATACAACACAAAGCTGAACAGATAGTATGCTAGACAGATAGAACAGTTAGACGAGCATTTGGACTTTCAGCTCATAACATACAAATAAAGTTCATAACATTCATACAGAAGATAATATAAAAATGTGTTTGTTTAATCATTCACAAACCTTCACAAAGTCTTAACTGTAGTTAGTAATCTGGGGTGTCCAGGAGACATGTGGGAATAAACTTTGTTCTTGAAGTTAGTTCATAAAATATCTTTGTAAATCTTTGTAAATATTTTTGTAAATAAAGATAATAAATTAATAGTACTTCATAATGCTGGAAGCTTATGTGTGTTCATCCTGATGATATCTTTTGATTTTACAAGCAGACACACCTATATTGCAGAGATAAAAATTATAAACTTGCAGAGAAATGCGTACCTGAATAAACACATACAAACATCATTCACATCAATGCGATCAATCATTAACACCATTGTTCATATGTTTACTGCTTTAACAGCATCTTTTTACTATCTACATGCCTCAAAACTCCGCAGCCCAGCCCTGTGAGGTTGCAGGGTCTACCTGTCTACCTGTACAAACGTCTGTGACCGCTTCTAGATGCTTATGACTTGTGGCAACAGTGGCATCTTAACACAGTGCCATGTGACTGAGCTTTTCTCCTGCCTGTATTTGTTTATCTAGATTGCTGCAGTCACTCAAAACCGAGAGCCACATTTACTTTATACGAATCACATGATTTTCTTATTCAAGTTCATGAATACATTCTGATAATTAGTCCAAAAAATGTGGCATCCTATGACAGTACCACGTCAATGAGCGTTCTGGAACGACCCACTTCACTGCGAGTGTTCGTCTATGGTGATCACTGTGATCACTCAGAACTGGAAACGGCGTCCACTGTATTATCGTCGCTGTCCAATGAAAAAAGTATCTCCAAAATTGCAGCTTTACAGGAGAGAGCAAAAACATACTTTACTTTCAATGTAAGTGAATGGAGCCAGAATTTTTTCCAAGCTGTTTTGGAGCACTTCTATTGGTCCATTCATCGTGCAATTTTCAAACAATGTAAACCACCATTGGGGTGTTCAAATGATGTAGAATATTTAAAATTTGAGATGGACCGATTAGCGCTTTTGAGGCTGATTCTGATCGCCGATCACATTTCAGCTCGATTGGTCGATAGCCGATTCCGATCAAGGGCCGAGTATAAGCCACGGCAGGGCTACGTGTAGCTATTTCAGGGCAAGCAATTCATGAAACTGGTTTATTACCATTTTTAACAAGTTTATATGAAACTGCATAATATTTTTAACAAAATTTGCAGTAAACAGCGTCCACTGTATTTTTGTCCAAAGTAAATCAAACAAATATCCCCAATACTGCAATCATTCAATTTAGACCCTTAATTTAAAACTAAAAAAGATAATTAAATAAATGCAGTAAAAACTGCAGTCATTAAACACAGACTCTGTTTTTTTTAAACGACAATCTGTAATCATTAAATGTAGATCTTGAATTGTTGCTGCTGTTCTGTTCGTACCGGTCAGATCTGGTTTGTATGGTGTTCTGGGTTCTCTGTTTTGTACTAGCTGTGTGTGCTAGCTCTGCTGTTTGCTGATACTCACTGTATTCAGCTGTGTGCAGTGCTGTATCAGATTAGTGTGTTAAAAGTCTTTGTCTTGGCTCCTCAACAAGACACGCTGATTTTATAAATTTAAAAACGTCCTGGATGAGTCTGTCGCGTACGGTAAACAACTGCCAGACGGACTTGCTTACTTCCAGCGCATTTTTTTCCTGCGACCTCGCTGCTTTAGTCAGTCTGTGGAAAATGAAAGGGTGTGTGTTTCCACCTAGAGGTTCAGATAGGAATTGCAGGGAGGGGGTCTCCTCTTCCTGGATGAAACGCCAGCTGGAAATACAGAAATTAGGCTCATTTGTTTAACGCCATCGATCGGCTCTCGGGTTGGGCTCTAAATTGGAGAAATATCAGCCAATCACTGATCACATATTTTGATTAAAAATCGGCAGATACCAATACATAGCCGATCGATCCTTCCATCTCTACTCAAAATCAACAAAAACGTTTTCATTGGACAGCGACGATATTGGACAGTGCTCCTGTTTTCTTTTATCATCTGCAAATCTCACCATATCAAACTGATTTCTTTTCATATGTGAGTTAACACGCGGCCATATGACTAACTAGGCTAACGTCCAGCTATTTTACGCTAAACAAGACAAAGTAAGAGAACAACGTGTATCCAATCAAGATCAGCATCGGTGTCACAATGCGACCCAGTATATAGGACCACTGCCCTCTCTTATTTTTTCATCTTCCCTTTCCCTCTCTCCTCCCTCTCTCCCTCTGCTGCTTTTGTGCACACCAGGGATGTGGCCACTCTTTAATTGCTGGAGTATTACTAGGGCTGTGCTTTGATCTTTAGCTGTGGCTCTGAGGGTGGTCTCCTGTCCCACTCTGGCCTGATCACAGGACGCTCTCCATTGGTTGCCTTCCAGGGACTCACATCAGCTGTGTTCTTACAGCAAGCTGACAACTTTATTAGCCCAGCTCAGTAGCCCTGTCCCAGCATGCACAAATAACACACACACACTGTATGCCCACATAAACATTCATAAACATGTCATATCATTTTAAAGGACTGCTGTAATACAGTACTCTGCAGAAGTCCGACACCATTTTTCATTTGTCAGCTTAAATAAAATCTGTTTAAAAGGCAATTACACAAAAGCCTCAATGTATAAATATATATTACAATGTTTTACTGCTTAGCATGTCCACCGTTATTACAGCTTCCATTTTAAGGGAGGCTTGTTCTCAGTTTTAATGTAAAAATTTCATTTAAAAGTTGCACTTCCTGCTTCTCACAATACAAGTACTCTGAAACACAGTTTGGGACAGTCTACAGTTTTAGAAACATCAGCAGCGTCTTCTTGTCTTTTTTCTATTGTTTTTGAAGAGGATATATTGTGCTCATTATTAATGTTTATTATTTTAATTTTTGGGGTCTCCCAGAACAGACTTACATGCTTCCACACTCCAACACCACATTACTTTTCTCATACTGTACATCTCCCTTCAGCTTATATCAGAAACATCTAAACGCCTGTGTCTTTAAGTTCCCTCTTCAAAGAGCCCAATGTTCTCTGACTTGTCAGCTCACCCACTCTGGGCTGACTGGTCAACCAACAAGTTCCAACCCTACAGGCAGCAAGTAACGACTGTTACGCGATGACATCACATACTCACAAAAAAAAATGACTGGAATCCTAACAAGGCCTTTTAGGCAGCTGAGAGAAGTGCTTTCCAGAGTGAAAAAAAAAAAAAAAAGTTTCTCACTCTGGAGTGTACATTGGAGTTTACAACTTTGCACATAGTTCACATACATAAGCTACATAACAATTAACAAACATCTCCATTAAATCTTTAATGACTGCATGACATTTGCAGGTCTATTCAGACCCCCAGTGCTGAACTGTCTTCTCACAGTGGAAGGATGGGAGAGGAAAATCTGTGGATGTTTACAGATCTAAATCAAACCTGGAGCTTGATTCGTTACTCTCTCAAAAATGAAAGCTTCAAGTGATTCGTATTTGGTAGTGTCAGTTATGGTGGCCTGCCAGCATTGACTTTGATTAAACTTTCTCTGTCCTAATGCAAGCGGATTGTTTTATATCTTCCTAAAATTAATATATGTACTCTCTGCACAATGTGTAATTCTCCTGTACTCAGAACAGAACAGAAAACCCAGTGACCTGAAACACACTTGTAAAAGAAACCAAGGGGAAGGCGTTCAGGACCTGTGTTGCGCCTGTGTTGTAAGAACAGGTTTACTATTTTTTGACCAAGCACAAGAAAGGTAAAGATTAAGTTGATGCTGAATGCTGAAGTGTCCTGCTAAGATCAGGAAGCCTGGTTTGCTGTTTTTGTAGTTTATTAAAAAAAAAAAAAAAAAACATGACTTTCTGCACTAAAACCTTTTTACACAACCTGGGCTGGGTGTTAAAACGGTAACAATAATAAAACAATAATGATAACACAAAATAACGTTTCCTCGATAGAACTCTAAGATGTAGTCGGTAAAAAGTCGATAGAATTAATTTCCATCCATGTTTTGAGAGAGAACACGAATAGCCAATGAGAATGAGAATAGCGCCACTCCAAACCAGTGTGCTATTCGACCCACTCACACACATATATATATATATATATATATATATATATATATATATATATATATATATATATATGTGTGTGTGTGTGTGTGTGTCTGTGTGTGTGTGTTCAATTTATTTGAAATAGAGTTGTGTAATGTTCTATAGCACATTTGTCTATCTTCTGATAGAAAATAAATCAGAGGATAAAAAACTTTTCTGACAGAATTTTTTTACATTTTGATATCTTCATTTCTCACTTAAAGTAAAAAGGCAATAGCGTATATATATGATTTATACTGTAATATATATTGATATCGACTGATATGAAAAAAATTATCATGATAAGATTTTTTCCCATATCACCCAGCCCTATCTTTACATTACTATTTGGGTGATGTAGAGTCAGTGACGGTATGCAAAGTACAGCTGTAAAACACAGATCACACACTTTTGTTTTCTTTCCTCACACAACCTTAAACATGTTATGTGTGTCAGTGCTGAAAACGCACATGGTGAAACTTAATATTTTCATTGTGAAAGCTCGGATATTCCACAGCAAACTGGAGGCAGGGCTCTTTTTTCAGAGCGAGAATCAATCACAAATTGATTTTGGTGTATATATCTTCATTGTCAAAGGATTAATTGATGAATTTTTCATTTGATGAGTCAGGTGGAACGGGAGCACACAGGCGTGGTGAGTGGAATTCTAATTTCCTATTTGGTAGATCTGACACAATGCAGCATCCCCCCCCCTCTGCACCCACACTCCATCATAATCTATTTGCTTTTAGCACCTCCTGTAAGGGACCCCAGCATCCCACACACACACACTTACACACAAAAAGCCCAAAGCACGCTCACACAGACATTGGAGATGCTCCTCCCCTTTTACAAATGAAGATGTTAAGCTAGCATGCGCATGCTCTGACGCACCAAAAGGCCCAAACAAAAGCTGCAGCTCCACTGTTCACTCAGCTTCGCATTAATTCAAGTCCTGATCAAAATGTTAATTAAATCCTAACAGTGCAGCTTCAGGGATTCCGAGAAGAGTACAGTTGACGGTGCACTGTATGAAACAGCATATTATGTAGTATTTAGAACTTTTAGGATAGACTAATAATAGGAGGAATACAAACCATCTACGAATCCTGAATGTTCACACTAATAATGTATGCAATCAGATGGCTGTGTAGAATGCCCAGCTAAACTTAATTCCTTTAAAGCAAGCTTTTTATTTAAGGTTTGTTCACTAAAGCAGTAACAAAAGAATAACTGTTGGCGAAACAGCAATTATTAGATTAGAGATTAGAGCATAGATTAGAACGGAGCTCAACCACCTGCAAATTCAGAAGACATGCAACGTCATGGAGGTGGACCCCTTAGTTCCTCAGAGTCATCCACTTGTCACTTTCCGTTTGGCAAAGCCTGTACAACCAGCTGTGTTCTCCGTGTTGGAAGACAAACGGCTCACAAAAGACTAAAAAGCAGAAATACACTTGCACACCAAATTCAACTGTCTTTGCCAAGCTTCTGTCAGACGGTTTCCCATCGAACCACAATAACATAGCTGGGAAACAACTCAACACAATTTCATGCTGTGCAAGGTTTTCCAATTGACTGTGAGGCCACCTGGATGGTGAGAATGCACTTATTTGACAAGACACACAAATAGGCGGAGATAAGCGAAAGAGAAAGTTGTAATGGATTTCAGAGTGCCGCAGTAAGGCAAAGGGGGAAGAAAAAAAAAGAGACAACAAGCGAGAACGGTAGCTAAAACAAACACAGCACGAGTGCTGGAGCGAGCCTGAGGACTTGCCGAGATTGGCTGGCTTGTCAGCTACACTAGAGCAAATCGACAAAACACAGAAAAAGGCGGAGGGAAGCATTAGAGAGCAAGCCCCACAGCTGGCGATGGCAGGTAATCCCAGGGATCTTGCACAGTGATAGACACAGAGTGCCTTTCGCAGAGACAGCCTCGGCGAGCGCCCTCATTGTTTTTGGGGAGAGGATCTTTGTGACTGATAGGCAGAGTGAGGCACCCATGTCTGCAAATGTCAAAAGTGAAGGGCTGTGGAGGAAGCAGAGGAAACCATATGATCAAGTTTGAGAAGATGCCATCCACCACTAATGGAGGTAAGGTGTCAAGCCTCACTGTCTGACTGGAGAACCTGGTGAGTGGGATGGGTGCCAACATCAGGCGGTGATTATCACTTGGTCAAAAAGTTTCATCTAGTCTTAAGTCAGGCTTTTACAATCAGTAACTCAATCAGGTTGGGCTCTTGAGATCTAGAGAGGACGGACAAACAAACACAGAACAATCCGTCTACGCTTTAAATTCTGTGTTTTATTTGGGCTTATATAAATATCGGAGTTGTGCATGTTTATACTTGCCAATAAAATAAAAATTGAAAAACCAAACCATGAAGAAAACCACACAAACATAAATAAATGGGTTCAGTTAAGCCGCTGAGGGCATGCTTTCAAGTCAACATCGTGATGGGCTCAGTTCATCAATAGCCAACATTCAATTTAAATGATGTTGAAAGGAATCAGCTGTCCTGTTTCCCCAGTTTATGCCAGCTCTCTTTTCATTCTTACTCCTTCCCTGCCTATGGTTAGAGCACTTTCTTGCGGGACAGAAGAGGAACAGTAAGAAGAGCGAAGGAGGACAAGATCAGTAGCACTGTTACTTGCTATGCTAGTCAAAGAGAACTTCAAAAAGCACTAAGCCTTTATCATGTGCCCAAGTCATGTCCACGTCTGATCAGGTCTGCTTCAAGTTGAACACCACACAACAAGGCTGTACCACCTTGTAGACCCAATGACAAAACACAGACACACACCTCCACATGCACACGCTGCATCTGGAGTGCCCTTCCCAACCACCTCTAATTTCCTCTTCAAGTACGTGCCAGCACCTCCATGCCTATAAGGGAAGAATCTCCCAATTAAAGCCAGATAATGTAAGTGCCTGACACACCACAGGGCAGCCATGGCAAAACTTCATTTATAGGCACCCAGATTTTTTCACTTCAGCCTGGAGCATGATGATGACCGAATGGGCTACCACTTAACTGAAACAGCCTCAAACCCTGAAAAAGTAATATTTCTACACATCTGGAAATATAGGACTTTTTTTCCATAGGAAAACTGACAATGGGCTCACTCCAACTAATTGATGCCAGTCACATCACATTGGCCTGTCAGAGTGCTTATCCATCTGGAATAGAATGAGAGTGTTTGCAATACAAATCTGCGACTCCAAGGACTCTAACAAAGGCAATGAAGCACAACAGTTCAACAAGCTTTCAAACGCTTGTCTTTGCGTTCATTCCTTTCTGGGAGAGTGTCACGGCAGACAACTTCTCTGGCTTGGCTTTTAAGCCGAGATCAACAACAGAGAGGTGCTGTGCTGACATATCCCAACATTTTCTCCTACAATAGGTCCCCTGAAATGGGAATTCAAGAAGCTCTGTGTTAAGACTGACTCACAAGAATGGAACTTGCATCAACTTTGTCAAGAAAGGTTTGTAGGGGATATGTTGTGCTTGCACGTTGGGGGGCAGGTCCCTTGACATAATCACCTCAAGAAAAGCATACAGCAAGGTTGGAACCCTTGATCATACGTCTAGAGCGGAAGTGACATACAACTGTGTACAAAATAGTTCACACCACGAGGGGAAACCGAAAGATTCACTTCGAGACCTTCCATAATTAAGCCCATCGTACCAGAACACAAGTTAATTTAATTTGATAAGTCCTATCAAATGGGGAAAAAAATTATTTCAATTAAAAACCATGATTTACAAGTGTCAAGAGTGTAAACGATCACAGGGTTCATTCCGGCTGAATCCAATATGTGCCATGTGACCAACAAGTGATGGTGATAAAGTGGGATTCTATTCCACAAGGTAATAAGCAGCATAGGAGCATGACCCAGAAAGTGAAACCACAGGCATAGAGTGCCCATGTCACATGGTCTCAATCATTTTCCCAAGTGAATAAAGTGCAGTGCCGTGTAAAATCTCCAGACTCTGCAGTCAGAAACTAATTAAGCCATTTGAAATAACATTGCAGGTACCTGTATGCAATCTAGCCTAGCCCCAATGATGAGTCTTTCAAGGCCTGAGGCCAACATCAAAAAGCTAGCTAAAAAAGCTGCAGAATTTTAATTGAACATGAAAACCTGAAGAGACTCTTAGTATCCTTCTTCCAACAACAGCAAAAGGTTAAGCATGCCCCCAGAAGACATGCTTCTCCAGTTCGTCTTCAGTTCCGAAGAAGCACAAAGACCATAAGGGAATGTCTGATAATTGATGAAGTTCAGAACCTGCTATTTAAAGTTGTGCTGCTCTGCACAATCTAAAGAGTTTGCCACTGTGCACAGTACTGTACACAAAGGTATTAATGGGTATATACAAACGTTACATGTAAATGACTACCTGAAGCTCCAGTACCATAAGGATACACACATAATGCAGGAGATAGGGCAGACGGATGCCAAAAAAAATAAAAAAGCCCACCACAGCTTAAAGCAATGCTGATGATTATATGGCAGATGAATGCAAGTTTCACTGTTCGGGGAGCAGTGCTTATTTTCCTATCTCCCACAGATACGCGGCCATGCAGAGCAGCACTGCAGGGGCTTCTGTCAGCCTGCTGCTTCATGGGGAATCGGAATGAGGCTATTTACAGCCGTGGGCCGGAGCACTGGGAGTCGTCTCTCGCTGGTCTTGTGGAGTCTTCAGCTGAGTAGAGCCTCGCTTGTCCATTGTTTTTGTTTATGATTGTTCCCACGATAGCCTCCAGCTTCGTTTCAGCACTGTAAGAAAGACAGATCCTCTGGTAACCCAGAGGTGCATACAAAAAAAAAAGCAGGGGAATCAATCCGGTATGATTCATGGCCACTTGGAGAAAGTGAACCGCAGGGGGTAAAGGCACAAGGATGAAAACAAGGGAAATACTGTTGTACCAAGTAGACAACTGCTTGGAGTTGAGGAAGACTTGGTGACTGCGCAATCAGTTCAGCTTAACCTTTATTAAGACTTGGAGAGTTTTTTTTTTCGATTATCTACTATTTAAACTGGCACATTTGAAGCCAAAAACACATACAAACATAGAAATAACATTCTTGAGCTAACCCCACAATCTGTCTACTGTTCAGGCCTGTCAACAGCATGATAAAAGCAGTGGTCTCTTTTCTGAATTACCCTGTAAGGACAGAGATAACTCAGGGGACGTGAGCTGCCCCCAAAAACCCAGCAACCTGCAGGGCATAACAAAGAGGTGACCGTGGAGGCAGCCCTCACACCTTAGGATCAATTCCCAGCAGGGACCCATGCCCCATCATCCCTACTCTCTCCATGGACGAGCCAGGCTGGCAGTGCATGTCCCTGAAGTGTGTCGCCCCTCGGCTCTGCTCCCCTTTCTGCTGGAAATGACTGAGCTTCTGGCACCACTCGGCACACGGGAGGAGGTTGAGGGCTTGACTGAGAGCGATTGGACCTTTCTAGGTCAGATCCCGTGACACCGCTCGGTTGGCAACAAACAGAAAAGAGGATAAATAAACCAGCGGCGCTAGGGGACGGGAGCTACCTGCTACACACTGCCTCGCTTTTCACACTATGGGCACGGTACTCCTGCATTTGCAATTACTGTTATGCACTGATTTTTTTTTTTCCAGCATGATGTTCTTTTTTTTTGCCACAGAGTTCCACCCCTCACCCCCTCCGTTATTTCCTATGCACTCTGTCCCCTGTAGAGGGAGATCAGCCTGTGGACTTCAAAGACAGCAGAGTGGAATGGAGGGAGGTGGGGGAAAGTGGGGGGAGAGAGCAAGAGAGGTTGGAACTGGGTCACAGCCACTGCAGTTGACTCATTCTGGCCAAAGAGAGACATCTCCCTCTACAACTCAGTGTCTCGTTCCGTGTCTCTGAAAACTAAATAAGTGGCCCAGAATAAAAAGGGTGGTGGGAAAGAAAGCGCTGGCAAACACGACTGCAGTCATCAGTCAATTTAGGTTAGGTGGCAAAACCTGACGCTGCACCAATTTTCTTGTGATTAACAGGATAATCAAAGTGAAGAGTAGCTGAAATACAGTCAAGCATTTACAACTGAACCAAGGATGGATGGATGGATGGATGGATGGATGGATGGATGGATGGATGGATGGATGGATGGATGGATGGATGGATGGATGGATGGATGGATGGATGGATGGATGGATGGATGGATGGATGGATGGATGGATGGATGGATGGATGGATGGATGGATAGATCCCAATGGTTAGTACTAGGGATGCACCGATACCACGTTTTCCTTACTAATACCAATACAGATACCAGCTTTTCAGGTATCTCCCAAAAGAGTACCGATACTGATACCAACTCTGACTTAAATGCTCGATATATGGCCATAAATTCTGATATTTATAGTGTTCCACTTTTTATATGTTGTGTTTTTTATGTCTTATCCTGAATAAGATATAATAACCTTGAAAGAACACCATTTACTGGTTGAGTAACTGCACAGAGCTATGAAAAATAAAAAATTGCCACAATGCAGAAACACGTGCAGCCATGTAGTCAATAAGCTTAATGGCATCAGCGCTCTCTATTGCCGATACCGATACTGTGTGCCGATTGCCAATACTGTCCGATACAGTATCTGTATCAGTGCAACACTAGTGAGTACTACAGTTTCAAACAGTGATTGTTTACCACACTTTGAAAAACATACGTTAA
Source organism: Megaleporinus macrocephalus (assembly GCA_021613375.1). Lineage (NCBI taxonomy): Eukaryota > Metazoa > Chordata > Actinopteri > Characiformes > Anostomidae > Megaleporinus > Megaleporinus macrocephalus. The sequence continues at coordinate 15,475,332 of CM038725.1, read as the reverse complement.
ATATTGTCCAGCATCAACAAAAGTCACCGACATGATGCTGGCGCGCAGGCACAGCACACAATGTGGGTTGGTTTTGTGTCAGGGAAACGTGGCAGAAGGCAGTGCAGGCACTCTGGAGACTGTTCAGTCGTCTAAGAGAAGTGGATATGGTCATATTTTGGTTTCTTTAAGAGCGTAGAGAGAAACTTGATTGAAGTCGGTCCCCCTGACTGCCGAACATGCAGAAAGTCAATAAAGGCGAAAGGGGGCAACACTTAAAATCACCTTCATGACTTCCACTCTCTGCTTTAAAGCAAACATGCTCTGACAAATTGTGCTACCTTGTTGCAAAGCCCACTGTAACACATGATTCATCTGTGAAGTTAAAGTCAGGTTTTTATTCGCCAGCTTCTTGTTCAAATCTTTCCCCTTTCACCTCAAATGGTAAATAAAACCCTAGGCGCCAGTTTGCAACTGTTTAGGTGGAACGGAATAATAATAAAATGAATAAATAAATAAAGTGGGTGAACAGACTTCAGCATCACATTAAAACTACAGATAAGATAGCGTGATAGTCTAAATGTATCTATCAGAAAGACATAAAATGATAATCTGAATATTTTGATAGCTTAAATCACCTTATCAGGGTCATACTAAGGTGACTCTGTACTGTATAAACATTAGAAAACAAAACATTTGAATGCTCTCATGTCTGAACTGTTTGAACCTTTCATGGCCACATGGTGCCACCTTCGATGGTAATGCACGTTTGATGGTTCTCCTATGTGTATATAAGATATTGGCTATATTATTATTTTGTCAATGTTAATGCAAACAGATGCGGCTAATTATATTTGTTTTTTTAATGCTTAAAACTCGACACTCTGTAATTTTGGCCATTGTGATAATAAAACTGCATACCTCACCATCTCAACTACCTAAACATCCTCAGTGCAACACTCTTTACAAAAACAGAACCTGTGCAAGGGCCGCACAATTAATTCTACAAACTATGAGTCAAAACAACCTGCAATATTTCTGCTATCTAATTAAAAAAGGCACAACTTTTTTCTATTTGAAAGCATGTCTGAAGTATCGCAATCCAGCACTTCTGGTTATGAAAAGCTTCTCATCAAATAAGTGCTCTAACAAATCAAGGACGTGTTCTCTGCGAGAGGACTAGTTGATTTCATATGTGCCTGTTGAGTTTAAGTGGCACCACAGGTATTAATGAAGACAGACGTATAACGCATTTGGAGGAGAGCGAAGTGACTACTGCAGCAATCACCAGTAAAAATCCATCAACACATCTGTACACACGTGTACGGCACACAATTCACTCTGGTTTGTTTAAGCTTGCAAAGATGTAAAACGCGCAACTTACATACACCTCTACTCATCCGTTTTACTACACTACCAGCCAACCAGCTACCAGTCAAGTGTTTTACTACACTACCAGCCAACCAGCTACCAGCCAAGTGTTTTACTACACTACCAGCCAACCAGCTACCAGTAAAGTGTTTTACTACACTACCAGCCAACCAGCTACCAGCCAAGTGTTTTACTACACTACCAGCCAACCAGCTACCAGTAAAGTGTTTTACTACACTACCAGCCAACCAGCTACCAGTAAAGTGTTTTACTACACTACCAGCCAACCAGCTACCAGCCAAGTGTTTTACTACACTACCAGCCAACCAGCTACCAGTAAAGTGTTTTACTACACTACCAGCCAACCAGCTACCAGTAAAGTGTTTTACTACACTACCAGCCAACCAGCTACCAGTAAAGTGTTTTACTACACTACCAGCCAACCAGCTACCAGTAAAGTGTTTTACTACACTACCAGCCAACCAGCTACCAGTAAAGTGTTTTACTACACTACCAGCCAACCAGCTACCAGTAAAGTGTTTTACTACACTACCAGCCAACCAGCTACCAGTAAAGTGTTTTACTACACTACCAGCCAACCAGCTACCAGTAAAGTGTTTTACTACACTACCAGCCAACCAGCTACCAGTAAAGTGTTTTACTACACTACCAGCCAACCAGCTACCAGTAAAGTGTTTTACTACACTACCAGCCAACCAGCTACCAGTAAAGTGTTTTACTACACTACCAGCCAACCAGCTACCAGCCAAGTGTTTTACTACACTACCAGCCAACCAGCTACCAGCCAAGTGTTTTACTACACTACCAGCCAACCAGCTACCAGTAAAGTGTTTTACTACACTACCAGCCAACCAGCTACCAGTAAAGTGTTTTACTACACTACCAGCCAACCAGCTACCAGCCAAGTGTTTTACTACACTACCAGCCAACCAGCTACCAGCCAAGTGTTTTACTACACTACCAGCCAACCAGCTACCAGCCAAGTGTTTTACTACACTACCAGCCAACCAGCTACCAGTAAAGCATTTTAGTACACTACCAGCCAAACGTTTTACTACACTATCAGCCAACCGCTTCAGTACACTACCAGCCAAACGTTTTAGATACACTACCAGTCAAACGTTTTAGTACACTACCAGCAAAACGTTTTAGTACACTACCAGCCAAACGTTTTAGTACACTACCAGCCAAACGTTTTAGTACACTACCAGTCAAACGTTTTAGTACACTACCAGTCAAACGTTTTAGTACACTACCAGCCAAACGTTTTAGTACACTACCAGTCAAACGTTTTAGTACACTACCAGCCAAACGTTTTAGATACACTACCAGTCAAACGTTTTAATACACTACCAGCCAAACGTTTTAGATACACTACCAGTCAAACGTTTTAGATACACTACCAGTCAAACGTTTTAGTACACTACCAGCCAAACGTTTTAGATACACTACCAGCCAAACGTTTTAGATACACTACCAGTCAAACGTTTTAATACACTACCAGCCAAACGTTTTAGATACACTACCAGTCAAACGTTTTAGATACACTACCAGTCAAACGTTTTAGTACACTACCAGTCAAACGTTTTAGATACACTACCAGTCAAACGTTTTAGATACACTACCAGTCAAACGTTTTAATACACTACCAGCCAAACGTTTTAGTACACTACCAGCCAAACGTTTTAGATACACTACCAGTCAAACGGTTTAGATACACTACCAGTCAAACGTTTTAGTACACTACCAGTCAAACGTTTTAGATACACTACCAGTCAAACGTTTTAGTACACTACCAGTCAAACGTTTTAGATACACTACCAGCCAAACGTTTTAGTACACTACCAGTCAAACGGTTTAGATACACTACCAGTCAAACGTTTTAGTACACTACCAGTCAAACGTTTTAGATACACTACCAGTCAAACGTTTTAGTACACTACCAGTCAAACGTTTTAATACACTACCAGCCAAACGTTTTAGTACACTACCAGCCAAACGTTTTAGATACACTACCAGTCAAACGGTTTAGATACACTACCAGTCAAACGTTTTAGTACACTACCAGTCAAACGTTTTAGATACACTACCAGTCAAACGTTTTAGATACACTACCAGTCAAACGTTTTAGATACACTACCAGTCAAACGTTTTAGTACACTACCAGCCAAACGTTTTAGTACACTACCAGCCAAACGTTTTAGATACACTACCAGTCAAACGTTTTAGTACACTACCAGTCAAACGTTTTAGTACACTACCAGCCAAACGTTTTAGTACACTACCAGCCAAACGTTTTAGTACACTACCAGCCAAACGTTTTAGTACACTACCAGCCAAACGTTTTAGTACACTACCAGTCAAACGTTTTAGTACACTACCAGTCAAACGTTTTAGTACACTACCAGCCAAACGTTTTAGTACACTACCAGTCAAACGTTTTAGATACACTACCAGCCAAACGTTTTAGATACACTACCAGTCAAACGTTTTAGTACACTACCAGTCAAACGTTTTAGATACACTACCAGTCAAACGGTTTAGATACACTACCAGTCAAACGTTTTAGTACACTACCAGTCAAACGTTTTAGATACACTACCAGTCAAACGTTTTCGTACACTACCAGTCAAACGTTTTAGTACACTACCAGCCAAACGTTTTAGATACACTACCAGTCAAACGTTTTAGATACACTACCAGTCAAACGTTTTAGATACACTACCAGTCAAACGTTTTCGTACACTACCAGTCAAACGTTTTCGTACACTACCAGTCAAACGTTTTAGTACACCACCAGTCAAACGTTTTCGTACACTACCAGTCAAACGTTTTAGATACACTACCAGTCAAACGTTTTAGATACACTACCAGTCAAACGTTTTCGTACACTACCAGTCAAACGTTTTAGATACACTACCAGTCAAACGGTTTAGATACACTACCAGTCAAACGTTTTAGTACGCTACCAGTCAAACGTTTTAGATACACTACCAGTCAAACGTTTTAGTACACTACCAGTCAAACGTTTTAGATACACTACCAGTCAAACGTTTTCGTACACTACCAGTCAAACGTTTTAGTACACTACCAGCCAAACGTTTTAGATACACTACCAGTCAAACGTTTTAGATACACTACCAGTCAAACGTTTTCGTACACTACCAGTCAAACGTTTTCGTACACTACCAGTCAAACGTTTTCGTACACTACCAGTCAAACGTTTTAGTACACCACCAGTCAAACGTTTTCGTACACTACCAGTCAAACGTTTTAGTACACTACCAGTCAAACGTTTTAGATACACTACCAGTCAAACGTTTTAGTACACTACCAGTCAAACGTTTTAGATACACTACCAGTCAAACGTTTTCGTACACTACCAGTCAAACATTTTAGTACACTACCAGTCAAACGTTTTCGTACACTACCAGTCAAACGTTTTAGTACACTACCAGTCAAACGTTTTAGATACACTACCAGTCAAACGTTTTAGATACACTACCAGTCAAACGCTTTAGATACACTACCAGCCAAACGTTTTAGTACACTACCAGTCAAACGTTTTAGTACACTACCAGTCAAACGTTTTAGTACACTACCAGTCAAACGTTTTAGATACACTACCAGTCAAACGTTTTAGATACACTACCAGTCAAACGCTTTAGAACTGTTTTAAAATATTTGACAGGTAGTGTGAATATAAGGGGTCTACCACTATTTCATTTCAAATCTAATCAGGTCACTACTAAATCCTGCTAGGTTTTTAAAACAAGCCGATCAGCACCACTAAACCCAAACTGACAAATGTGACAACACTAATATAAAGAGTTGTTGTATTTTACAGTATAATAGAACTATAAACAATGTCATGTGTAACTATACAAAACGTTAAGGGTGAACTGAGGTTTTTTTTTTGTCCTCTGTTTATTGTACTGTGCAACGCTGTAACATCCTGTGAGAGCTTCGCAAGGCCACACACTCTAGGCAGCAGTAAACACAAAAACTTAAAAGGCCGATGCAAATTCCTGTGATGGGAGGAGGAAAATCTGTATTGGGGCACTGAAAACCATCATCACTGTGATGAAAGTGAAAATCTAGCACAAAAGCATTCTCAAGAACAGAAAAAAGGGTTCTGGGATCCAAACGTACAAAGGGAGGCCAAGGTCGACAAGCTCAAAACGCTGCACTGTAATTTGTCTGTACGGCTTATAGAACACAACTTTGTGAACATTCATTTGTGGTACAAACACAAATAGGTATCAGAGAAGAGAATCAGATAAAGGATTTGAAGTACAGTGAAAGACCACCTCTTACGCCCAACCACACACAAGGACAAAGAGGTGCAAACACAACACAATAGAAATATACACACATATATACTCACACACTGCTATCATTTTAGGGTTACACTGACTGATCCATACCGGTGAAAACGCTGGAGGTGAAGCACTGACATTTATTACAGGCTTGATCTATACTGTAGTGAAGACGTGGCTCTAATATACATCTGCTTGAACAGTAATATCCCCCTGTATTTATGACTTATGTCTTAGGTGAACTAATAAAAAGAAATTGTGTATTGTGCGAAGGTCAGAGAAAAGCCTTTGTTTGCTTGCTTTTTGAATACAAGCTGAAAAAAAGCAGAAAATAAATAGAATATCATATTTCACCACTCAGTGTGTCCACCATTTGCCTTCATTATAGCTTCCAGTCTTTTCATAAGATTAGTTTTCTGTTTTTTTCCCCCAAAAATTTGGAGAAATATATTTTTTTTATTTCATATGTATTTTTCACAAATTCAGTCTTAGAAGTGGGCGGAATCTTGTGCTCCAAGCACGCCTAAACACATTTAATGACACTGGGGTCTGGACCCCGGGGTGGTCAGTCCACTGTTTTGAGAACATCAGCAGCAACAAATTTGCAAATCATCATCTTTTTTGTCTACTTCTTTTTCTCAGTGAAGGCTTCTTCACAGCTATGCATCTTTGCAGACTCGTACTGGTGGGTTGTCGTCTCACAGTGAACAGACAGATAGAAACACCTGTGGATTTTTTGGATATGAAGTAAGAGTGGAGCTTGATTTTCTCCTCACTCAGAGATGATGGTTTAAAGCCGGTTCATGTTAATATGGTATAATCAGCATAGTTGTTTATATTTCACACGTGCTGAAGCAATTAATGAAGAAAAGATAAAAGATTTACCCTAAATTAACACCTTTTTACTAATAAACAACAACATTCCACCTTCACTTTAAAATACTCATTTTATTGTCTTTAATATGGAGATGGGGGTGCTGTGGTGTTAATGACCCTTAAGTGGCTACATTTACGAGTCTAGTATTTTCTTTTTTTAATTTCTGCACGTTCCTACAGTTTAAAGATGTAGGCATATTGTTTATTCATTCTGCCATTTTTATAAAATATCAAGTTATTTAAAAGTCCAAGAACTGTTGCCCACCTGGTCATCTAGACTAACCTGCTGCATGTTTAGTAAGTATATACCTTTAAACTAATATTTCTGCCAAGGAAGTTGATTACTGTCAATGAGAGTCAGTGAGCTCTACTCTGCTCAACGTAACTTTAGGCATATAAGCAGTGATGCGCGGGAGTGACCACCCATCAGAAAACACCTCCCCTCAGATCCGCTCCACTGACTGGTTTCTAGTGAAGATTTACTCTTTTTGCAAAACGAAGAGACTCATGATTTCTCGTTCTTCACAATGGCTGTGTCTCAAAACCTAGTGAGTGTCTCAGTAGGCTGTCTACGTAGGCAGATGTTTAAGTAGCAGCGTTCTCTCCTCATAAACAGATTACTGAGACGCTCTAGTTAGAGAGAGACTGCGTCACGGCTTGTTCCCGCCCACTGCAGCACGCGACCGGTGGTTTAGCTGGTTGCTAAGCTACCAGCCGGCATCCAAAACAATAGGCCGAGGCTTAAAAATCCGCTAGCATAAATGCTAATGGCTCAAGTATAAAACTGCAAAATGATCAACGACTCGTTACAGAGTTGCTAATAAAAAACTGTTTTGTGTGATTATATGACCAGAAACACATTAAAACACCAGAGAGAATCAAAATAACTCACATTTAAAACCACTTCATTGCTCGTAGATTTGCCTGCGTTGCATCTTGGGATTGCCTTAGAGGCTGAGGACCCGTTTGATGCTTCTTTAAAATCAGGTGAAAATAAGGTTCCTCAGTAGACAGCATGTTTAAGGTATCTAAGAATTGAGACAGTCTACATGTCAGGAGAGCATACTGTGACGTAAAATGCTGCCTATGTAGGCAGATCACTAGTTTTTGAGACACAACCAATGTGTCCTTATTTGTATACGGGGACCTCATTTAATAAAACAAAGAGTGGAACAAAGTTTCAGAAATTGTTAGGACACCAGGTCAGCTGGGGTAACGTTTTACATGATTTTTAATGGAAAATATAACACGGTTAACCCAGATCAGCTACCATGAGTATCAGTACTGATGGAGTTTAGGAAAGAAGTTCTGTCTTTAAGGAGCAATTCAACATTTAGTCAATGAATGAAGAGCACATATGCTGTTTGTTTATAGTGACTGCTGTTCCTTTAAAAACATAGTTTGCTTGATGACACAATTCAGTTGAACATGCAGTCTGCCTGCATGCTGGTGAACATGCCTAACAGTGACTCACTACCTGCTGCACAGGTGATGCTGAGCGATCTTATCGAGTGCTGTGTGCACACAGGGCAATAGATCTCCTTTAATTTCCAGGTTGGTTAACTGCTGTGTTTCTTTTTTACTTATTTTCCTTTGATTTTTCTCTTCATTATGGGAGGGGATTCTCTTCCAGCTAATCTCTTTAGATAGCTTACCTAATAGTTGTATATATTGGGTTTAGTACAGTGTATTTTAAGACTCTTTTAGTTTTTTGTCATTGAGTTGAAGAAGCTTGATAAATTAGAGTTGATAATAACAGTCAGTAAAGTAATGCTTAATTAAAACTAAGGAGGGGCAGTTTTACTAAATTAAATGAGGCCTACAGACATTATCAGGGTTTTTAACCTCTTAAAAATCTGTAGTGGTCACAAGAAATGTTCATATCAGGTCCTACCACGCATTCAGAAATATAAACAGCAGGCTAACAGGGATGTATAATGTTTATCATGGTTGTAAGTTATCACCAGCACACTGCTGGAGCAGTTCAACAACATCAAAAAGCAAGGCCAGACGCTATCACTGCAGCTCGGCCTCCACTGCAGCGACCCTCGATAAAGGGGCTGGTCCTCCCAGTGACATGCACTCACGCACACACGCATAAAGATAACAGAGTCCACTCATGGTGGTATGAGGGGAGGAAGCAGTCAGTAACTTCTCTCCCTTCTGCTTTCGAAAAATACAGAGCTGCGCTTCAAGGACCACCGGCAATGATTTCCCACACACAGAAAAAAAAACAACAATGTGATACCATCACCTCAGCTCTAAGAAGCTTCTCTACTCGCACTAGTGGCTCTGATGATTTTCCAAATGTGGGGTGAGGGGTTGCTGCTCTCATGACTGACTACACTGCGAGAAAGGGGGTGACAGGACATGACAGCATATGGCACGCCTCGTAAGCAACCCAAAAAAAAAGAAAGAAAGAAAGAAAGAAATCTAAAATAAAAATTTGACATAAGCGCAAACAAGTCAGCAGAGCTCAGCGCGGTCCTAAGAGGGTTACGGGATATACCGTCAGCATAAGCACGAGTAATGACACATAGCACTACGATGATAACATGCTGCCAGACTAACACGGGCCTTAGTGCTGCTGTGATGTCTAAATAAAACACTTTATGCAATAAAAGACTTGACACTTCAAAAATAGATGGATAAATAAAAAAAGAGCGAATAGAAACATAAGTACGTTTACTCAGCTGACCCCCTGACCACGTACGGTGACCAATTCATTTCTGTTAAACAAAAGCTTCATGTTAGCTCATCCAGCATTCTGCAGGGCACTGTGCACGTTACTTCCTAGTAGAATAATTAAATAAGCCTTATTCAAAAGCACAGAAATAAATAAAGATATAATAAATAAATAAATAAATATATATATATATATATATATATATATATATATAAATCTTGAGTTTTCTGAACTTATGGACTATTGTAATACTTAAGATAATATTCAATACTAGTGAATATTACTTGCACTTACACACAGTATTGGTATCAGCAATAGAGAGCGCGGATACCGTGAAGCTTATTGACTAAATGGCTGCACGTGTTTCTGTACTGTGGAAATATAAATTTTTTCATAGCTCTGAAACTTTTCAATGTGCAGTTACTCAACCAGTAAATGTTGTTCATTCAAGGTTATTATATCTTATTTAGGATAAGACATAAAAAAATACAACATATAAAAAGTTGAGCATTTAAGTATCGGTATCAGATACCTAAAAAAGCTGGTATCGGTATCGGTAAGGAAAAAGTGGTATCGCTGCATCCCTATTCAATACCATATTAAAATGGTGCAACCCTATTTCACTGTAGCACTTTCTTTACATTCTTTAGAAACAAAACAGCATCAACAGCACCAAAATTCCACTAACAAAACATGTTAATTGTGCTTTTAATGCTTGTAACATTTTCTGAAGGGACAACTAAACTGTAGTAGTATAAATATGTATTTTTAATATACAGCTAAAGCTGATTTCCTATTGGCCAGCCCCTGGTACAACTTAAACAGTATACTGGTTATATTCCTGCACCTGATGGACTTCAACAAGTTTTCCCACCATTTAAGGTAGACCAGGAGAATTTAAACTAGAAGCTTGTGGCTTTTAAAGGTTTAAATGTTTTAAAAGTTTTTTTTTTTTTTTCATTTTAATCATCACAATTTCATATACAGAGTTTTATTTATAGAGCTACCCATAAATATGCTCTAGGGTACGACATCTCAACAGAGTAGCACAATTATTAATCCTTTTCTGCATGATTTGCAGACAGTGTGAGCATCTTTAATAAAGTTTACCTCTGCACTCTTACAAACACAACAAACAACCAAACTTCTGACGCTGCTCCCAGTTAACAAAAATAAATAAATCTCCACAACACCTGCACCTCCACACAAAACAAACCCAAGGTCAAAGCTGCGCCTGGTTGTTTGCATCTGGGAGATTCTGCTTACCACAGTTGATGCTGGACAGTATGTAACGTCCAGTTTTTCAAAGCCTGGTAATGGATACATTACAGAAGTGTATGTTTACAGTATACCTGTATCCCTCTCAGCCTTTGCCACAAACACATACATAACCCCCGAGAACTAACTCCTCAAAGCATTCCAGATATTTCCTCCACAACCTTTTTCACAACTCCCACGCACACGTAGCTACGTTTCAAAACTTCTCACCAACTTCGTACCAGATACACACACAAACCAAGAAAACCCTCGCTGGCCCCCTCAATGCTGGCTCTTAACTGTGCCGACACATAGGCCTACATATGAGCACAAACAAACTTGCACACATTCTCAACATACTTCACCAGTTACTGACACACACACACTCACACACACATACACACTCACTGGGGGAGAGAGAGGCAGTGAAGCACCTGGCGGTGGGAGGTGATTGAAATGGCACCAGAACACAGGCAGAGAGAAGAGGTGTCAGTGCATCACTATAATTAGCCCTGTTGATCCTGCAGAAAAGCGGGCCCAGAGAGCCAAGGGTGCTGTCGCTGACACACACATCGCTCCCTGGGCGGAGTGTGAATGCGTGCGTGTGTGTGTGTGTGTGTGTGTGTGTGTGTATGTGTGTGTGTGACAGGAGGTGGCTATGGGCTTCACGCTGTCAAAGATGTGCCTACACACACAGCTGAACAGTTGCACTTCTATTCCCAGAGGGGTCCCCTTATCAACTCCAGGGGTTCTGAGGGTACACGGCCTGACATTTGGTCTGACATTAAAGCAGTCTGCTGACCTTGAACAACCAGCAAGAGACCCGGTACAGTATCTATTGATAATTCAGCAAGAGTGAACCAAAACATATACATGGAAGAAACAATTTCTATCTTTCTTAAAGGGGTGTTCCAGAATTTGGCCCAAAATCTGCATTTTATCACTCTTTCAGATGAAAACATGGTCATTCAGATGGAATCAGGCATTTAGTGGTGTAATGGGAAATTTCTTTACAGTGTTGGTGGCAGGAACGAGGGGTTGTGATGTCTATTCATCACATTCTATTCATCTATATAAATTCTAAATATTCGTCTAACAGTGTTAAATTAAGAAAAGAAATAGGTTTCCTTTCGGGACAAACATTCCTTACATTGCCTTGGATGTACCCGCCGGCCATAAATCTTAAATCTTAAGAATACGCTTACGAACAAAATGTGTCAAAACTAATATAATACAATGTCTGGGGCGCCAGACAGTCTGAAGAGGTATTAAACTCTTCAGATGTCTGGTTCCCATAATCACAACTGCAGACAATTCGATCAAGATCAGACTACACAGACTCAGCGAGACTTTTATGCGACTTTCTTAGCCGACAGTACGAGCCATAAAAGTCCACTGAGATCATCATTTTGTAGTCGGCACCATTTTCACATGTCCATATAAGGAACTCTGTGGTCTTTCTCTATAGGAAGTATGAAAGGAGTTGTAAAAATATACTTTGTGCTGTGAACATTTTTCTATAGACAATCACTGGATCCTCTCAATTATGAGGCTGTGAAGAGCTGAAATATGAATATTTTCGTAAGCTAATGCTACATCGCACTGAATCATACTGAAGTCATACGAGCCCCCCTAAAAAACTGCACAAACAGCATGCTTTGCCAGTGAAGTAATGTATTTCCATGTAGAAAATGAGGGCACTTTAAATAGGTAGCAATAAATAAAAAAAATATTTTAAAAGTTTATATATATATATATACACACACAAAGAAGATGCTCTGTAAAGTAACATACTGTGTGTGTGTGTATATATGTATATATATATATATATATATATATATATATATACACACAGTATGTTACTTTACAGAGCATCTTCTTTGTGTGTGTATATATATATATATATATATATATATATATATATATATATATATATATATATATATATATATATATATATACACACACACAAAAATATGCTCTGTGAAGTAACATACTGTAGGCTACAGGCTCAAAACATAATATTTAATAATTCAATTAATTCAATGCTGAAAATATTTTCTAATTGCAACATTCCCCAGCTTCAAATTTTCTTGTTCCACTGGGTACAATCTGGTGCCTGAGGTGATACAACAGCTAGGGATGCACCGTTTTGATATTTAGATTGGATATTGGTCTCGAGATGACCAAAATGAGATTGATCGGGTATCGGATAATTAGGCCGCTCCTTGGTGCTGAAATGTTCACTTTAATTCGTTTGCGACGTGTGCTAAGCCCACGTGCTGCTGACGTATAGCGTAGAACTGCAAAATACAATACAGCAAATGCAATTAAGCACCTCCAAAAGCACCGCACTAAAGAGCACACCGTGTTCCTAACGTTACAGTCGAGCAAAAGACGCAGGAGACAAAACAACAAAACAGTTAACTGTGGCGAACACACTGCAAAGACGTGAAATATTTCCAACAGGTAGCGCGAAAGCAACGAAAATAACAGAGAAAGTTCTGGAATTTAATGTTTTAGAGGCGCAGCCAGTGTCGTGGTCGAAGCTTCCTTCGCCTGCTAGAACGCATGGAACCACGGTAAATGTAGCTCTTGCCAGAACACCATCCAGCCCGACTTACTTTCATGTAGCTCAGTGTCATCAATTTGAAGACAGTAGCATTAGCTTACATCTGGTGCACAAATGTAAACATGGCGAACAGAAAGAGGGATGCTGCTGTTGCAGCTGTCAGGTGGAACAACAAGCAACAGATCACATGTATCACATTAACATCCATTCAGAATTTAACAGCATTACAACATGAAGCAGAGTTACAAACACGCTACCAAAATGTTCATAGCTAAATGTTAATCACAGAAGCTACAAAATAATAGGTCACTACAACCACAATTTAAACTGCTTCTATAAAGTGAAACTGTTCTGGATATATTAAGGTATGTGTTACAAGTTCTTTCTGAAATGTTCTTCTGCTGCTCCAGAGTCCAGTGGCAGTGTTTTACACAACTCCATCTGACTCTTGGCATTGGGCATTGGGATGTAAGGCTTTCATGAAAACTCTGGCCATGAAGCTCTGGCGAACAGTTTTTGTGCTGATGTTATTACCAGAGGAGGTCTGGAACTCACAACTTTGACGACTTTGCACACAGTGTGTCTCAGCACTCTGTGAGCCCCCCTCAGTAAATTAATATGATCTGAGTTGTGGTGTTTCCTAAATGTTCAACTTTCATCACCATTCACAGGTGATTATGGAATATCTAGGAGGGAAAACTTCTTTTTAAACTGACTTGTTGGAAGCAAGGTATCTTATTACACGCTCCAATTAGAACAAGCCATTCTTAAGCCTACTGTTTCAAAGGCAAACTGCCTGGCCAGGTGCTTGATTTTATACACCTGTGGCAATGGAACTGAATAAAACACAGGAATTCAATGATTAAGAGGTGTGTCCCATACAGTGTTTATTATTTACTCAGTGTGTATCATTAATTAGTAGGGAACTTATTATTGTTATTATTATTATTATTATTATTATTGATCTGATGTTGTAATTAGACACACACAACATACACAGAGACACACAAAGTCAATGACTCAGAAAAACTGCCTTCTGCAACAAATATTGAGATGATGAAAGACATAAAAGACTGAGCACACAAATACAGAACACTGAAATCACTACTCAGGTATTTGCTATGCTGAATGACAGTCAACATTTCTATGCAACGTTGCAACAGCCCTGTAAAGAGCAACAATTTAGCTTTTATTTGCATTTAAGGAGGTAAATCACACCTTCACAAAATAAGAGCTGCCATCAACACTTTGTAAAGAACATGACTGAGAAGGCAGAGGTGGTGTGGCTGTAAGAGCTATAACAATAACAGCAGTAAACAACAACAATAAGATACTGGTGTTTTATAACCTCAATAAATGATCAGTCTGACACATTATACACCAAGGAGAGGGAATGTATCACTGTTTACCACCAAACCAATAAGCTCTCGTGTTAGCTGGCAGCTTCCATTACTAATAGGGCTGTGTATTAGTAAGAACCTGGCGATACAATACGTATCATGATACAGGAGTCACGATTCAATATATCACGATACTGTGATACTGCAAGTGATATATTGCGATTTTTCAAATACTACTATTAAAACACACCACTATTTGATCAGGTTTGCCAGTGCTTACAATAGTGTTGCACTCTTGTGCTGCTTGTTAATGTTGGAGTGGAATTAAAAAAAAGGATTACAACACTGCCATCTGGTGGTCAGAGGTTTAAACACAACAGGAACCTGTGTATCGATACTGTGTTTTTGAGAATCGATACAGTATCACGAAACATATTATCCTGATATATACGATATTTGCGATATTTCGATATTTTGATATTTTCTTACACCCCTAGTTACTAAGGCCCCTCATATGACACAAACTCTTATAGGTTTGACCCTCGCAGTGATCAGGAGTTATTTTTACAAAACACATACTAATACATGCATATACCTCTGCTTGCTGATACTTGTGCTACTGTATAAACAACAAAATGTTAATATCAGTTTACACTGTTACACTTATTCTTCCCTGCAATTATTTATATTTGAATTATGAATCTGTATAAAAACTCTTACAGGTACTAAAACAAACAAAAAAAAAGTATGACATTCATCTTTAAAGTTGGGATCCTATTCGACAGGAATATAACTGCGCGGTACCATTTAAGGAGGAATGGAAATTGCAAACCACCTTCTTCTCTCATTTATTTAACATTTCAACATTCTGCACATTTCACTCTGGACAGTTTCTCAAACCTGGGACTAGGGGTGTGCCATATCGTATCGTACACAATAATATTGGTAACATTTTTAAATATCGTGAACGATATTACACCCTGAAATATCGCAAAAAAATCACACTTTTCTCATTTCCCATCATATATCTACTAGAGACAGATTATATCTGTCCACTATCATTCATTTTACTTCAGTCCTGGATATATGGAGATATTTGGAGTGCATTATTTAGTATCATGACATTCTGGATCATTGATGCTGTTACAATCTGATAATCATTCTTGCATTTTTTAATATCTCAGTAAGGGGTGTGCCATATTTTAATCTATATATCTATCAACTTAAATATATTTTTTTAATTTAATGTTTTGTCATATCATTATCGCAAAAATACCATGAAATATCGTGATATTATTGTAGGGCCATATCGCCCACCCCTACCTGGGACCATATGAAGAAGCTTCGCTCAGCACTTGAAGGAAGGGAAGTGCAGTTCTAAGCTTTCTAAGCATTACAACACCAACCACAATATGTAAATAGCAGAAGTGCTGTACGGCTTTATCTACTTTTTGATGGTTGAAGCAGACTAAAAGTTTCATAGTGAGCTACCCAACTTACTTTACTTGGTGTTATCAAGAATGAAAGCAAGTAGCCAGTACATGTGACTGCAAAGCCACATACCTGTAGACATCAAAGACCAACTTAAAATGCTGAATAAATGCATTCTACAGCTCCTTAAGGTCAAAATTCACAGCCACAAGGCGGCTGGTGAAGGTAACTTCTTAAGGGAAAATAAATGTCAGTATCTCTTCATATCGTTTTATCAGAAGTCTTGACTTGAGCACCCTGTGAGGCCTGCACCAGCTGTTTAAGCAGACAGCACACCTGGCTTCTTCACGGATCTGTCTATAAACCCTTAACTAGGGCCAAACGCACTGCTCTGCCGTTTGACAATGACTTGACTTGTCCCATCAGAGTGACACTAGCATGGGGTCAGATTACATGCTTGGCCCCCGTCCCTGAGTCAGGCTTATCCCAGAGAGAACCTCCAGCATAGAGCAACTTCCAAAAGTCAATTAGAGATGTTCAGCAGTGCCAGAGCTTCTCCTGGCCCTCAGTCCAAGTCATTTGAGTCAACACACACACACACACACACACACACTTTGCAGAGACACTGTACACTCACACACTTCCACTAAGGGACTGATCTTGGCAATGACAGAGTTTGGCTTCTTTATGCTTATGGAGAGGTTGTCAGTGTGCCTCAAGGACATTCAAAGTGTGTGCGCGACCGTGTGTGTGTGTCTCGGAGGGGAAAGCAGGTACGCCTGTCGGAGCGTCTGGCTTCTCCCAGTGCAGCGGGGCTTGGTGACATCGCCCGAATGCTGATTTTTTCCCCTGCGCCTTCACCCGGGCTACGCCGAGACTCTCTCACCCACTCTCAGCCAAGAGAGTAAGTGACAGGTCTGTGCGCGCACACACACACACACACACACACACACACAGGTTTGTTTCAGTGAGCTGCTTTTTCCCCCTGGTCTCTAGAGCTCATTCACAGGTGGTGGTAATAGGCCTGAATATTTCCTGACAAAAGCTCCTCTCCTCTGGCTGCAGTCTGATGGGTGCGTGTCAGCCTGGAAACAGGTCAGTAGAACAGCTACGTTTAACCTTCTCGAGGACAACGTTCTCACCTATTTAGACCTTGAACACAGAAATGTTCTCCCTTGCAACCCCAAACATGAATTAAATGATCTCTCAGAAATGTACTAGAACAATGTTATTTTCTGGATTCAGAGCTATTCAACTGAATAAAGCCCTTATATAAAAATCTGCTCACTTCAAGGGGAATCATGCTCATTTTTTCTATATCAGCACATAATTAAATAATTGATATGTAAACAAAGTCATTCAGAGTCATTGCATGTCAAATCATTCACTGTAAGTAAACTTTCAAACAAGACGAACGTAACTATTTCATTTACTATTCAACCTCCATATGTGATATTAGGTTTTTTTTTATAGTGTTGAAAGGGTAAAATAATGGGAATACAGGGGAAAACAATCTGAGGACTATTGTGCCTTACAGCAATCTGTAGGTACCTCTCCTCCAGGAGTGTGCTTGCAGAACACTTGAACTGACCTAACCATGTAAGGTATTAACTTTCTGTAAGAGAGCTTTCAGAAGCTTTTCAGAAGAACTCTTCAGATGCTGGTTCCTATCTTTACCACTGCAAACAAATCTTTTTCTCCAGAATTGAGCATATCATCTCACGAAACACACAAAAAAGGAAAAACGGGTGGCCTTTCCCTGTAAAACTCAACAAAGGAAACATCTTTGCAACACCCCTGGGCAGTTATTTCCAACTGTGCAGGCTGAGCTTCTATTTCTTTGAAAGGGGAGAGACCTATAAACCCGTTATGAAAACATGTTTAAGAAGAAATCTGAAAAATGTTAGCGTTTGGCTTGAACAACACACAAAGACACAATCATCACTTATAATCGCACATATATCCACAACAAGGAAGGGTTTTTTCCTGCTTAAGCCTTAACCAACAAGGCAAAACTTTTCCTAATACAAATGCCAAGTTCAGTGTTACAAGTTGAAGTGTCAGAAGAAAGTTGTTGAACCAGTGAACTGCCAGCTCCTTTTTTACAAAGCAAGTCAATGCAGAATGAAATCCTCAATTTAACTGGAGTTTCTTAAGATACAATACAAATAAACGTTATGATTGACATTTACTTCTCACATTTAGAGGTGAAGTGCTTCTATCTTAGGGCGTTTTCACACCAGCACTAGTTAGTCTGGTTAAAACGGGCTCTGGTTCGTTTGCACGCTTGGTGCGGTTCGTTTTAGCAGGGGTGAAAACAGTAATCGCACTCGGGCGCAGATCAAAACAACCGCACCGAGATCCTCGTGTGGAGGTGGTCTCGGTTCGGTTTCAACTGAACTCCAGAGCGGTTCGTTTGTGATGAGAATGTGATCCGACCTCGATTCCGAACGAGGTACTACATGTATTCCTCAAGTTTGAGCTAAACAGCTCTTGTAGCCAGGTGTGCTTTGCATTATGTGATCCAGCAGATCGTGATCCTGGATAACTTTAGCAGCTAACCGGTCAAGGACAATGAACCGAGGTCTCACCAGGTACGTGGTACGTTGTCTACTTGATATTTGGAGTGAACTGGGTGTTTTGCAGGTGTACTATAGTTTGGTATATTGACCAGATTATTATTACTGCTATGAACAAATGTCTCTGTCACTGCTACGCTGTACAAGAGATGTGCAGTAGTTTGGGAAAACCGGATCTTCTCCCTGTTTACTTTCTTGCTCGCCCGCCAGATAGCTCTGACCAATCAGAGGACACAGCGTACTCACATGGTTTGTTGGGGTGCATTTGATGTGTTTCGGTTTTTGCCTGTGTGAAAACAAACCTATCCGAGGGGAGAAACGCTTCAAGCAAACAAACTCATTAACTGATCCGGACCAGTGAAACAAACTACAGGTGTGAAAACACCCTTAGAATGACATGGAGTTAAATCCCAACACCACATTTCTTAAAAAAAAAAAAAGTCTGTCATGAAAGTCGCTCTAGATTTTAAAACATTGCTGTGAAGATTTCACTGCATTCAGCCCTTCAACCAATTCGTGTTGGTTGGTTAGAGCTGTATTACAAACACCTCTTCCAGTTATTATTACTAAATACTGAGTCGTATCAGAACGGCTGATGGGCTGAACACCATCTCTGAGCAGCAGCAGGACATTACTACATCTCTTTACTCAGATCTACACGCACTGCCACTTTATACATGCACCTCATATTGCACATCCATTTACTATTCAGTTATATACGCTATATACCTACTTACTTTACTGTAATATGACAATATGCCACATCATCTGCATAATATTTATGTACCGTACTTACTTACCTACATACCGCATGTTACACTTTAGTTGCTTTGTTAAAATCATTTTATATCTTTTATTTATGTATCTGTACACGTATGGGAGGTTATTTTGCTATTGCTTGCTCTTCACTGTACTTCTGTGCTGCTGTAATACCTGACTTTCCCTTATTAATACAGTTATCTATCTACCTACCTACCTACCTACCTACTTATCCACGTGTAAGTAAGCGCTCCATCACTCCAAAAACCGAGGGCTTTAAAGTTCACTAGCATTCATCTTATCACTCACTTACACACAAATGTTCTATGGACTGAAAGTTCAGGATCTGCATTTTCAATCCTTCTCCACTTGCTTCAGTAAGAGATGAGTAAGAATTTATTAATACACAATGCTTTGTTGTGGTCTGTGATCTTCTAAGGTTTAAAAATAGACTAAATAGACACATATCACTATTAAGGAACTATTTAACAATTCATGGAATATAATCAACAAAAGTAACAATTTTTTTTTCAGATTTTCAGAAAATTGTCCAAATATTGAGTGCAGGCTGAATATCATTCCAAACCATTTATAATCAAGGTTAACGTTCACAAATCAATGCAGTTGAAATGCCCTCTTCAGTCTTTTTAACAGTGAAGGATGCTTTTTTATGGATAGAGCTCTCTTAGCAAAAGATCTCCTTTAATAATGCTGAAACAGCTGCCGTTGTGTTTCTGTCCTCAGAAGGCCAGTGTTCATAAAGAGACAGCAACATGGAGAAGCCATTCAAAACCCTTTGGAACAGGGCCACGCAGTCCATCTGCATTATCACTGGCCAGCCTCACGGACGTGGACGTCTTTGGCCGGCTGAATAAGAGCCAGAGGTCCTTGAGAACTGGCACCACTCTCCGGCATTCATTTTCATCTCCTGCCTGAGCAGGATGGAGTAAAGAAAATAAATAAATACGTTTATAAAAAAAAAAAAAAATCACCAGTATGGTCTTTGTTTTATTTTACCCCAAAAACGCAAGTGGGACCCAGTTAACCCCCATTTGTGCAGCTAGCGCAATCATCGACCAGGTCCTTACAAAAAACAGGCGCCTGAGCTACACGGGAAGGGCCAGCGAACAGGCTGAAGCCTGTCTTCCATAGACCTCACAAGCCTACCCATCTGCCTTGCACAACTTTGCTTTGATTTTTTGTAATTCTCTTAAAGAGAACATGTGGAAAGCAATTCAAAACCAGGGAAACAAATAGAGATGAACAATGACAAAGATATCATATCAAGATATTGGCCTAAACAAGTATCATGTTTAGATTTGACCTATATTAAGTTCCTAATTTTACCATCCTCAACATCAGCAGACATGCCAATTAAAAAAAATTAAACAACAAAATAACCCAACATTTCAATATTGCATGGTGCATCCCTTCCAAAGGCAAGAGACAGGGACAGAGGGAGGGGGGAGGTGGAGGGAGGGGGAGGGAGAGAGTGAGAGAGAGTGAGAGAGAGAGAGAGAGAGAGAGAGAGAGAGAGAGAGAGATGGTCAATATTAATCCATAGTATACGAAATTCTGTAGGAAACAAATCAATGCAGCTATGAATAAGAAGCCAGCTACAACCAACAGGCAACCAACAAGCAACCAACTGCAACTTGGTTTGTTTAAGTAACTGGTTACTACAGAACAATACTAATGAGGAAGCAGAGATTCTTTTTTAGTCACAGTCATTGTGCACTTGATGGAATATTCTGTAATTGTTAGGTTGGTTTGCAACCACAGTCTACTTTACATGGTGAAACTTTAATGCAACTAGCTGTATTTTGTGTCATGTCCATTGAGCCAGTAATATCATTTCATGTGATCATGCAATGCACTATTGAAGCTCTTATTAGATGTTTCATGCCACTCGTTTCAAGAAGTTGAGAAGCTTGCAACTGTTGCAGATGAGTTTCAAATGAGTTGCAGCAGGCTTTGAATTATGCAACTGAAGTGTAATATATAGTAATATGTACTTTTAAAGGTGTCTATACTAATTTACACAGTTTTTATGCAATTATTACTAAACATAATATACAAATAAGTTGCTGTATTGGATTTGTTCAACATTTTATAAAAGCAGCAAGTAGGAGGAGGCCGTGCTTGCAGTGGGCAATGAGGAACATGTTCAACACAAATTTGAAACTTGTTTGTTAAATTCTTCATCATTAAACTTTTAACAGTACCGATGCACCTGATCCACTACTTTCAGATCAGTGACTTTGCATGCTTAGCTAGAATTCACCTGTACACACCACAGTGTGTTGAGAAATACGTAAAAACAGGGATTAAATTGTTCTATTAGTATTTCTCTGTTCTCTGTCACTCTTCTTCGTTTCACTCTCTCCTCACCCACTCACTTCTTCTCACTTTCTACCACATGTACACTCACTTGGTTCAGCCTCTGAGAGTGGTCCCAGCGAGAGATCTAGTGGGGATCTACCTCACAAGCTGCCCGAGGCGACATGTGAAAGAATCTAAACAAGCCCGTCCCGCCGAGACACGCGCACACTGCCCGCAGCGCCGAGCGACCTGACACACACACACACACACACGCATATGAGCACCTCTCTGGCTGCCTGTTTGATGGTATGACTTGTTCAGTTCACAGAAAAATCTAATTATCAGCAATTTGTCTAATAAATGCATAATCTCTATTAACGTTTCACAATTTAGATCAAAAGTTGTGTTTTTTTTCTCTTTCTCTTTTCATGACATCCACCCCCCCCCCCCCCCCACCCCCCCACCCCCAACCACAGTGGCCCAGAAATCTGTGCCTGATATGAGCAGCTTGTCAGGTCTGATGGGCTAAAAAAGCATCGCTACTCTCTCTAGTGTTGGAATGTTTCTACACCGCGATATATATGGATGTTGATATCGCAGTGATGTCACAGAGAACAGATCACAATACATACAAACTAAATAAACAGTATGTTACTGGTAGCAGCAGTCTGACCGGTTGCAGCAAAAATAAAACATCACAATACTTAGAAGTAGTGCTGGGGGGTATACCAGTCTTTATTTTTGTTATCATATGAATTTTTCATATACCAGCCACACCGGTTTAAATAGCCTAAACACACCCAGAACGCAGCACGGTGGTAAATTGCTTCACAGGGGACGTTATTCATTCCTGCGCCGATAAACACGCATGGAACGAAGCGCAAGTATCAGTGGAGTTGTTGAGCATGGACAGAGGAGGTTCTGAACCAGAAGCTGTATCAGACATTGAAGTAGAAGATAATGAGTCAGAAGAACTTTTGCTGAAAAGAAGGAGCAGTGTCTGTCGTCTGGAGGTACTTCTGGTTTAAAAGCTCGGACGTGGACCAAACAACCACCGCCCCACCTTAGCCACAATCATGCTTTGGAGTACCAAGAAAACTATAAAATAAAACTAAAATCAGCGCCTTCCACAACATCAGCTAAAACCGACAAAGCTAAAGGACAGGTGAGTCCGACATCACTAGTTGAAGCACTGGCTAAAGGTACTCCCTACGACAGAAAGAGCAAGCGCTGGATCCAGATAACCAACCCCGTAACAGTTCATACAGCCAAACACAAGGTTCTGATGAGCACAGTTGAGAAAGATGAATTCAAGGCTATGATAGAGATGCTTGAGTCCAGAATTCTTTAGTGAAATAACAATCCCCAAGTTGTACCACGAACACAGAGGGAAGATATAGGCTACATACAGTCCTCCACTATTTAGGGACTGCAGGTTTGCGTTTGCACAATGGAACCTTATCTGAGCAGTAATTTTTCAGTTATCACCTCATGCATTAAAAAAAACCCTCAATAAACATGAAACCGGTATCATTTTGAAAAATACCATGATATAGATTTTTGGTTATATCGTCCAGCACTACTTGGAAGGCATTTTCAGAATGCGTGATATGAGTCATGATATGTTATCCCAAGTTTGATTAGTTGCAACAGAAAAGCTCCAGTTGTGCTTTATAAATCAGGAGAGCAATGGTTTTTGGAACAGGCACGGATATTTTAACTGTGCTACAGTAAATCTAGTTTAAGTGGACTAAATATGCTCTCTTCATAATAAAGCATGCAGGCGCTCACTGTTCTTCACAGTGTTCTTTTTTTATTAGAACAAATAGACTCATCATAATGCACTGAATATAACAAACTCATCCCTAATTTACAACAAAACACAGCGAATCAGAACAAAACAAAACAGCCAAGCCTCTCAGAGACGTACTTTTATTTTGGTATGAGGAGTGGCGTTGTTCCAACGACAAGTCAGCTAAACCCGCCTCTTCTTTGTCGACGAGTCAGGAAGACAGCCTTTGACTGGTCAACAGCTGTGACTGTGTCAGTCTAACAGCTACGTCAACAACAGGAACTTTTAACATGGGTTGGATTTACGTGACAAAGACGTTCAAGGCTGGATTACAAAGTTTTTGAAAGGGATACAATCGTAACACAGCCATCACCGGAATGCAACAACACTACTCTTCCAGGTAAAAGTGAAAGTAAGTCTCCAGCATACAGCGTCCTCAAGATTTATTCTTTTATTTACCAAGTTTCTCAATATCGCTACAAGATCACTGACCTGAGAGGGTTAACATAAAACAAGCAATGATTTTAGATAAAAATGGAAGGATTGATCGGCTATGTATTGGTATCGGCCGATTTTTAATCAAAATATGTGATCGGTCGATAATTCTCCAATTTAGCCGATCCCGAGAGCCGATCGATGCCGTTAAACAAATGAGCATAATTTCTGTATTTTCAGCTAGTGTTTCATCCAGGAAGAGGAGCCCTCCAGCCCACTCCCTGCAATTCCTATCTGAACCACTAGGTGGAAATACATACCCTTTCATTTTCGAAAGACTGACTAAAGCAGCAGCGTCACGAGGAAAGCATGCGCTGATAGAAAGCTTGTCGTCCGCCTGGCAGTGTTTACCGTATGTGACGCAGACTCATCCAGGAGGTTTTTAAAATGTGTAAAATCAGCGTGTCTCGTGGGAACAAAGACATCTAACACTACTAATCTGATACGACACTGCACACGGCTGAATACAGTGAGTATCAGCAAACAGCAGAGCTAGCACACACAGCTAGCACAAAACAAACAACCCAGAACACCATGCAAACCAGATCTGACCAGTACGAACAGAACAGCAGCAACAATTTACATGAAAATACATTTAATGATTGTGTTTAAAATAACTAGAGTCTGCATTTAATGACTGCTGGTTTTACTGCATTTATTAAATTAGCTTTTTTCGTTTTAAATTTAGGGTCTAAATTGAATGATATGCAGTATTAGCAATATTTGTTTGATTTAATTTGTTTATTTACTGTTAATTTTGTTTAAAATACTAAACATAGTAGTAAACCAGTTTCGACCATGTTTCATAACTTGCTTGTGCTTAAAACTACATGTAGCCTTGCCGTGGCCCTCAATCAGTATCAGTTATCGACCGGTCGCGCTGATCGGTCCCTTTCTTATTTTAGAGTATTAGTAGTCAGAAAGTATACGTTTATTAATACTAACTCCACCACGATGTAGGAAAGCACCACCATTTCAGCCACTGAAACCAAAAATCAACAAAAATTGCTTTCATTTTATACTAAAAGAAACGAACAGCCACAAATTTAGAACAAAGATAAACCTGGCCTATAATAAAGTGTCAAAATCTAAGAAAAAGTGATTAAAGATGTAGTTGCTTCTTCCCTTCTCCTTTCCACGCCGACACATTCAAACAGTTCGAGTAGCAGCAGAGCGAGCGAACACAACGGCGGAAACAGTGTTAAAGTTTCATTACACAAACCAGACAAGAATTTCTCTGCTGTAGATTTGATACCACTCAATCTTGATATGTAAAATACAGCAAAACAATAAAAGCAGAACAGAAAATGTCCCTGAAAGCATGCCAATGCGATACACCAGTGTGTGAAATGCTAAAAACATTTCATTTTCTGAGTGTTCTGAATTTTTCAGAATTTTCACTTCCGCGCCATTCGAATGTATCAGCAGTGTTCGGCACTTAGAACTCTTCCTCGAACTCATTTCACTGCCCTTTGTCCTGAAAAGGACACCGAGCTACGCCTTTATTTTATCTCACACCTACTCTGACTGGCAAATGAGGGATGGTGGGGGGGTGGGAGTCAAGCAAAATTACACTGCAATCAATAAAAGGCTTTGGGGGTCCACATCCACAGAGCGTCTGCTTTCTCCTTATAGGCACAAAATGAAACCTCATGCTCTTTTAAACGGCCGCTACTGCCGTGCACTGTATGCACAGGGAGGTTTACGTACTAAACATTATAGAAACAATGGTTATTTCTACAGCCTCATACTCGACTATGTTATATTGTAATGCAATACATATCGTCCACTACACTTACTGAAGTGTAACACTATCCATCACGATAACTTCATATATATTACATGTATTATTTCAATTACTGATGTCACAACTAATCTTTGCAGCCTTAGCACTAAAGGAAGGACAGGGGGAGAGACTGTGAGTAAGAATGCGAGGGGGAGATACTAAAAAAGCAGTCAGATGAGATTGGAAACCACAGAGCTAAGCTGAGGGAATAGAGCCACAAAATAATGTTTTCTCCCTCCGTGATCAATTTTTAATTTAGCCGGGCTTCGGCCGTGCTCTTCCCAGACCAGGCCTTGGTAATTATTGCGTTTTATTGACAGCTGAGACTCCTGCAGGGGGCTATTTAAAAGAGCTTTAACCCCAGTGCAGGTCCCTGCCTTGCCCGGCCCTTTGAAGGTGTCAAGTGCATCGATTTTAACTGCAGGAAATGCTACACCTTCCACAGCGCTAGAAAAGGCCCTGGCCCGCACCGGGACACTTCCAGCGGGACGCCCTGGAGAAGACCTTCACTAAACCCAGAGTGTAGCACCCTAGTCCCCCTACGGGGCGGCTTCTGTAAACCCCTAAATAGAAGCAGCTTGATCTGCAGAACTACACACCCTGGGTGTGTTGATGCTGCTACTGCTGCTATACCACCAGCGATCATAAATAGGGATGAGAAATCCACCAAAGAGAGAGAGGAGAGAGAGAGAGAGAGAGAGAGAGAGAGAGCAAAATGAACAGCATAAGAGAAAGACAGAGGAAGAGAGACAGAAAGGGAGAGAAAGGGAGAGAGGGAGAGAGAGGGAGGGAGAGGGAAAAGCCGATTTTGAAAAAGACATCAATCCGGTGAAAAAAAGAGCAACATGACAGAAATTAAACAAGATTCGTGTGCTTGAGTTCAGCCGCTTCCCGGCCCCCTTTCAGCCTCCCATTGAAATTCTGGGCAGATACAAACCCCTAGGCTTTTGACACACTTTTGAAAACACCACACCCCCTCTTTCTTTCCAGCAAGTCTCCAGAGTCGCTCCTAACTGACTAACAAGAACGCGGGAGGGGGCGAGAGGGGGATATGGAGCTTATTTTTTATTAAAGACTTTATTCTTAATGAAATGCATTTGCTCATTTCCCCCCTTCACTCCTTTTCAGGCAAAGACCCAGCCTTACAGGACGAACGGAAGAGGAGGCCGTTCTGTGTGTGTGTGTGTGTGTGTGTGTGTGTGTGTGTGAGTGGACAAACAAAAGTGGACAAGTAAGTCTTGACTTCGCAGCAAAACTAGAGAAAAAATGGTTTCTCAACTTTCTGTTCTTAATATCATGGAGGAATTCACTTCACTAACAATAATAAAAGAGTCTGAATATGTAAACACAGTGAGAATGTAACACGGTATACAGTGCCTACGGTCCATATACGATAGCTCTGCTGCAAAAATGGCTTTTGTCATGTCAATTCAGCCTGGAGCAGTTCAGGTCTGCACATTCATGCTGAGGTTTTAAGCAGTGTTTCTGTCTGGACTGGCTGTTCAGAGGCACAATACAGGACAGCCAACTGGAAAAACGTGGCATCAGTGTTTTTGGTCAATAAGCTCATGCAGACTTCAGAGGTGGAGGAACTGTAGGACATGGGTCTTTTAAATTCCAAGTGGAAAACCATTTCTCTGAGTGGTTCTTAAACTTACAGCAGGCTTAGAGCAGATAATATGGATTGTTTAAGGCAATCCAAATGAGGACCAGTTTGAGTGTGTATTTAAGTATATATATATATATATATATATATATATATATATATATATATATATACACAGTACAGACCAAAAGTTTGGACACACCTTCTCATTCAAATAATTTTCTTTATTTTCATGACTATGGAAATTGTACATTCACACTGAAGGCATCAAAACTATGAATTAACACATGTGGAATTATATACTTAACAAAAAAATTCTATGAATTCTAGGTTTTTCAAAGTAGCCACCTTTTGCTTTGATTACTGCTTCGCACACTCTTGGCATTCTCTTGATGGGCTTCAAGAGGGAGTCACCTGAAATGGTCTTCCAACAGTCTTGAAGGAGTTCCCAGAGATGCTTAGCACTTGTTGGCCCTTTTGCCTTCACTTTGCGGTCCAGCTCAGCCCAAACCATCTCGACTGGGTTCAGGTCCGGTGATCTGGTCCGGTTCAGGTCATCTGGCGCAGCACCCCATCACTCTCCTTCTTGGTCAAATAGCCCTTACACAGCCTGGAGGTTTTATCTGAGCCTCACCCCAAGCATTTCAATGCATGTTATGTCCTGACATGATGTGCAAATGACAAATAAAACTTGAAACTTGAAACACAGCCTGGACAAGCTGAAGGCAAACGGTGGCTACTTTGAAGAACCTAGAATATAAGACATATTTTTAGTTGTTTCACCCTTTTTTGTTAAGTATATCATTCTAAATGTGTTAATACATAGTTCTGATGCGTTCAGTGTGAATCTACAATTTTCATAGTCATGAAAGAAAAGTCTTTGAATGAGGTGTGTCCAAATTTTTGGTCTGTACTGTATATATATATATATATATATATATATATATATATATATATATATATATATATATATATATATATATATATATATATATATATATAGGTAGATAGATAGATAGATAGATAGATATATATATATATATATATAGATAGGAAGCAAAAATAAATAAATAAATAAAATAAAATAATTTTCACTCATGATTCCAGAGAGCTAACAGGTAGGTAGGGGGAGAGGGAGAGAGAAAGAGAGAGAGAGTAAGAGAGAGAGCTGTAAATCATTATCATTTCCAGTCACACTCACATTATCCTACACTACATTTGGGTGGGTCAGTGTCGGGGGCGTAAGACTGTGTAGCTGCTTGCTTAAACAAGACACTGTGAGCAAGCGCTCAGTCTGGCTCAGAAGAAAAAAATAAATAAAACAACAACAAAAAAAAAACAGTGCCAAGCTGAGAAGTGAATGAAGGTTAAATTAGCTAGTGGCACAGTCTTTTTTTTTTTTTAAACAGTGTACCATGAAACACTCCTCCATATCTAACGTCCCTGAAGCGCGCGTGCCCGCCGCGAGTATGCGATGTTGTAATCCAGCAGCGTGAGCGAGCTCATGTCCGGCATTTCTGCACTTTCCTCTCGCTCAAACCCCAGCCTCGCTCCTGACAAGGCCAGACGCTAATGATCCAGCTGCCATGATGCAACAAGCCGACCTGTCGACTGTCAGGCCTGAAATCATGTAGGAATAAGCTGTCATTAAGCGGGAGATTCCTTCTCTCCCTCTCTCTCTTTCACACATACACACTCTGAGCAGCCCGGCTGTCAGACACCAGCCCTGCGTCCTTGCACTGCCACCAGGGCCCAGTGTCGACTCACACCTGTCACTTACCTTCACCTCACTGGGGCTAACGGCGCACACCCCACACACACCCTTCACACACCCTACACACATAGCAACCAGCCAGTGTGTGTACATGGAACAGAGAGGTGGTCTCTGAAGCTCCAAAGCCTGTACACTGAGTATGCTGAGTAGAGTTTGGGCAGAGGGCTGAGCTTGAGGCTATGAATCATGATTCTTTAATCTAGAAATTTGGGGTGTAAGAAAATATCGAAAATATCGAATATCGGGATATTATGTTTGGTGATACTGTATCGATTCTCAAAAACACAGTATCGATACACAGATTCCTGGCAGACAGTGAATCGTTGTGCTTTGTACTTAAACCTCTGATCATTAGATGGCAGTGTTGTAATCCATTTTCAGCTCCACTCCAACATTAACAAGCAGCACAAGGGCGCAATGCTATTGTAAACATTGACAAACCTGTTCATACAGTGGTGTGTTTTAATAGAAGGATTTGAAAAACAATATATCACTAGCAATTTATCACTTTGCTTGCAGTATCGCAATATATTGAATCGTGAGCGCTCTATCACGATACGTATTGTATCGCCAGGTTCTTGCCAATACACAGCCCTACTAGAAATCTCACTTTTTCGTGCAAGATAAAACCGTTCATGCACACAGACGATACACTGTATAATCAACACACATTTTAAACATCTAAACATCTAAACATCTAAAAATACTAATATCAGCCGATTATAATCGCAAATGGTCAAACATTAAGCAGACAGTTTCAGTTCATTTCAGTTCAACAGAGTTTTAATAACTTTAAGAGCTAATGTGAAAGCCAGATATGACAGTTGACAGTCAAGAACATTTGTAAGTTCTCTATTCTTTTGTTCTTATTCTCTTTCAGAAGGCCTGATAACAGCCTTTCTGCCGCTAAAACTAAAACTGACTCAGACATATTTAATTATTATAATTAAAAACAATATTGTTATCAGACTGACTAGAACACTGCTGGCGCTGTGTGTGAGGAATGTTGCCACTGAGCTGTGGGGAGCTGCTGGAGGTTTGCCTCATCACCTACAAAGATGAGAAGCCAGTTCACTTCTGGCTTTGTAAATCACACAACAGAGCAGGATCTAATTTCTTTTTAATTTAATATAAAACAAGGCGCTTTTAAATATCAGTGCTTCATCATTGGAACTCATCAATACTGATCAATCTTCAATGTGTCTATATTAAAAAAAAAGAAAACCAAATTCTATGTTTTCTGACTAATTAGGTTAATTTTGTTCTTGCAGACAAACAGTAAATATGTATCCCTTTAAATACTGTTCCAATACATTTCATCATCTTTCTCTCATCTCAATGTAAACAGGGTGGTCTTAATCATCAGTAACCAGCTTCCATAGGCAAAACCCTTACCAATCACAATCAAACATCTCACAAACCAGTTTAAGAGTCTGAGAAACTGAGGGAGGTATAGCTAACCCAGAAAGCTAGACCCCCTGTGTGTAGCTGCCTCTCGTTCAATCGTTCATTTATCAATGTCTCCTCGCCTCATCTGTCCATTTCTTTGACCTTCTGCACATCGCTCCATCCATTCCTTTGTGCATTGCTTCGTCTGTCCATATGTTTTGTTCGTCCGTCTGCTTGTCTGCCTCTCTGCTGCTTCTCGCGTCTCTTCGTCTAACCTTTGTCTGTCCATCTGTCTGTCTGTGACATTCCTCAATCAACTAGCGTCAAATAAAAGCTGGACGATTTTAGTTCTGTATGAGTGGCGGAGCAGGCTAGGAGTGTTAGACAGACAGCCGTCAATCAAGTGGCTCACTAGCCACGCCCACACAGTTGTCAGATCAGTCTGATAAACAGATTTTAATCTGTGTTTTATGTACCTCCATTATTTCTCATTTTAGTATCATACAAACATTTGTGAGACTTTAAACATATTATATGTTATTATATCTTAATACTGGCTGACTTTTTTGGCAAACTGATATACCAGTTGCCAAATATTGCAAAGAACTCCAATGATAAAATTCCACATCCACCTAGTACCACATCGTTTCCCACACGAGAGCCATCCTCAGTCACCCTTGTGATAGAAAGCATCTTCATTATCCACAATGACAATGGGCTCAGCTCAGCTTCACTTTTCATACCTGTCTCTACTCAACAAGAGAAAGCGGGAAGAAGAAAAAAAAAAACACACACTGCTGCTCAATTTGAGCTAATGAGCCGAACGAAGAGCAGCTTCTGCGAGAAAGAGGAGGAAAAGATGTGAGGGAGCAAGGAGGAGAGAGGAGGACATGATGAAACAGAGACGAACTGAATGGGTTCCACTTGATCTCTGGGCCAGCGGAGGCGAGTCCACCTGAGATGGACGAGAGAGATTAAAGTCTTCTTATTCCGCTCGTTCTCTTCAGCCGTGCTGAGTAAAACCTTACTGATAACTTTGTTCTGCCTCGCTCTTCTCACCTTCTCCTGCGCTTTCTCTCTCGGCCTCTGGCCACTTCTCCATCACCTTCTTGCTCTGGATGTTTATCTGTCCATGCTACTGAAAGCGCTTTTTTTTATTTTTCTGTTACAAAATCAGCAAAACATGTAGTTTTATCAAAGGTGCACCAGCTTTTGCATACTTTAAATAAATAAATAAATAAATACACACATAACTGGAACTTAATTATGGTTCATATCACTAAATAGTATGTTCACTCAAATATCATGTTAACTCATTTACAGACATTTCTTTCCTCACTTTATTTTAAATACGGCACTGCTACAAGTCTAAAAACTTCAAAAAACAAGCTTTAGCTGGGCACTGGATGCGCTTATACGTGCTAATAAGTCTTAATAGGACAGAACAGGACAGTCACTTGATCTAAAATCAGTTACCAATTTCTAGTACTAATAAGGATACCCACACTCGGCCTCTGGAGGCCATGTTTATCACCTAGGAAATCACCAAAGTGACCTGTCGCTTCAAAAAAAAAAAAAAAAAAAAAGAAAAAAAAAGAAAAAAGCATGAACTGACGCGCAGACGCACTCAGCAGGACGGATGCAGGCATTCCTGCCAGTGGGATTCCTCTTCCTGTAAATGCTATTATGATGATGTCAGAGCCCAGAAGCCATGGCACTTATTTAGTGTGATGAATGGTCAGCAGCAAGCAGCTGTCACTGTATGTCCCCACTACGCACCTCTACGGCAAACGCAATAAGCCACTTCATGGTAACACACACACACACACACACACACACATACACACACATACACGCACGCTCATCATCCGTATCCGAGCGCTTTCTGTCTTGCTCGGAGAGTGACTTTGCCGGCAGACATGGACGCGGGAGTGCGTGCGCGTGCGTGTTTTATGACATTTAGATGGAAGAGAGAGGGAGATCTCCCCTAAGTCAATTTGAACGCAGAGGCCGATGAAATTACACAGGTAGCAGTGGGCGGCGTGACAAACGACTAGCCGCAGTGTACGGAAATAACTCGGCTGGGGGAGACGCTCTCCGACGGAGAAAAGAAATGAAAATCTAAATTACAGTTTACAGTACACACATAACTACAAACGGCCTGTTTTTGCTGGGTAAATAAATAACTACTGTATGGAAGGCAGTGCAGCGGAGAGAGAAGAGATAGGATGGAGAGAGAGAGAGAGAGTGAGCGAGCGAGGGACACTGAGAAACCACACGGAGCCACCACACCGAGCCCGAGGCCTCATCGCATCACAAACTATCCGCAATATCAGTTTCACAAACAATACAGCAGGACGAACATGATCAACAGTGCAAACACTATACAGAACATGATAAGTGTGAATAAACACACATTTGCAAGAATATTATACACAGAAACACATACGTCTTCCACAAGTACTGCAACTGTGTCAGTGCCCGTACCTCATGAGACCTGCACTTCTCAATTAAAACAAAGCTGCAGCACTCTGGAGATTTCACATCCTCACTTAAATGACCATTAATCTCTAGACAGCACACACACAATACATTTAAGAAGTAATTGTAAAATAATATTAATGGTGAGCTTTTTTCTGAATTTCTGCATGATCCAACCACCCAGATGCAATAAAATTCACTCAGAATGCTGACAGATTTCTCTACAAAGACGATTATCAGAACCACAATGTACACAAAGCAAATATAGCCATTTATTTACTATTTAAAATGATCTTCACAAGTCTTCTGAGCCAGTATGTTATGAATTCTTATGTTTTTTTTTTAAATAATATTATTGTGTTATGGTGCACAACTATTATAAAACAAACACGCAGGCAACATGTTCATAACTACTTCATGTGATAGCTTTCTGACGCTTTGGATGTCTGGATAGGGCAGTTATGTGCCAGTTTCTATAAGTCAGAGCAATGAATCACTGAGCTAAACCACTGTGACGTTCTTCGCTTACATTTTAACATTCGTTCATGAAATGTAGGGAGAAAAGTCGTTAGCCACCCCTAATATTCACTCACCATATTTGAAGAAAAAAAAAGTTTTCGAAAAACATCAAAATCCAGAACAAAACATAACGTCTAAAAACAACTGACAGCCAGACCAGCATATCAACACATCAGCTGACGTTAAAGGACCGACTACGCTCATTTTCAACGTTCATAATGTTATTTTGGGGTACCCTCTATCTTAAACGCCCTGTTAGACTATTTGACTTTAAGCCACCCGCTCTGTTCTTACTGAAGAGTTAAAAGTTGTAGGTGCATCGTGCTACAAGTTCTGCCCCTACAGGAGATCACCTCGTTACACAGAAAAGGGATAGAATTCCAATGAGCCACTTACAGCTATAAGTAATACAGTTTTAGTACCAGTGCAAAGCCAGTCAGGAGGGGTGTACCTTCATGGCTCTGTTGATGAAGGGCATCTGGGTCCCACTGTCCAGGTCTTCATTGATGATGAGGCGTCTGGCCCACTGTCCGGCACGAACAACACCGCTGCCCTGGATCAGAACCAGCAGCTTATCTGTGTTTGTCAGCGCATCTTCACTCAGATAGATAAAACTCTTTGGTTCATCAGCTGCTGCATCCACCTGTAGATTCACATAGAGTAGTCAGTTTTAGTCAGAGATGAAGAATTACAAGCAGAAAACACATATACAAAGAAAAAGGAAAAGTGGGATTTAAGAGAGGCACAGCTAATTCTAAAGGGAAAATCTGAGTTTATTTATGTTTTCTATTAGAAACTTGAGAATATCTGCAATACGTAGAATAAAGCCATGAATATTAAAATCTTACTGTCTTAGTTTGACACTGAACATTTTACACTGCTAAGTCAAGGGCTTTTACAAATGACTTGATTAGTGAATTTGGGAATTAGTTTTTGTTTTGGAAATTTGAGTAAACAATACTACTAACATTGCAACTTTTAATAGAAACAGCTGCATATGTGCTAATATCAGATTCAGCCTATAATAAAAAAAATAATAAGAATAAATCTGAATTGGCCACGAAATTCATGAACAAACATCCAAACAAACGAATAAATATACATACGTACACACATAGGAGAGTTTGTGAAAGTCTTGAGTCCCTTGATGTGTGTCAACAACTATATTTATTTTCCTTTCATTAAAGTGGAGCAGGGCACAGGATACACAAAGAGTGGAATGACTCATAGCTCGGAATCATTCATTATTAACAGCGCTATGCCGAGAGACAGGCAGCTCCTGAAGAAAGTCAACAGCTGTCTGTCCGTGATGACTTTATTACACCGCCATGGATCCTTCCTGCCTTTTATATTGCATTCACCCCCAACGTGGATCTGCGCAGACAACTCTGAGATGTTCATGGCGGCCATCTACGCTATGCCATTTACTTCATCCTACTGTGTTCTCGTTGTGACGTCTTCATCTGCGTCTCTTTATGCCTCTTCTGTACTTCGTTCTTTTATGTCTCTCCTTCAAAACGGACGTTGATGAACAGACTTAAACCCGGTGCAGTCCAATGCGGCCTGTCACAGGTGGGCGGGCCCGTCAAAGTCTCTTACTGACAGGAAGGCGGCACGAAAATAATGAGATAAATACTACACGCGGTTAAAGATGTTTACAGCCCGTAAAAACTTCCAGTTTCCCTCCAGTGATTTACGTACAGCAGTATACTGGCTCTCTTAAAAGGACATGAATTACTCTAACTACAAACAACAGCGATGCAAAATAGAGCTCTGCCTACAACAGATAAAAGTGCGAACAGACTAGGACGGGACTAACGTAGGCTGCTAAATGAAGTCTCTTTAAGCCCATTTAAATATAAAGCAGATTAAGGAGCGGCTGTTCCAAACATGAAATGCAAAGTCAGAAATTATTCAGCACAGTGGAGCTATTTGAAGAGCGAGCGAGCGAGCGCTATGGAAGCTTATTCGGAATCTTGCTTCCTGAGAATTTGCGCTACTGTAACTTCACTCTGAGGCAAACCTTTTTCCATCCAATTCCTCATTAACACCCTGTTTAATCTCCGGCGGCATAAATCAAGTATGGGAGGCTCTTTTCTCCTTTCAACTGCACTTACTGGGAGCATCTCTTTCCTCAGCTTGCAGTCTTTCTCCAAGCACTTGTACACATACTGCGTGATGATCTGCAGGAGGGAAGAGAGAGGAGAGTCTTTTATTTGTCTTCGCAGCATAATTAAAAAAATGACCTGTACTTAGCATCAGCATCAGGCATAACAAACACCGGGCTAAGACAAATACACGCCGCTCCTCTCGCGGCGGTGTGTGTAAAGTGAGACGGCTAGAGAGACGTGAGATAGTTCAGGCCGTTTAACAGGGCGGTTTGCTCCATAAACACATGTAGCACTTTGTCAGATAGTTTAGGGTGTGCGCCGCATTAGCGTGCCCCGGCACGACGCACAAAGCACTTCTATATACACTCAGTTATAGTGCTATTGCATTTAGACGTGGCGTGAGCAAAGCAGGAGCACCTCTTTGCATATGTACAGAGTACATATATTTGGCCTCTAGACACCTCGAGCGAGGGAGATAATTGGGACTGCCTGGATTGCTCTTGTTCGGAGCCGAGAGAGCAGAGAGTACAGCGGCTGTCAGCCCAAAGCGAGAGAAAATCTCGACTACAAGCAGCGAGTTGATGTAAGGTATGTTTATCCCCCAAGCTACACGACTAAGGAACTCGTACGCAGTGTAATTTCAACCCAGGGCCAAAAGTTTCATGGTTCAACGACATCAACAACTTTCGGCGGTTTCTTTCTTGTAGTTGTTGTTTGTTTTTGTTTTTTTCGTCTTTTTTTTCCGCCCAATAAGCAGCAGCTGGAAACACGAGGCTTTCTGGGACGGCCCTGGAAGGCGAGGCTTGTGAATGGCGAACATGGCTTGGCAAGGGTCAACGGGATGACCTCCGGGGAGAGCGGGAGCTTATCGCCCATGCCACGCTCATCCTGTGATGTTCAGGGAAGCTTTGTGGCCCACCCGAGCAGAGATGCTAGGGATTGCTGGGGGTTTCTGGGGATGAGCTTGAAAGCTGGACGGTCAGCTGTTGTGGTGTCGTGATTCCTATTGTGACCAGAAAGCCAATGAATAAAACAGACGGTTTCTGATCATTAGGTTTGCACTGACACATTTTGCTAGAAGGAAATATTCCTCGAAGTTCCCTTGTGAGGCAAGGTGGGGGGAAAAAAAGAGAAAGTTATGAAAGAATAATAATACAATCATGGCAACATACTCATTTAAAGCTATAAGACATAAGCTATTGCTTATTTGATTACAAACACCAAAAGCACATTAAGGCCCAAATGAGCTAATGCAATGGGATATTAGCAGCCATCAGCGGTCAGCCGGCCCAAATGAGATGACAGATCTCTCCGCTGAATCCAGCGGAGGGGGCCACGTCTGAAACATTGTAAAGATGTAGGCTGCTCAACGGCACCTAATTCACTAAATGTCAAGCTCTCTGATGAAGACTAAAATGATTGTGAAGTGCAATATGCTTGTGTTTAATGATATCAATAAGCCTCGCAGGAAATTTCATTTGTGCTCCGTTATTGCTTCGCCATCTCAGGTGGCTCTGTGTGATTATGGCAGGAAAAGAAGGAGAACGAAGACGGTTCTGTAAAGGCAGCTGGGACTAGGACATGAAGGTTTTTGGCATGTGTATGATATTGGACTGAGAATGGATAATGTCCAGTTTCTTAAATAGCGTGCAATATTTTTCAAAGATACCTGTGTGTCTACAACTTCTTCTTCAAGGGGAATTTCACCAATTTCTCTAAACTTTCAAATATTTCAGTCCTTGAGATTATCTTACAGGGATTAACCAGGGGTCGCCAGCTCTACAAAACAAACATAGCCATTTTCTCCACTATCCAAAAACAAAATGAACATACATAAAATAAAATAAATAAAAATGTTTGTATTAAACCCTATTTTTGTATAGAGGCTTATTTTGCATATAGTCCTATTATCAGTAATTCTCAGTCCTCTGTCTAAATCTTCTGGTACGGCCGCCAATCCAAGTTAAGGATGTTATTGGGCTGATTGGTTGTTAGGACACTCTTGCTCAATTGTGATGCACAGCTGAAAAACATTCTACTAATAAGTGAGTATAAAAGGGAACAACATTCTAGGTTAGTTTAGTATCTGAAGCATCAGCAGTTGATGGCTTGCTGACCGGCTCAAAATGGCCAGAAAATTTAACTATGATCCTAAACTTTTGAGTGGTAGTGTGTGTGTATGTGTGTATATATATATATATATATATATATATATATATATATATATATATATATATATATATATATATATACACACACACACACCATTACTTTGTAATGTAGCTTTCATTAAACTTATCAGACATCTGGTTCATATCAACACTTTGATCAAGTTTTTCTAGAACAGAGCATCTCACATCAAAGGACTCCCTGTGGCTGTATTTACATCTCGAACATTTAGTTATGTGTAATTTTTGTTTAAAAATTGGTGGAGTTTCCCTTTAACTGCCATTTGTAAAGAAAGTCAAAAATACAGACCACGATCTGGGGTCATTGCTTATTGGAAGCAGGTGAAGCTACAGTTACAGATGAACATCTGGAAGATTACAGATCAGTAGGGACCTCAGGCCTACATGTAACATCTGAACCAAAGACACTGGCATCCTAATAGACCCATTATTGGGGAAAGCAGCTCCGTAACTGTTTTTGTACTTTAGTTGAAAATTGTTGCACTTTAACTTTTCAACCATGTGGTAAAAAACATACTTTTTACTCACATCACACACTAACATTTTTATTTAGGTCTTCAAGATACAATGTAAATAAAATTATCCTGTCACACATTTGAGTTGCTGTGGATTTAAATGCATTTGTTTAAATAAAACATCAAACCTAATTAATATCAGTGTAATATTAAGCTATACACTATACATTGTTAACTTATCTTTGTCTGAGAAAAAGTATCTCTGAGCTTATATATGAAAATACTTGTGTTTAAATATCGATACTTCTTTACGTTAACTGAGATACAACCCTAAATCAGAAAACAATGATTTTCAAGTTTACTTTGGCCTGTAATTCACTGCAGACAGTATGAATACAAGATATGTAATGCTTAATTTCATGTGTGTATATGCCTCCAATTCCTGCCACTGAAGTCAGCAACACAAGTTAGGAAGGAACAAATTTAGGGTTGGTAATGAGATCACATAAATAATGACGTCATTTGAAACAGCTGATTGAAGCTGGTGACTGTAATCATTTATTTGGTATTAAAGCAGTCGCCAGGAAAGAGCCCATACTTTAGGACCAAAGACAACAAACGAGAAAATATTTGAAACATTGTTCTTCAAAGAAAGACAGGTAGGGATTTGGATATTTCTCCCTCTACGGTATATGACATAATTAAAAGATTCAAGGAATCTGGAGGAATTTATGTGTGAAAAGGGCAAAAGGCACAAGTCTAAGCTGAACAACTGTGCTTTCTGATCCCTCGTCACTCAGCTATAAGTGATAGAACCACATGGGGGATTACTGTGATAAACCTTTGTCATGCACTACAATACGCAGTTACATCCTAAAATGCCAGTTAAAACTTTATTGTGCCAAAATGAAGATTTACATTAATCATAAGAAGTATGATGAGTAGCTCAGAGGATTCTGGAATGGACCAGACCACAATGGGGGCGTGTGTTGTTGTCAGATAAATCAGTATTAAATTTTTCTGATTTTTTTTTAAAAGACAAGAAGGGCATATGACAACTCCACATGAGAAAATCCTATACTATATATAAACCTGTTTGCAGGAAGAAAGGGGCCGAATCACACCTAAAATGCTTCAACACTCGTCATCATCTTTCCCTAAACGTCTTTTGAGTTTTGCAAAAAAAAAAGCAAAGACAACACTAGAAAATGATGAAAGTTTTACTGTCACAACTATTTTTAATATATGCTACAAGAATCAAATAAAAACTGAAGTGTGTAGTTCACATCATGAGGTACAACCCCAAATACAGTGATAGTGTATTGTTTTAAAAGTAAAAAAAATGTCAAAAATCATTTACAAACCAGATTTGGAGGTGCACATTTTTGGCTCCATTTTTTAATTTCTGGCTCATCCTCAGTGAATAATTAGGCTTGTTTCTAACTGGGCTTACTGCAGTACAGTATGGGAAATACATTTTTTAAAAATCACTTGCATAACTAGTTATTGATAGTATTTTAATGTTGTATAATAGCTTTTTATACCAAATTGAAACCTCTGAAAAATTACATATATTGATTAACTTCATATAAATTATTTATGTACTTCCTTGTGGCTTTTTGCATGACTTATTTTTGCAAAGACTTCTAAAGCTGGAAGCCACTATTGCTCCATCTTACTGCAACACATTCTAAAACTGGTAAATAAAAAAATAAAAAAATAAATAAATAAATAAATAAAACCATATCTGTGGCATAGTTAAAATAAAGAAAAAATTAAAGTTCCCTTTGACATAAGTCAATGGGCCTATTTCTTCTGGTCCATTCATCATGAAATGTACACACAATGTAAAGGACAATGGGTACTTTCAAATTATGTAAAAACTAAAATCCAACATTAAAAGTAACATTATATTAGAGGGGAAAACAGAAGAAGAAGAAGCTTAATGTACAGAAAATGAATTAAGAATTCTGAAGAAAAAAAAAAATTAAAACTCCTGTTCCTGGCAGTACAGTACTAAAGTTATTTTGCAATCAGAGAACGTCTGGTATTTATTTAAGACAGTAATATTAGAGAATTCACCACCAATTACATCGGTAAGTAAAGCACTGTTTAATTATCTAATGAAGTCAGTTTACTTTTGGACCATGTACACATATCTTTCTGCTAATATAATGCCTCATTAAGTAAGTATCAACAATAACATTTTCAGAGTGGCTGAGCCTTGTGAAGGCATGCAGTTGCTTTTTTGGAAGACCTTTTAGGAAATTAAATGAACTGAGAATCTATAATCAAAAACACACAAGAAGCTGATGAGTAAAGCAAATTGGATTCAATTAAACAAGACTGAAGAACAACATTCTGCAACATATGCATTTACATCCTTTACACTGTGCATTAATAAGTCGGTACACGTAATGAAAATAAGCCACACAGGAAGACTTAGCAGGGAAT
Source organism: Megaleporinus macrocephalus (assembly GCA_021613375.1). NCBI lineage: Eukaryota > Metazoa > Chordata > Actinopteri > Characiformes > Anostomidae > Megaleporinus > Megaleporinus macrocephalus. The sequence goes on along the minus strand of CM038725.1, from coordinate 15,434,769 downwards.
CCCATAGGTGCACGCGGTGAGTGACAGATGAAGAACTGCCATTGTTTTCATTCTACATAATCATAGTGGCAATATAGTGCGAGTGACCGCCTTCCCTGCCCTCCTATAGACACAGCAGAGCGCGTTCTCTCACGCTTGACACAATCACAGCCGCCTGTCAGCATAATTAGAGCGCCGCAGAGTCGCGTAATTAATATTGTCTTATTAGTTTGATAATGAAAGCCCCGCAGGTAAGAATGCTAAGTGCTTCTCACCTCCCCCTCTTTACGTGATGTGGATGGTGATCACAGGCCTGCTGGAGATGAATGGTGCTCAGAGGTATCCTCTAAGAGCGGGCCAAGCGTTCAACTGTTTGTACTCTGACTGAAGAGGCCTGGATGTTGTGGAGGAGCGTTTGCAATGATAGCTAGTTTAAGCTTAGCTTAGGGTTTAGCAAGCATGCACACAAAGGCATTAAAGTGCCTTTCACATAAACTTATCATACCTGTGATGGACAAACATTCAGTTAATAATTTAAAGGGTAATTCTGGCTTAAAAGTAGCATCAAGTATGTTATTTGTCATGTTATGTAGTACGCTGTAGGGTAACACTGTATCCCTTAGCATCATGGGTTTGACAAAATTCAAGATTTTGTATCCCATGCCCTTTAACACACAGTTTGTACTACGCAAATATATCGCACTTCAGTGCAATACAGAAAATGTACTGCTAGCTTGGCCACTGTTATAGAGGTTAATAATACAGACATCATTTTTACTGTGAATACTTTTCTGCAGTAGTCAATAAATATAAAATTAAAATAAAAAAAGAAATAAATAATTAAACAATAAGAGATAAACAGGCAGGTTTACAACATATAAAGTGATGGTTGTTACTATATATTTGGGCCAATTAAAGAAACAATAAAATAAATAAATAAATAAATAATAAATAAAGTCAATTAGTGGTGGACGATATGGCCAAAATTTATATTGCGATATATTCCTTAATTTCGGTCGATACAATATGATTCCAATATTGATATAAATAATTTGAAGACCTCAGAAAAACTGCCAAGAATCCCTATAATGGAAGTCTGTATCTACTTTTTCAATATATAACTTTAATTTTAAATTACAACAGAGGATAAGTTTCTTATTCTTTTGTAAACGGATTGAACAGAATAAAACAGTTGTGCGTCAGCCCGGATAAAGAACATAAGTCCTCATATATATATATATAAAAGAAACATGACATCCCCGTCAAATAAGCAATCCTGTAGATCAGGGAGCCAGACTGAACAATATCAAAATACTAAAGGGCCGAAAAAAACACAAATGTATAGAATAATGAACAATTACTGACTAATTAATTTAATTTCACTGTAATTGCAGCAGTAAAAATGTTACAATGCAGTAAATTCTTTTGTCTGAACATGTGCTGATATGCTGCTCACTAGATAATGTTCTGAAACTCAGTCAAACATTTGTAGACTAAAGTGTAGATGCTTACACTAAATATAGCTTGTATAAAACCACAAGCGTTAATCAACTCTGCCCCGTAACCCCTGGAAACGCAAGCCAGTGATATAATTGGACAACACTAGAAGCACCTGTTAACATGCGGCCAGCTGAAGAGCAGAAGTGCGTTCATGTTGGTTGACACGACAGAGCAGCAAAAAGTATATCACTGTTATTGAAACATATTGTGGTAAATACTGATGTCAAATTATTGTCCAGGCCTAAAGCCAATCAATTATAGCTCCCAAAAGCTATAACATTGGCCAGAAAACAGTGGCTAGTTTAGGTCAGTTGTGGTTTAAAAGTAAATCAAATTTCCAATAAACATTTCACATGTGAAGAGTCAAAGGTAATGGGTTACAGCAGAGAATACACAATCCTAAACACAGGTTACAGTTTGTTTATTTAGTCACACTGTCTTCAGTGTTGAGGCAGCTACTAACAAACCCTTTAAACATCAAGTTGTTTTTGTTGAGTGTATTATCAAGAATATTCATACAATCTTCAAAAACAAAAACTGGTGGTACAACGGGTCGCACTAAAGAGCTCAGTGCCGGTACAAGTGCCACTGTAGGATACATCACTGCCCTGCAGTTTCTTAAATAGGTGTGACGTCAAATGTCCACATACTTTTGGCCATGTAATGTATGTTTGTTAATGTGGGCTCATACCATGTAAATGCAAGTCAGTAGACAGTTGGTTAATGATTTGTCTCATACTAACAACAGTCAGTTATTAGTAAAAAAAAAATAAATAAATAAATAAATAAATAAATAATAAAAAAAAGGCCAAAGCTTACATGCCCTCACAACAAAACTACCTCCAGCATTTCCACTGCCCAAAACCTTCATGAGAAATACTCAAATACTGGAGTGTTTTCTCAGACAAGCTGCTCCACAGGCCTGTCGACAAGACCAACAGGGACCACACAGGGTCAGCTCCAGGGTGCATGGCCAGGCCTGGATTGGGGGGTAGCTGGGGTTTTAGGGGCCTGGACCGCGGGGATGTTGTCGGACTGCTGACGTGGGGCCGTGTTCTGCTGGATCAGTAAGAGGAAGGAAGAGTCTTAGCGGGGGGATCTGCAGGAGAGCAGCGTGGAGACAGAGCGTCTGAGAGCAGAGGGTCAACATTAATCCACAACACACACTGTCCACTGCCAGCTCACGCACTGCAACACAGCTGAGAGGAGGACAGGCGGAGGGAGAGATTGAGGAACAACAGCCTTGACCGCAGCGTCTCAAATGAGTGGGCGAGCGATAAGACTCAAACACAAACACACACATACATACATAGCTGAGGGGTCTTAATGAACAGAACTCTGTCTCTGGAAGTCGATCTGTTTGTAAACTCCCACGAAGGAAAATCCTCTTCAAACAAACGGTTGGGGAGGAGGAGGTGGGGTCATGGGCTCTAGGAAAGTGAGTCAGGGGAAAAGTGATGGTGCAAAAGAAAAAGAAAGGACCTCCCACAACGTCTGTGTAACGCGCTCCAATCCCTCTTGTCCAGCTGACCTCTGTCCTCAGGCTAGAAGACGTTTGTGGCCCAAATGGAGGAGGAAGGGGATGTCGCATGAAACCTTGACCACCAGTGAGACGCATTTCCTGAAGGGCTTAAAAAATGAGGACAGGTGCTTATCGGTGCAGTTCCTTATGAACTCTGATAGCAATGACTCCAGACGCAAGGGCTCATCAACAGTCTTTGTCCTCCATGTAAGACTGCACTGATCTTAGGCCAGTCTTCAGAATATTACAAGAGCGTCAACAATGAAATATGCTTCCAAAGAAAACTATTAATATTTCAGTCTACTTCATATAAAGCTACTGTTGAAGAAAACAATAGCAATTATTAATGTAACAAATAATTATTTTTTTATTTTACATGTATGATGTTGTTTTTGTTTTCTTTGACTTACGACAAATTGTACAGTGCAATTCTTTATTTATAGTAATTTATACATAATTTATCTAAGTCAAGATTTGATCATCATATAAGGCTTTCTATGTATTCATTTTATTATAGCTTCAATTACTTTATTACAATAATAAACAATTTTCTCAGTCATTTCTCACTCAAGAATCATCTTATAACTCAGGATGATACTTAGTGACGGATAATCAACAGCATAAATCAGTAGTAATATTTGCTTTCAGTCTCTATGCAAACAGGTACTGATCTTAGAACAGTCATTAGAAGCCACTCAGCCTGGCAAGACGCACAGACCACCACACCAGAGCTGTTTACTATAATGCCACTGAAAGAGAGAGAGTTTTAGAATAATGCCAGAGACAGAAATGAACGACAGCAATGGAAAAAAACAATTACAAGGAATTTAATGTAGATAAGAAAAATATGAAGGAAGGAGAAAGAAAGCACAGGAGAGAGATAGAAAGAGAGAGAGAGAAAAGGAGAGAAGTAAAAGAAAGAGAGAGCCAGAAAATGAGAATGAAATAGAGAGAAGAGGGAGTGATAAAGTAAGAATATGAGAGAGCGAGAGCAAGAGAGAGAGAGAGAAGTAAAAGACACAGAATGGAAAAAGTGATAGAGGAAAAGACAGTGAGAGACAGAAAAGAGAAAAGAGCAATGGAATATGGACAGAAAAAGCTAATAGTGAAAGAAAGAAAAAAACAAAAGGGAGAAAGAAACAGAAGGGAAAAGAAAGAGAGAAGGGAGAAAGAAAAAAGAAAGAAAGAACACATACACAGATCGAAGTGACGAGGGCACACAAACCTTTTCACGAGCGGCTTGCATAACAGAGAGGATGTGAAATAGAGGGTGTTATTGTTAACTTATTTTGACTACTCTTTTTTCTTCCTTTCTTTCATTCTTTCTAGTTTTAATGTGGTCGTCAGGCTGCCAGTGGGAAGAAACAACGTGAACGCACTTAAAGTAAAAACTTCTCATCAGACGCCTCGCGGTTCCTCTATCTGCAGAAAGTTTGTTCTCTCAGTCAAACACACACAGCGCGCAGCGAATGTGCGGCGTAATGGCCACCTAATGACCACCTCAGGTGTTACCTCTGAAGGCGGCAGAGGGGTAATATGCTTCTAAAGTATGCCCTCCTCTACCTTCTCTCTCTTTCTTACTTCCTCACTCAGCGGGGGTGAGATAAATCAAGAGAGACAGCTGCCATTTTGTTCTTCTTTATTTTCTTTTTAAGACAGAAGCTCGTCTTCACAGAACAACAAAACAAGCGTGACTGATGCCGTGCGCCACTCAGACAGTGTGCTGACTGTGAGGTGCGAGTGGGGGAACTATGTGCTTTCCCATATTCTAAAAAGACCTCTAGCATCAGGCCTCGCAACTAGTTAAGGGCAGGAACACAAAAATCAGAACAGAATGGTATTTGGCTACAAACAAAGAAACACCAATAGCATAGCATCTCTGTCTGGAAAAAAATATAATCATTTTTGTTTGTTTTTATTTATATTATTTATCATTTATATTATTTATCATTTTTGTTTGTTTTTATATATATATTATTTATACACATTAGTTGACTGGTATATTTTGTGAAAACTGAATACTAAACAGAAACACTTAAAAATGACTTGGAATAGAACCTCTTTACATTAACTAACAATAGAAAGTTCAGAAGGTGTTCACTCTCTCTTCTCAAGTTGCTATTTTGGACATGTTTTTCTTCAGACTGTGATTATAATTAGCCTTGAATAAGTCTTGAAAGTCAGGCTTCTTCAGAAATGGATATTTGAATGATCAAGTACAGACTACAGTTTTGGCGTGGTCTGTAGGAGCAGGGTCAAGAGTAGCCCACTTAACAGCTACTAAAGGCTACACATTATACTCCTGAATTACTTTTGTAATGCTGTGACCACACATCAACTACAAACCTTATTTCAACCCACCAACTACCTCGCTGTGTGAAGTTCCATCGCACAGAATAGACAACAGAGTGGATTGGAAATTCTGAAGTCTTTGTCAATGATAAGTGGGTTATTTTGCAAGGTTAATCTGGCATGTACACAGTATTTTCTTTTTCTCTTGGGTTATAGATCCATTTGGTACTCACAATCTTGACACAGACAATAGCTCTGAATGTATTATATTAGGAATGTACTTAGCTGCAAAAAAACAAACAAATGGTAAATAAATAAAAACTTTGTTTAAGTAGCTAATTAGTTATTTCCTTATGTTACTAAACGCTTAATTAACATGAATAATCAATCATTAATAATAATTAATAACTGGGCCCCATTATAAAGTGACCACTCCTACCCTTTCAACCATAGTATTGACCGTTTATGAACATATATTATATTAAGTATAACATCTAAACATTTGGTTATCACAACCTTGACACAGACAATAGCTCTGAATGTACTCTGTGCTTCTCTGTACTCTCACATGATACAAGAATCTATTTTGTCAACTACCATGTACATGTACTTATAAGCAAGAAATTGTCTGTCTCTACTGATAACATAATGGTGCACTGAGACATTTGTCTTCCATTAAATGACTTACTTTATTACTTTAGATATTCCAGAACTTTATTTTGGAACAATCTACTGATGCATAAACAAAAATGCATGTACAAACAGAACTGCTCAGTCCTATAACTTTTTAATGCTATGCAAAAGTTACTAGTAGTAATAACACTTGTTATCCAAGTATACAAGCACACTATATAGCCAAGAATCAAAACCATTCCTCTCTCATAGAACACATAAAAGTTGTTAAGACCCACAGCTCGTCTCAGTGAATGAGTTTCCTGCTTATGAAAACAAATGAAAACACATCCATTTCACAGCTTGAGGTGCTACAACATTAGACGATTATAACGTAATTATGACTGTGAGACGAACGACTGAGAAAAATAATTGCGATCAGGTGATTATGTAATAATTAAAAGGTCTACAGGTCTAATACGGGTTTAATCACAAGAATAGAAACTTGTGTACAGGTTCTGCTCAGAGTGATCGGTCTTTTTTATATATATAGACCACAATATTGCTTTACCAACTAATATTCCAAACATTCTCAAATAACTTAAACAGCCGAAAGTTGTTTGTGTTGACCTAAACATATTATATTTAAGCTAAAGCTGGGTTTAGATACATCTGACATGTTTTTTACAGCTTTTTTGTAATAAACACTGAGTTGGGCTAACCTCTGTAAGTGGAATACATTGAGAAAATGGGCTCCGTACTGCTTCAGGTGAATCTAAACTCTGCAGAAGGGCAGATCTCCAGGAGCAGGGCTGGGAACCCTCACGCTAAGCCCGCCACTGTGAATCTAGCCCGGGACTGCGGTACTGTGAGCTTTTGTACGTGAAGGCACTGCCAACAAAAGATTTTACTTGCTTCCTTTCATTTGCATGGCATCGATTTGTGAGCGGATGGAAAGATCAACGTGGGTGCGCCCTCTGCTCCGTGAGCTAACCGCCCACTGCAAATTTTAATCAAATTTTCCCTCCAAGGATTACATAAGAAATCTGGACTCAAAATACGAGTGGAAACCCGAAAGAGACAAATGGGAAAAAACAACATATGCTTCCACAGCACCGTTTTTAAACCTTCTATTCTTCTTATTTATTTATGTTTTTCATTCATCTTCAGTTTTTCATTGTTGTTTTTTTTACTTTGTCTCTTGTTTATTCGTTTACATTATATTCTATTTATTTATTGTTTTCCAATAGTGACATAGCGAAAAAAGCACCATATAAAGTCGGGCTGAAAGGATTCCTCGAGAAATTAGACTCTTAACATGTTAGCTCTTATAGTTATCTATAGTTCCAGTATTGTCTGTACAGTATGATACAATATTATGGTATTGTTTACAAAAAATTGGCACTGTAAATTGTAAAAATAATTCTTCTCTCTCTGTTATTCGATGCTCATACCTTATTATACAGTTCAACATATTAGGAATGTACTTAGCTGCAAAAAAACATACAAATTATAAATAAATAAAAAACTATAAGTAGCTAATAAATCATTTACTTATGTTACTATATGTTTAATTAACATGAATAATAAATCATTAATAATAATGAATAACTGGGCCCCATTATAACGTTGTGACCATTCCTACCCTTTCAACCATAGTATTGACCGTTTATAAACATATATTAAGTATAACATATAAACATAATCCGTTTGTTTCATAAAAATGCCTGTCACCAAAAAAAATATTCAAGTTATTATCAATGTTAACGGTGCCACTGTTTACAAGTAACACTTCGTTAACTATGATTAATAAACTACCACACAATGTTTAAGCTGCTATTTACAGGGGCCTGTTATTATAAAGCGTAACCCAATCAACAAAACTATCATATCGTATTAACTGCAAAGCAAATACTGCTTAGAAATACTGTAGCCATCGTCTCTCTCAATGAGTCCACGGCTCCTAATACACTTTACAGTGTACAGAGACACACACAATAAAGAGTGAGGGGGAAAGAGGGAAGAGAAGGATGATAAGACAGCCATCTGGCCCGGCCTGCTTCATTAGAATACTGTGTGTGTGTCTGTCATGCCACAGATGCAGAGAGAGGAGTGAAAAATCCCCATTTATTAACAGCTTAATACTCTCCCATCTGGAGCCGAGCCCATACTGTGTCACCTATCACAGAGAACAGGCCCCTGCAGCCCCCTTCGCACACACACTCGCTTCCCCTTCACATACAGTCAGGCCACTGTGTGTGTGTGTGGTCGTAACCCTTCTGACTCATGAAGCACACAGACACACTGAAACTGTACATACACTTTCTCATTTAAAACACTGGCATAAACGGTGTTTGGCATAAATGCTCATATTCTATATTGTTTCTGTATGCGACCCTGTCAATAATGACACAAACATTAATGAAATGCAGAAATTTAAATGTAAATATGTCCGGATCAGCATTACAGAGGAATGTTCGGATTTTATTCCTATATAGTAATACATGCTGTAAAATTAATAACATAGACATTCTAGCACAGTAACCAATAATCATCAATACTCATCACCACACATGAGTTAGAAAGATCTGTAATTTTTTAAAGCAACTATAAGCTAAACTAATATGATTCCAAAGTCATTGCTAATCTTATAAAAAATAAATGTTGCTACACACACCTTAATCTCCTACACACTGAATAGACTGCATGCTACTAAGTCTAATGCTGTACATAGTGCATAACATCTCCAGCTACTCAAACTACAGGCTCCTGCGAGAGCAACCTAACACACCTAGCAAAGCTTGCTGGTTTGTCAAGAGTGTTATGACCGTGTTAGCTTGCATGTATCACCACTCACATTCATACTCTTTAATGGCCTTGTTGATGAGTAGACGTCAAGAACATTTAGAACACCGGTACACATCGTCACTGACCAATGTATCTCCATTTTGGTTGATTTTTATTTTTTCTACATCATGACAGCTTCTGTTTACAGTGTGTAAAAAAATCAAAGATGAATGGACCAATAGAAATGCTTCAAAATCATTTAGGAAAAAATACATGCTTACATTAAAAGTTAAGACTAAAAGTTTTTGCCCTCTCCTGTAAAGTTTACATTTTGAAAATACTCGTTTTTCCATTGGACAGCGACGATAAGGTAAAATGTAACTGCACTGGAACACTTTAGATTACTACGGGGCAGTACACAGAAATTTTACAGTGTAGCAAACCTTTCAGATTTTAAAACTTCTTCTAAAAATCATTAAGGCTCTTACACACTGACAGTGCTACAGAAACATGACATGAAATATTAAAAAAACACAAACAGTATCAGCAGCACTTTTGCTTGCATAAATACTGTTATAATAACTTACTTTATGCCAATACTTTACACAAATAAAAAAAAATTATTAATGTTTCCCACCACACTTTAGACTTTGGTTCAGACGAGATTACTTATCTATGTGGAGGTGGAGTAATGGCAGTTTATCTCAGCACATCTATAATGTTTAGGAGCAATAGCATAAGAAATGTCTTAACACAGTTCATTTAGCCATTATTTTGTTTACTCTAACCATTTAGTCCAATCTAACCATATAGTCTAGTCTAATCTAACCATATAGTCTAGTCTACCTTTTTATTAATTTTTTATTTCTTCTGCATTTTATTTCTTATGCATTGTACATGTGAGACAGTAGAGGAATGTTACATATCGGGTTGATTTTATTCATAGAGAACAATGAGACTGAGGTCAACTTCTTATTTGGCAATTTCTTGTATGAATTTTTTCGTACCACCTTAAATGGTGCAGCAATTACATTCCAGGACTTTAGGTGTTATACAAATAACTGCCACACTATTGAAGATACTAGAAACTAGAAAAACAAGCTGGTTTTAGCTTCATCAGAGAGTACAACTAAATGTTTATTCGAGTGCCTCATTACTTAAGAAGCACTGTTTCTAAAGGACATGATGTCATTTTCATCTACATATCGACTCGCACTGGAATAATATAGCCAGAGATTATTTTATGGTTTGTTTTACAGAAAGTAAAAGGCACCAGAATCTTTACAGACACAGAATCACACAGTAAAAATGACTGACATGGTGCATTCTGACAGGATTAAATCACTGAGAAATGTAAAAAATGACATTAGCCCACCTCCTCGCATAAAACTAATCCCGACTGAACAATCTCTGGAGCGCATCACTGAATTCCACCGTGTCTCCCCTGAAACACTTGTATTTCAGAGTATGACTAACCCACGTTACATGCCGCGCCTGGGCGCCTGTGTCTGGAAGACTTTGCTGGCTTCGGTTGCCGCAGGACAGTTAACATGAGTTTTTCCAAAGCGCAGTAATCGACCACAGTCTTAATTACAATTACAATTTAAGATCGTAATACTATCAGTAGATGAGCGCACAAGCATTCCATCAGTAATTCTGATGCTGTTGGTATTAAAATTAAAAATAAAACAATGAAATGTATCGTGTTGTATTGTACTATATCACTGCATTGTGACCAGCATGTTGGCTCAGTTTTATACACACACACAGTAGAGAACATAAAGCATAATTGTCATATATTAGGTTATATTTTGTGTTTCAGCATTTCATTCAGAAGCTCATTCAGAGCTCTTTTACAGAGGGTCTGAATTCCTGGGATTCAGTTTGAGCTGCTTTTGGAGATGCAGCACAGCACGTGATGAAGCAGAAGACAAACTAATCCTTTTGACATTTGTCAAAAAGTTCTATTTGCTGGGACTCAGCCGAGTCATCATTTGGTTATCGCCATGCCAAAGGCAGAGAAGGCTGTCATTGGTCGAGTGAGTTCACGTTGCCTGCGGAAAGTTCACAAAAATCAAAGAACGGATGAATAATATAACGGAGCAGTTCTGTTGTCTGAAATGTTTTGACATCTTCAGCTACGCATTTATCTTTCATTTCATCGGGATTTAAAGGATTATTTGTGAACTATTATCATTATCAGGATCTGAAGTGAACTATTTATCAAGCATTTCATTTAGAATGAACTTGTAAAAGTAGGCTTTTTCTTACTGAGATGACTCACAACCCCACAGAACGAAACATACAGATAACATCACATCAAGCAGTGTATGTGCTATTTCAGCATACACTGGTTACAGCATTGGATCAGGTTCTCTTGTTTTCCCTCCTCTGATAACTGATCCAGTGTTTTCTGCTGATATTGGCCTGATACTGATTCCTGGTATCAGATCTGTGTAACCTCTAACCACCGCCAATGCATTCACTCACACCGCTGAGGCAGACTGATCACTTGCCAGCATTCAACGATGCAAATCACGGCGTGATCTCTCACTCTGGAGCGCGTGTGTGAGTTTGCTGTGGGATATCTCCGCATGCCCCCTAACGATGATGCCGACACCGTGTAACAGAGAGAGAGTTTCGGATGAGCGAGCGCGACATGGGCGTTTTGTTTCTGAGCTCTGCGCCGTGCAGCCTCTGGGTGGCCGTGAAGATCGCATTAGAGAGAGCGCTGCTGCTGCCGCCACACTCCGCCAGCCATGCGTTCTACACCAGCCCCAGTTAATCTGGGACCTGACAGAGACTTACTGTGAATTCTAATTCACACCTGGGATTAGAAGACGAGGTTCGGCCCAGGACGCTGAGGCCTGCTGGTCAGCGCGTCGACGTTTAAATAACTGTATTTGTTGGGGTTGTAAACTTGAAAACTGATGCCAGGTTACCACGCTTATTTATGTAAAGTGTACCCGGTGTAGAAGTTACACTTAGCTTAGTGCCTTTCACAGCACAAGTACTCTTAGCCGGGTTACATTCCAGCAAATAACCAAGAAGCCTGCATTTCTATCAGTTCTGTCTAAACAATAACTCCCTATGTACCATTCATTCAAAAAATAATAATAATAATAAAAAAAAAACACTTATGAGAAACATTAACCAAGTTCAGTTGGTTTAACATCACACTTCTGATTAATGTTGTAATAAAGGGTCAATGTCAAATAAAAAACTATCTCTTTTTTTTACTAATCAATAGAGTTTGATGTAGTATTAAGACATGTTCAAGTTCCATATACAACGGTGCTTCTTGGAGACTCTTGATTTTTATATATATATATATATATATATATATATATATATATATATATATATATATATATATATATATATGCACCAATATAACCTAAAAAAGTCAGATTTCCATTCAAACAATAAAAATACAACAGGGGGACCTAATTAAATAAATGGGACAAAAAAGAATACTTGATAATTTATTTATTAGGGACAAATTATCCAGCATTATTTGAACCTATATTGAGGAAATCTCAAAGTAAAGCCTCCAGAATTAACAATGAAACTAAAGGTGCTTTTAGAATCAGGTGTTTTCGGTGTTAATCAGGTGTTAATTAAAGAACCAGGATCAGAAATTCATAACACATGCTTGTGGAAGTGTATCATGACACGAACAAAGGAGATTTCTGAGAACCTCAGAAAATGAGGTGCCGCTGCTCACCAGGCTGGAAAGGGTTACAAAAACATCTCTTAAGACTTTGCACTTCATCATTCACAGTCAGACATACTGTGTCCAAATGGAGGAGATCATTAGAGATCCCTTCTGAGAAGAGGTCAACCAACAAAAACGACTCCATAAGCAAAGTGTACAGTAGTCCCAGTGTAATTTCTAAACAACTAAAGACTTCTTTTACAGTGAGTAACATTAGTGTTTATGTGTCCACAATTAAAGAACAGTGAATAACAATGGTTTGTACGTCAGGGTTGCAAGGAGAAAGCCACTGCCGTCCAAACAGAACATTGTTGCTAAAGATCACATGGACAAGCCAGAAGGCCAAAATGTTTTGTGGACAGATGAGACCAAAATAGAACTAGCTGGTTTAAATGAGAAATGTTATGTCTGGAGAAAGGAAAACACAAAAATATAGACTTATCCCATCTGCAAAACATGGTGGTAGCAGTATAACGGCTTGGGCCTGTGCTGTTACATCTAGGCCATGACAACTGGAAGGACCTAAAGCAAACAGTTAATGTGAGGAAGCCCACTAACATCCCACAGCAGAAGCAGTTATGTACGGAGGAATGTACAGAGCTAACAGAGTTAACTAGTTTCATACTGGACACTGTAGAGGACTCACCTACAGAAAGTATTTTCTTCTTAGTGGACAATATGCCAGCAAAGGCTTTTTTTTTAAATAAATGTATTTTTAATGTTCCTTGGCCTAGTTAGCAATAAAGCCAATCTATGTCAGCCACTTAGCCTTTATAAAGTATCCTTGGCAACGCAGTCACGTTCAGACACTCGTATTTCAGAATATTACAGTATTACATAACATACGCACAAAGACAAGCAAAACAGGCCTTTTACACAGAATTCTTGTATTCACTTCATGAAATGTAATAAAAACTTAAGTAGCCATTTGAATTGACTTGCACTCGTAAGTCAACAAAAGAAGACATCATGAAGTGGTGCAGCTCTTGAGAAAAGAACACAGTTACAAGCCTGTAAGGGACATGAATAAAAACACTGAACTACACAAATGATAGAAAATAAGGAAACTAAATGCAGCAGGCTATATGCAGATAAGCTATTAACAACCGCTCCAGTGACCTCCTTATGATGGGTAAAGTGAGAGGACTTACAGAACTGATGATTTAATGGTCACTCTCTCCTAAACCTTATCAACTTACAATCAGCAGGCTTCTAAAATGCATATGTAGCCTCATCAAACCACAGCACCTTGACCTCAGTGCTGAGACCCAGCTGCATACATGTGACTGTGTGTGTGTGTGTGTGTGTGTGTGTGTGTGTTTGTGTGTGTATATGCATACGTTTGTGTGTGTGTATGTGTGTCTGTGTGTGTGTGTGTGAGAGAGAGAGAGAGAGAGAGAGAGAGAGAACCTGCAACCCAGCTCCTCATTCATAGCAGGCTGAAGTGCAAATTGGACATCTGCTACTGCCTGTGTCCTCACAAAGGCCCTCTCGCCCACTCTCCCGCACACCAGCGGCCTGTTGTTCATGCAGACGAAGGAGAGAAGAAAGCGCCGAGCTGCACTCACACAGTCATTCACACACCTTCAGCAACGGCGGTGGCTGCACAAACCGAGCAATTTCCCTCTCCGCACCTTTGTGCCCAGGCAGACGGTTATGAGGAATTCAAGGGCGCTATATGGGTCACATAAGAAATTGACTGACAGTCTCTCTGCATTTGGAAACTTGATGATTGTGAACATCTTAGCGACCTATAAGTGCTCCTACTCTATATGTTAAATGAATACATATATGACTACATTCATACGGGTTGGCCTGGGGCTAGGCTACGTTAGCACAGGGTCTAGTTGGAGATGAATCCCACTATTCCATTCTGAATAGCAGCTTCATAACATTGCGATTGCAGAAGACGGCCTGAGTGCGACTAAACTGTCCAATCATGCTAAACCAATTCATCAGCACTCCGAATGCTTTGATTTATTTTTTAGTGTGGTGCTGGGTGCTACTGATAAAATTCAATATCACAAATTCTTCAAATTGATCACAGCATCCTGGTTAGATCACACTTTCGAAATAACAAAGTTAACAAACTCATTATTTCTCTTAGTGTTCCTACTCCTTACAAAACACTTACAAACCTGACATACAGTGGCTTGTTTTGATCAGACTGTTCTGGTCGGATTCTTTGACGTTCTTTTTTTACAGCATTCTCATGTACCCAGCAAATGATACATGCAAGTGTTTGTTATCCATCAACAGCACTGGGGGTATCACTGTACAAAGTATTATGTACCCCAACCTAAACAGGCCAGACTCAAAGATATCGAGTCATCTGTTTTTACATAGATTTTTTTTTATTAGCACTTGCGTTTGGGTAGTCTTGGGCTGAAGGTTAGGGATCGATCCCTGGTCACCGGTCGCAGGTCTGATCCCCTGGACCAACAGCACACAACTGAACCCTAACCCTGGAACCCTAACCTAACCCCTAACAGCTTCCTGGGCGCTGTGGATAGGGCTACCCACTGCTCCGGGCAAGTGTGCTCATTGCCCCCTAGTGTTCACTAGTTTGTGTGTATATGTGGGTGTTTTCCTGCACGGGTGGGTTAAACACAGAGGTCAAATTCCGTTGTGTGTAAACACAAGAGGCAAATAGTTCTAATTACTTACTTACTTACTTAAAATGACTTGTTTAGAGCAGAGCCAGCAATTGCAACTTATTATTTTTTATTTTATTGTGAATGACTATTTCATTCACAATATATAACTAAAAAAGTTATGATGCACAATATTATTGCCGTGAAATACAACTGCAACCCTATAAAAATAAATATTACGTAATGTCTCTGTTATTAAAACCTCACAGCAGCAACTGAAAACGTCCTAACAAACTTTTTCTCAGTCGAAAACAAGCTAAGCTTTTGAATTCTTTTCCTGACAGTGAAGAGATTGCTGGGTGTGTGACAAGATTACTTTGTCCATAAAGTAACATGTCTAGTTACAGTAAGAGGGAAATACTTAACTAACTGTAATGAGTAATTACCCCAACACTGTTACACTGCATCAATATCACATCACATAATATTGGTTTACTGGTATATAAGATACATCACTCCATTCTAATTAGCACTCTAAATGGATTGATTTGGCATGTTTTTGTTTCATCTCCTGGCATAGACCGTTCACAAGTTCATAAAATAAGTACCCTGGTTTTTAACAGAGCTGCAAAAGTGTAATGCGCGAGAGTCAGACCTTCCGAAGGGCTATTACTCTAAGGAGCATACCTGGATTAGAAATAAAACACATAGGTTGTCCTAAACAAGTCATTCGCTTTTCTTTGAACTTCAAAAGAATAAGCAGAACAATTAAAGCCAAATAACACTGAGGCAAATGAACAAAAGATAATTAAGCAGGCGAACACACACCACTCTGATTAGCTTATGCATATTGCATGCACTGGGACTGAATGAACGGCATTTGAACTTGCGCAAGGTGCCCAACACAAGCAGGCCACATATTAAGGTGAAGCGTCCATTTCCCAACAGAAAAGCTGATGACAGTTCAGATAATGTAGATGTCAAATTCACACGAAAAAAAAAAAACACAGGCACTTTACTCGTCCTAGAAATGTTCAGAAATACAAATAAGCTGGGGGCTCCATTCAAACGTTTTGTAAATGTTATGTGCATTTCAGTAATTTCACCAGAAAAAAGGGGTGAATTAAGTTGTTTTTCCATCCACGACAGTGTTGCAAATAAACCTAACATGACATAGACTACTATGATTAGAGCCTGAATCAAAATGAGCAAAATGAAGAATTCAACAATCAGTTGAAACAAACAGTTATTTTTCATCTTTTTATGACCACGCTGCAGGACAAACAGTGGCCCAACTAATGCACCTTGCATTTGAGATAGCACATTCAGCAGAAAGGAAACACAATGTACACAATTTTTTTCAAATAAGCTTCTAGCTAGAGATGGACCGATCAGCGTTTTTGAGGTTGATTCCGATCGCCGATCACCTTTCAGCGCGATTGGCTGATAGTCGCTACCGATCGAGAAAGGGCTGTATGCCGCAGCAGGGCTACATATTATTAGCACAAGCAAGTCATGAAACATGGTCAAAACAGGTTTATTACCAGTTTTAACGAGCTAATGTGAAACAGTATAATATTTATAACTAAATTAGAAGTTGGTCTATGTGGACGTAAAGCGCTTGGTACAGCTCCAGAAGAGCCACATCTGAAAAGTATCTCTACTAGGAACAGCAGAGCGTAGATCCAGGTGGAATATTAAGCAGCAGAATGAACGTCTTCTACAGCCGAGAAGAGCTGCTTATCTTGAACTATAAACTCAATCACTCTGGCTGTGGTTCTTTAGCTCTCTGGCTGTTGCTGCTGCTGTACTGTTTGTACCGGTCAGATCTGGTCTGCATGGTGTTCTGGGTTGTTTGTTTTGTGCTAGCTGCGCGTGCTAGCTTTGCTGTTTGCTGATACTCACTGCATTCAGTTGCGTGGTGTACTCCTTAGTGCCGTTTCAAACTGCCCTGGATGAGTCTGGGTCACATACGGTAACAAACTGCCAGATGGACAATGTTTTCCTTCCGCACATGCGGTGAACGTGAAAACTGTTCTCGCGAAGCCGCTGCTTTACTCAGTCTGTGGAAAATTAAAGGGTGTGTATTTCCACCTAGTGGTTCAGATAGGAATTGCAGGGAGCTGGCCGGAGGGGGTTTCACGCAGGGCTCCTCTTTCTGGATGAAATGCTAGCTGGAAATACAGAAATTAGGCTCATTTGTTTAACGCCATCGATCGGCTCTCGAGAACGGCTACATTGGAGAAATATCGGCCGATCGCTGATCACATATTTTGATTAAAAATCGGCCGATACCGAATCAGCCGATTGATCCTTCCATCTCTACTTTTAGCATTTTTGGAACATCAAAGAAGCCCCTTTATGCGTCATGCATCATGTTTGGACCATCTGTAGAGTCAGTCTTTCTGTCTTTTTTTATATAAGCTGGCCACTTGTGTGGAGTACAGGGTGCTGTGAATGCACAACATGCCAAACAAAAAGACCAGGTGGAACAGAATCATAATTTACAGATTGATACATCATTGTTTATTCAGAAATCACTTTTTCACCTTTCACATTTCACTTTATCAATAAACTTTTTTCACTTTTTTTCTTCATCCTAGTGTATAAACTTATTATTCAGGCTTTTTTGTGTATTCTTCATATGCATGTAAAAAAAATGGGTGGCTGAAAAATCCATAATACACACACCCACCGGGCGTTCGAGAGGTACAGGGGATTAGCACATGTTTAAGCGTGAAGGTGTGAGCAGCACGAGAGCAGGAATGACTGTAAATCAGAGCAAAGCAGAGGCTGCTCAAGAGAAACGAAACCAGTACACACACACACACACACTCAAACTAGCCAGACTCTAGCGGGCTGTTCACACTTCATTCACAGGACAGGCATGAATGAGACGTCTACAGTTAAAGATCGGTTAAGAGTTTGTAGAAGCAGTTAAAGCTTTTTACCTCACAGAGTTCATAAAGACAACTGTGGACAGGACAGGTAACAACTAAATAAGCAAGTGAATGAGTGGATGGAAAAGAAAGGGCAGTAAAGAGTGAGAGAGCATATGAGAGAGCAAGAAAGAGGGGGGGTGAGTATGCGAAAGAGATAGAAATGTAAAAGCAACAGAGAGGAAAAGTGATAAAGAGGACAATACAGTGAGAAATGAAAACGAGAGGAGAAAAAGTGGGAGACAAAGAGAAAAAGAGTAATAGAATTTAGACAGAAAGAAAGAAAGAAAGAAAGAAAGAAAGAAAGAAAGAAAGAAAGAAAGAAAGAAAGAAAGAAATAGAATGGAGAAAGAAACAAAACGGAGAAACAAAGAGAATGGAGAAAGAAAAAAGAGAGAGATAGGAAATACCAGGATAAAAGAGAGTGATAGTAAAATAAATATAAGGTTAAAAGAGAAAGCACAGTAAAAACTGTGGAACAAGTAGTGTGAGGGAGAAAGAATGAAAGTGAGTGGGAGAAAAACAGACAAAGAGAGAGTAAGTGAGAGAGAAAAATTAAGAGAATGTGAGACAGAGAGAGAGAGAGGATTAAAAAGAGGGAATTGGTAAAGGGTAAGAGTGTGTGAGTTTATTAGAGGCATCCTATTGTGTGTGTGTGTGTGTGTGTGTGTGTGTGTGTGTGTGTCTGCAGTGTTCCAGAGAGCGGTTCCAATTACTGCACAGAATCCAATTACAAAGTTATTAAACCTGGGAAACAGAGATGCATCAAAATCATCATCAAAGTTCCCCACTAATACTACACACTACCACCATTCTTTTTTCTTCTAATAATATATTCAAAGTCAACATTTTTCCTCCCTTATTTGTTAACTACCACGTCTAGAATGGGGTGAGAATATGAAACACATCTGAGCGTGTTACATGGATAAACTGTGTGACTAATTAAGAAGCGATTAAAATCGTACAAACCGCTGTTGTAAGAAATACAGCAGAGGTGAAAATTACCTCTCCCAGCGCTTCGTATCTCTTCTGGTTCCACCTGTGCAGATCCTCCTTGTAGTTGAAGACGAACGGCTCTCCTGTTGTAGTGTGTCGCAGCTGGCCATCTACAGAGAGAAGAGCACACTTTAACACCTCCGCTTTTACTTCAGGCTAATTATCATATTTATCCTACAGACTAAATGTCCTCCTAGGTCCCCCATGGAGTAAACACCTTGAAATTAGTTTTCCTGTTTCTCACTCACAGCTCACTGACACAAGCAGAGAAACCCAAAAGTGCAGATTCCAAACTTTTTAAATCATATTTGTGTTTGCAGGTAGAAAATGTGTTTGGTGTTTTATTACAACCTGAATCCTATAAAAAGTTACTGATGTTGTTATAATAAAAACGCTGCTGATTTTTCCAACATTTTGTCATTTTCTGACAGTGAAACAAATACGAATTCAAACGTATCAGTATGTAACACAAATCCAAAGTAAAAGTAATTGATTTGTGTATTTACTAACTTTGTAAATTCAGGAAATCTGGATTGTGTTATGAGATGATGTCATCTTGTAACAGAGAAAAGGACTGGAATTCCAATAAAGCATTTCAAGCGTTCGGGAAAAGTGGCCTCTGTGGAAGAGAGTTGCACCCTCTGGTATGTACCTTGGGCTTTGTAACATTACAGATCATGTATATCCATAAAAAGCTACAACACACTACAGAAAAGGCACAACAGACCCCCTTTAAGTCTTGTCTTTTTGTCTCACTCCTGTGTTCTACAAAAAAAAAGAAAAAAAAAGAAAATGCAATTGTGGAAGTATTACAATACCATGATCGAACATCTTCAAATCTGTAATGCTATATTTTTATTTAATGTATAACTACGTAAATGAATAATTGTATTGCTTTAGATTAAGCTGAAGAAGTTATCTGGTATTTTCACTCAATTAAGTTCAGACATTATTGGGTTGTGTTGTAGGGACTTACTACTGAGCCAACTAGCATAGTTTAAAAAGTATGTACAGGCTACTAAAAAACAACAATCTATATATTTAATAAAGGTTATAAAGTTATATTATAAATACATTATAATATATTAATACAATTATAAAATATTTATATATTTAGCTATATTTGCTAAAAACGTAGGAAGGTGAATGCAGCAGCTAAGCTAAAGAAACAATACATAAGATGCTAATGCTAAGATAAATGTGCTCTCCCATGCACAGTTCAGTTCTAGAATATTTTCTCTTTCCACTGAATATTCTCCACTATTTATCCCCCCAACAAATTTTGTCCTCCCATTAAATGTTGGACAAACATAGAATGTTTTTTACTGTTCACACTAGTCTAGAATGTTCTCCACCATTCCCAGTATGACTTACATTTCTCTAAAAGTATTTTCCAAATTAATAACATTCTAGTGTATTTACCACTATTCACACTAATCTAGCATGTCCTGCCCTGTTCACACTGTTCTAAATTTCTCCTCCATTCACACTAGTCTAGAATGTTCTCCACCATTCTCAGCTTTAAACACATTTTTCTAAAATAATTTTTGCAATTAATGAGGCTCTAGTGTGTTTACCACTATTCACACTACCTTAGAATGTCCTGCCCTGTTTACACTGTCCTAAATAGTTTCCTCCATTCACCCTGGTTTAGAAAGGTCTTTCCCGTTCACATTGGTCTAGAACGTTCTAAAATGATCTCCTCAGTTTACATTGTTTATACTTTTCCCCCCATTTGCACCGGCTCTTTCAGTTCATTGTTTTTTTTTTACTAAGCATTACTGAATCAACTGCTGACATCAGAATGCTGGTGTGTGTCAAGTTGCGTTCTCTGGTCTAAAAGCAGTGAAACTAGCTGGAACCCTCAGTTGAGAACTCTGGGCCAGCTTGAAGTGCATCTCTCTCCCCTTCATGCAATTAAATGTGTTTGGCTGTTGCCCCCCCATCTGGCAGGTACACGGCCCGTGGACGACTAACGCTGCTCCAGTCACCATTCCCTCGGCCTTCTGGGACGTCTGGCACGCCTGTCTCAGACAGCTGGTGCTGGAGGGCCTTTCTCGCCCCTCTCTCCCTCTTTCCCTCACTCTCTCTCTCTTTCTCTCTGCCTCTGTACCCCACCCACCTGAGAGCCCTGAGCATGTGCATGAGTGTGAGTGAGTGTGTGTGTGGCTGGACCACCACAACTGTTCCCCTCCTACACAAGGCCTTTGGGATGTTGGTTGGAGTAGAGGCCAGAGAACTTTCTATATACTGACCCCTCTCCAGCTTAGCCAAGGCCGGCCAATATGGTGAGCGCTTGACTGAGCGCAGAGGCCGCTAAACAGCTGCTGGGTTGGGTTGGAGACTCTGAGGTAAACAACAGCACTCCTGACGACAACTGATCACCGCTCTGCTGTAGATGGATGTAACAGCATCAGCACGATTTATTAGAAAAAATATGAATATTCACAAATAATTAGGTGATAATTAGGGTTCTTTGGAGGAGCACTTTTGGCACACCTTAAAGATCAGCTGTTTAAAGTAGCATTTTATTAAATACGAATGCGAACAACCTTTTTTAAAAGAAGATAAATAATTTAAGAGTAATAATTAAGTGTATTAGGAGTATAGTTTACATAAGAGGAGGTAATGGAATGTAATTTGTTTGTGACCTGATTTTGTATAAGTATCTGTGTGATGTACCAAATTCTCACAGTCTTGATTAAAGGGTGATAGTGTGGATGCATGTGTCAGCTTTACACTTCAAGAGCTACACTCAATAACAATAAAACCACAGCAGCCTCTGTGTTTTCTCCAGCAGCTTTCGTGCTAGACATAACAGTGAGGATAGTTAACACAGCACTATTTATAATGCAAAACTTGTGGCCAGCTTACTCTTAAACATCCAAATTAGGAACTTAAAAAATAGATAGAAATAGAAAAAAAAAAACATTAACATTATGTTAATGACACATATACATTAAGAAAATCAATAAAAACATTTGTTTTAACATATTTGCATTAACACTAAAGTAGCAATGTGTAAGTAGTGTACGTAAACAATTACAGTAATGCACAAGCATAATGAAGTATAATGTTTTTTGTTTTTTTTAATGGATAGTATTTTGGTAACATCACAGTGGTACTGCCACCATTTTGGTAGGGAACCTAATTTAGTAGTGCTGTGGTTGTGAGACAACAAGGCTGATTAGATAACTGATCCAAAAACAGTGGAACCTTTTTTTCTCTTTTATAAATCTCTTTTTAACTCATATCACCAACTGATTTTAAAGTTATTGCCTTGTTTGTATTTGATTTGCTGCTGTAGTGACAACAAATAAAAGCTGAAAATTAAATGTCTGAGATTTCCTGCTGTGTTACAAGAACATCATCCAAACCACATATTATCACACTAAATAGTATTAGGACAGTGTAAAGGCAATAACCTATCGATACAGCATACATCTTGATAGAAAGGCATCTAATTCAATGTGATACTGTAAGGCAAATTATATAATTTTTTTTTAACTCTACGTTTATATAACCTGTCATAGTGTGAAACCACACCACAATATACATAGGTTCGCTAATGCTAACATGGGTGATGTGCTCTCCTGCTACTGTTTACATTAGATTACTACACCAGCCTTTACATTCAATTATTAATTAAATGTTAATACTGTGTTCTGACAACTAATACAGTACGTAGATCAGACAATGAAACAAGTTCCAACAGTCCAGCAACTTCAATGACTGCTCGTTAGCTTTAATTATTTTTTTCCCAGAGCAACTTTAAGGTATTTGCTGATTAAGTAATACTAACAGGCTAGGCTGATGTCTTAAAAAGTAAAGATTCTGCCAACCGCCAGAGACTGACTCCATGTTAGTTCAGGAACGCCCACTTTTTACAAACCAAACAAATCCTGAAGAGTAAAATCCAGTCCTGCCCACATTTATTTCCCACTTCAGGAGTCTGCTTCACTGGGTTTTTCATTCATTTATTTATACATTTGATTTATGTATCTCACACACTGCAACGATCTGAGAATTTGAGAGATGTGCAGGTCATACAAATCCAGTCCATCAATCCAGCTTATCTCCTTCCTGTAGCATTCTCTGGAGACCGCACCTCAATTGTCGTCAATACTTTTCATCTTTTTGTGGTTATTCTGTTCTGTTTTGCTAGCTCTTCATCCAGCTGCAGGTTTGTAGCTGCAGCAACAGTTGAGCTCTATCACAGCAGAGTAACAGCTTGTCTACCAAAATAGAGACGTGACTTTCTTACTTCTGCAACCTAATACTAAGAATACGCTTAAACTCTGACTTAGCCGGTCTCTGTACAAACACACTGATACTGAAACTGATTTTAAGAATAGACAAAAAGGAGGTCAATGCTGATATAACCGCTGATGATGTCGCTGTGTACATACACTGCATCAGACTGCCATGCTGTCCAAAAGGATCACTTTCCAAGTTATAGTTATAGCCTTTCCAACCAAGTTATAGCCTTTCAGAAATTTCAAAACAATTACAAATGCAACATACTTCCACAAGTTCAGCAGAAGTATTGCATTCGCTGATGAGGGAACGCTTCCAACTTCAAAGCAAAGCAAGCGGTGTGTAATACTTCTGAAAACTGTGTGCTTGAGAGATAGGCCCATCTATCCTTGTGTTGACACTAGCAGATAATGAAGCCCCAAACAGTGTTAAATCTAATTGTGACCTCTCTGATTGCAAATGCACAAAGCTAAAATACTCAAAGCATACACACTTAACCCAAACAGCCCAAGGGCCTCATACTTTCTCAATTACCCCAGCACGGCAAAAAAAGGAAAAAAAAAAAAAAAGAAAAAAAGAAAAAAAGAAAAGCATCTTTGAAGAGAAACGATTGCATAAGCATTTTTATGCGACTCTTTTCCAAGCTCTGCACTTTTGCACGGTTAGCAAGCGATAAATCCAACACAGTTAACTCAATAAGTATTACTGTATTTGCCTTCGTCGTTAGCTGTTCTACATCATGTAGCACTAAGAGGCTGTTCATCAAGATGGAACACTAAAAGTGCGTTTGCTTCTCCCGCTTTCCTCTTTTCTTTTTTTTTTTTTCTTTCTGGAGCGGCTGAGTGAGAGGTTTGGATGGGGACTTTCATTGTATTTCCTGATTATATTAACATCTACATTTACCAAAAAAACTTTACATGTGCTTGATATTCCCTCAAGACTCATTCATGCTCTCTTTATATACCAACACGAACACGTCCACGTCAAGCGCTATGACCACCACTGCCACATACATCCATGTGTTCTTTACACTGACATGGATTTTAAGCAATGCATTCACTAGAGGGCAGTCCAGAGTTTCTGACAATAACAAACATGGTGACTTCTGAAGAGGACATAAATGTACCTAGTGTAGCGGATACGGGTGGTCTGGAAAGCCATTACATGTTTTGAGTCATATGGACAGCAAAAGAGACTGACCAATGGAGAGAGAGAGAGAGAGTGATGAATGTCGCCTTAAGCTATTGGTTACACTGCCCCCACAACTTCCTGTGGTACTCCCTTAGAATGCATCGTCCATATCTATATTTAACGCTGAGCATAAATGAGCCTTCGAGCAGCATCACTACGTGCCTGAGGAAGTTATATTGTATATATCGTCCAAAAAATAAATAACTTTTTTTTTCTACATCATTCAAGTGACTGAGATTTGAGTACGTTGCATGAGATCAAGAAAATTGCTCCAAAATAACTTAAACTACCAAATTAAACTACCAAGTTAAGAAAGATTTTGCCTTTTACTCTGAAGCTGCCATTTTTGAGAACATCCTAGAAAAACTCCCAGCAGTTTTTACAGATCTATTATTTTTGCCTACATTTTAACTATTTATTTTGGACAGCGCCTAGTATCTCTGAAATCATAACTTTACAGGTGAAGGAAAAGACATATGTTCTTACATACACAGACATAGAAAGAGACTCAGCACGTGGTGACACACAGCACACAAAGGAAAAAAGTATCTTGCAGAAATCAATTATGCAGTCACAGAGGGGTGAAGCAAAACGCTAGGAAGAGCAGTGCCTAACAGAAGGAAGAGAGGGATCTAATGAAAGCCCGTGTGCAATGGAGGTTCAGCTCCATCGCCCTCACATCACAGGCTCTCTGAGGAATATGCCTCCTCAACTTTTTCCCTATGCTTTTTTTTCATCCTTGCGTAATTAGCATGCTGTTCTCAATTTTTTAGCTTAATTAGGTGTACATAACCTTGGATTTCCAGTAATGAACAAGCTGAAGGCTAACTGTGATGAAGCCATCATGCAGCGTGATTCCAAAAAACCTTGCTCTCTCTTGCAGCCGCATATGTATTTTATAGGCGGGTTCATTAGATCATAAAAATCAAAAAAAAAAAAAAAAGGGGGGAGGGGGGTCTCAAATTAGCACTCAGGGCTAAATGAAGGCCGCTGACCTTGGCGAGGGTGCTTTCACTTGCGGTAGCTAGGGCCACGTTATGACGTCTCATAAACAGAATGAATGAACAAAATAAATAAATAAATAAATGGGGGTATCTTTTTATTTTTTTTAGAAACTAAAATAAAGCATTCAAGGCAGCGACAGGAGCCTTTTTAGAGCGAGCAGCAAGGTTATGCAAATGTGGCCGTCAAGCGGAGTGCAAGGCTGAGTAAGCCACTGACAGCCCATGGCATGCACAACTTGTCCATTCAGCTGCCAGTGACTCAGGAGACTCTCAAAACAGACAGCACTATCACAGCCAAAATCCCACCGTCAACAGCCAAGCCGCGCTCCGTTTCATCTTATAGCTCGCACAATAAACGGGAAACTTTCCCTCTGTCTATCTTCCCATATAGCCTTGTGATAGATGTAGGCTTTGTCGAATATTCAGTAGTAAAGAGGCAGAAATAGTTCGATCTTTAACCAGTTTCTATACAGTTTCCTGCCAGGTTGGATCTCATTCAGTGAGCTGAGTGAGAACAGTATGCTTTTGTTTCCCACTGCAAAAAGGCTAGCGCGACTCCATCAACAGTCAGCGCTACATAATTCCACTACTGCTGCATCCATATTAACTACTGCCAGTCATAATAGTTCCTGCTCCACAGCACTTTTGTGTTTAATTGAGAGCTCTGCCTTGCTTACGCATACAGTAATTAGCATGTTTACCAAAACTTGTAAGTTATGTAAACAAACCAATGCTTTCAAAAGTCAGAGAAATCCATGCATATAAAAAGGCTCCTTTCATATTATCAACTCAAGAGCCAAACGTTAAGTGAATCGAATCCAAACAAAGCAAACAGAGAGAGTCCTTCAGTGTAAAAACAATGAATCAGTGCTGGCCTCATACAATGATTACATTTTGACACAACAGCATGAAAACCAAATAATCTCACTTGTGCTGCCTTACCTACTTCAATTACGCTGACTTGAAACTTTTTGTTTTGGGCAGTCAAAGTACAGTGTTTGGCCAAAAAGACAAATCACACTACAAATGAAGAAGGTCGGTTTCAAAATGAATCAAATATTACATTTAATTGTGTAATGGTGACATTGTTACACATTCACCATGTCTATCCACCCACCAACACATATTCCCATTATTATTTTACAGATGTACATCAGACCAGTTTGAGTTTAAATGAGGCAGGGGATCGGTTTTACTTCACAAATGTAGTATGTAGTCTCAATATTAGACCATAACTGCACTATACTGACCCTTACACTCTAGTTTTTACATGTTTGTCTGTCAGTGATCAGTCATGCAATTCATTAACCGGAATCCAAATAGGCAACACATGCAGTGGGGTCCAAAAGTCTAAGATCACTAATGAAAATTATTTGATTTTGCATTCCTTTCCAAATGAAATGTAATTTGAATAAAACATGAATGACATTATATATATATATATATATATATATATATATATATATATATATATATATAGAGAGAGAGAGAGAGAGAGAGAGAGAGAGAGAGAGAGAGAGAGAGAGAGAGAGAGAGAGAGAGAGAGAGAGAGAGAGAGACGATACCATGAAGCTTATTGACTAAATGGCTGGACATGTTTCTGCACTGTGTCAATTTTTATTTTTTTATAGCTCTGAAACTTTTTAATGTACAGTTCTTTCAAGGTTATTCTATCTTATTCAGGATAAGACAAAATACTTAATAAAAATACAACATACAAAAAGTGGAACACTATAAATATCAAGATTTATAGCCATATATTGAGCATTTAGGTCAGAGTTGGTATAGGCATCAGTACTCGGTAAGGAAAAAGTGGTATCGGTGCATCCCTAATATATATATATATATATATATATATATATATATATATATATATATATATATATATATATATATATATATATATATATATATATATATATGCAATATAAAACATTAACAACAACAACGTCTTCCTAGCAGCAACCATACTTATAAAGAACTTTATCAGTAGCCATTGTGTTTTTAAGGTGGGTTTTTTTATATATGTCTCTGCTGACTGGATAACAAATCTGATAACTAGCAAACGAGAGAACAAACCTCAAAGTCTGCTGCAAAACACATCGCAATGTTTTGACAAAGTGTGTTGTTCTACCCAGAAACAGTAGCAAACGGGGCACAACATTCCAACATTTAACATGCCTTTGTTCCTATTACCATAGGAGAATCCCTGACACAATCTTTAAGGCTGTTCCATTACTTTCCTGAGTGGCCAATAGCCTAGAAGCTAGTAGAGAACTTGCAAGGTTGCAAGTTCAAATCCTACGACTGATCAGACACACCTAGTTGGACAAAGAATGTGGGATCAACAAAGAAACAAAAGAGTAACAAAGATAAGTGCTGACTTTAACAGCAGAACTTGTATAGAAATGACTGTGATCTGATGCATTTCCTTTTTTAAGGTGAAAAAATGGAACGCACACCTGTTAATATGCCACAAAACAATAAAATGCTTAAAATGCTTAATATTTTAAAATTGCATTTTTTTCTGCAATGTTTATGTTGTATATTGTGATATGGAAAAGTACAGGATTTTTCACAAGATGAAGAGCTCTATTTGGAAAGAACTCATCATTCTAAAACGTGTGGGGTGATACAGGCTAAAGTCAATGGCCCGTCATGCACTGATATCAATGATGAATGTTGCTTCTATTTTAATGAATGTAATTGAATTTATATAGTATAATGCAGTGACTGGCAGTATAGATCTCTATAACTAGCACTAAAAAAGCTGTAGCATGGCGTTTCTGATTAAATGTGGCCTCCTTTCATTGCATACCCTGCAATGGGACTATTATGCACGCACACACTGAGATGACAAAGCTGAAACGATGTAATATACAGCTCTACTCAAACTTTTAGGTGGCAAACAACTCCATCAGTTACAGCAACGAAACAAATACAAATTGGTTATCTTTTCGGCACGGCTGGCTCACTGAGACTAACCTAGTCGAGTGCCCCTCACTGTACCCTCAGACTGCTGTGCTGCAAGTGGCTAACTTAACATACATGTGATGCACTTTGAAGCGAAGAGTCAAAGTTGGTGAAAGCATGGTTCTAAATAATGATAATACTTAAAAAAATAACTGTTAATAATAAGATTAAAAGAATACTCCAGCAGTTCTCAACCCAATCTCTAGCATTCACAACAGCAGATAGAGGTTAGTCTGAAACACACATGAAGCATTCACTGCTTCAATCTGAAGAAGCTGTGGAAGTTAAACATGCATCTTACATTCATTAAAAGCATATTCAAACTCCTCCAAAGTCTTGGGGAAGATGAGCGGAGGCTCGTCTTTCTTCATCAGCTCGTCTAAATCTATCCTGGACAACAGATCTGAAGAAAAACATAAAGAGCTAATTAAAGAAAACTATGTGTCAGGTTATCCTCGTGCTTCTTCAGGCATTAATATTCATTAGTTACCTTTCAGTGCAGTAGTTTTCTCCTTTTCCTCTTGTGCCAATAGCTGAGCCATAGTTATCCACGCAAAATAAAATATAAAAACATCAGCTTTGACACGCATGAGCCCTTCGCTTTACAGACCTCACAGTGTGGAAGCCTGCATACGGAAAATGACAAATAAAGTGTTACGTTTTGAAGGCCTGTGGGGGGCAGATTTATGGTTTTACAATGTGGACTGTATTATTGGTCATTAAGAAAGATGTATACAGTGGTTGTATTATAGGCTTGGATACTGATAAGGAACTTAGTGGGCATGAACAGGGAAGGTCATGACTAAACTCCATATGCAGTTATAACTGTCTTTTGTCACTCTGCAGTTAAGGGTGGTCTGCAGGGAGTATAATGTTAGCTCATATACACCATCACTAATCATAACTACACAACAGTGACATGGCTGGGAATGTCATTAGCTTTAGCACTGCATGCTCCAGAAAAGTAAACAAAACGTTCAGCCAGAAACACATATTTCAACTTTTTACCAATGGCAGTTAGCCAAGTCCCTAGTTTGGCTATCAGCTAATACTTTTTCCAGGTCTGACAGTTGTGTTCAGCCGAAAACATCAGCTGCTGCTTTGAATGAGAAGCTTGTTTGGAAACTCAGCTCTGTTAGAGTGAGTGTCCAGTCAGCTAGCTGGTTAGCTAGCACCACAAAAGAAAGCAGAGCAGTGCTGAGTGCTGATTAGCCATGTAGCCTGCTGAGAATGAGACGATATGTCTGTCCACACACATTTCTGACAAAATAATCCCTCTCTTCCCAAAAGTGCTCGGAGCAAAACGAGCAGCCCCAGCCTAAACATAAATAAAAACAAAAACAAAACAAAACAGGGACTTTCTCCAGCTAAAGAGCTAACTAGCTACCCTCATTGTCAAAACACTCCATGGAGTCCAGCCAGTGTTTTTAATCGGTGATTCGTGTCATTGTTGGTAAACAGTGTTCACCCTGAACAACAAGTCAAGCCGTGTCCTGCAGAAACGCTGACCAAGCCCACCTAGACAGAAACGCTCGGCGGCGGGGCAGCAACACATGTAAATATTCCCATGTATGTTTTCGCTTTCGTTCACGTACCATATCAGCAGTGGGGAGGATTCTCTCACTCTCACTCCTCACTTCACATACACCCGCGACGGAAACGGAAACCCCGAGCTGCTTCTCAAACGCCTCTGTGCTCCCTACATACATAGTGCACTACTCAGCGACTTAAACAGAGTCTCGTACGTCATAGCTTGTATGCATTCTACGACACGATAGTGCACTTGTGTCTATTAAGGGGTCATCTGACGTTTGGAAAACGGCCAGTTTTTGTCGACTAACTGGCAGCACGCAGCGGTTTAAATGCGTGGGAAAGTAATATTTACATGAATTATTCGTTTTAATTTACATGTGTTATTTGTTTTTTATTTAAAGGGGAACGCCACTATTTTTTTTTAATATCCATAATTAAATAGTTTAAATGTAAACAAAGTCATTTATGGGTTTGATGTGAAATGATCAATTTTAGAGAAACTCAGTGAGTCAGAATTGTTCACATCAGTGGTTATTTTGGAGGCTATACGTCTGAAAAGTGTAATATCTTTGCAAATCTGCAAGAAATCCTGGAATAAATGCACTGCCTGATGCCTGCGGTACATGTTTATGATGGTTATAAAATAAGCCTTTCGCATAAAATATATTTTTTTATTATAGATATAAATTTGTAGTGTGAAACATTAAAAAAAGAAAAAAAGAATGTGAAGAAATAACAGTTTATGTTAAATACGTTTTATGTATTAGACGTATTAGACGTCTGTGTGTACGTAGCTACCGCTAGTGAACTGCCGCTACAGAAGGTAGCGCTACTGCTGAGGTACAGGCAAGGCAAGGCAAGGCAAGGCAAGGCAAGGCAAGGCAAGGCAAGGCAAGGCAAGGCAAGGCAAGGCAAGGCAAGGCAAAGTGCTTTACAGAAATAAAGAAATAAGAAACAAAGCATTAAAAAAATCATTTAAAAGAAATAAATATGCTGAAGCTGTTTTTCTTGAGTGTAGTACTCATATGGTTATAGCAAGCTAGAAGTTGGAAATAAGAATAAGGTTTAAAAGTGCTGTTGGACTGTGTGCTGATAAAATGTTTACAAGAAACAAAATGAAACATAAAAAATGAAGAAAGAGGTTTAAAATGAATAACTAACAGCTCAGTAAGAGTAAGAGTTTTAAACTGAGCTGCTCAAACAGGAATGTTTTCAGTCTGGATTTAAAGGTGTCCAGTGTTGGGGCTCTTCTAATACTCTCGCTCAACTGATTCCATTTAACAGCAGCACAGTAACTAAACACTGCTTCCCCATGTTTAGACTTTACCTTAGGAAGGACTAACTGACTACTTCCTAACGATCTAAGAGTTCTGCTCATATCGCTGTACTAGATCACACAGATATGCTGGTCCTACACCATTTAGACATTTATAGACAGGTAACAGGACCTTGAAGTCTATTCTGTAACAGACTGGTATCCAGTGTAAGGATTTAAGAATGGGGGAGATGTGTTCCCTTCTTTTGCTCCTAGTGAGAACTCTGGCGGCTGCATTCTGAATTAGCTGAAGCTGTTTAATGGTCTTTTTTGGAAGTCCAGTTAAGAGAGCATTACAGTAATCGATCCTGCTGGAAACACAGGCATGGATGAGCTTCTCCAGGTCTGGTTTAGACAGAAAATCCCTAATCCTGTTGATGTTTTTAAGATGATAAAATGCTGATTTGGTAATGGCTTTAACATGACTTCTAAAACTGAGATCAGAGTCCATTAATACACCGAGATTACGAGCTAGCTCTGTAGATTTCAGGGCTCTGGAATTGAGATATGCAGCCAGGTCGTGCCTCTCGAGCCTATTCCCAAATAAAACAATCTCTGTTTTGTCTTTGTTCAACTGCAGAAAGTTTTGACCCATCCAATCAGTGATGTGCTCAAGGCACTTGCACAGTAAGTCAAGGGGACCATAGTTATTGGGGCTAAGGGCCAAGTAGATCTGAGTGTCATCTGCATAGCTGTGGTAAGACATCCCATAGTCATGTAGAATTCCACCAAGTGGAAGCATATATAGGTTAAATAAGAGGGGCCCAAGAATCGAGCCCTGGGGGACACCACAGGTCACTGAGACAGTTTCAGAAACATTATTATCAATTTCAACAAAGTAATTCCTTCCTTGCAGGTATGAACTGAACCATTTTAGTACAGTTCCTAAAAGTCCAACCCAATTTTCCAATCTATCTAAGAGAATTCTGTGGTCAATAGTGTCAAATGCAGCACTAAGATCTAGCAACAATAACACAGACAGTTTTCCTGAATCTGTATTTAAACGAATGTCATTGATGATTCTAATCAGAGCGGTCTCAGTGCTATGATTAGGCCGGAATCCTGATTGAAATTTATCCAGACAGTTATTTCTGGAAAGAAAACTTGTAAGTTGTTTGAAGACAATTTTCTCTATGATTTTTCCAATGAAAGGTAAATTTGAAATCGGTCTGTAATTACTAGGGTTGGTTCTAGGTTTTTCTTTTTCAAGAGAGGCTTCACAACTGCAGTATTCAATGAATTTGGATAATCTCCTGATATCAGTGATGTATTTACAATCTGAAGTATATCTGCTGATATTGAGAAAAACACAGTCTTGAAAAACTGTGTTGGCAACGGGTCAAGACTGCAGGTGCATGTTTTTAGATGACTCACTGTATTGATTAAAACTTCTTCGTTAATGACATTAAACTGACCCATCATATCAGTAATATTTTTGTGTGGTGATTGCGAGGACACAAGCTCATTGGTGGATACAGATGTACTAATGGCTGATTTAATATTGAGAATTTTAGTGTTAAAAAATCTTGCAAAGTCATTACATCTGTCAGTTGAAGTTAATTCAGGGGCCACATTAGAAGGCGACTTTGTTAGCTTGTCCACCATGTTGAAGAGTATTCTGCTGTTGTTAATGTTATTGTTGATGATGGTGGAGAAGAAGGATTGTCTAGCTTTGCACATTATTAAGTTATAATCTCACAGCCTATCTTTGAAGATTTCTTTGTGAACGTGAAGCTTACTTTTACGCCATCTACGCTCGGCCTTCCTACGCTCTTTCTTTTGGAGTTGAACCGCTGTAGCGTTCCTCCAGGGAGCTTTCTGTCTGCATGACATGATCTTAACTTTAACTGGTGCAATCTCATCCATAACATTAACTATTCTTGAGTTGAAGTCATCCAGCAAAGCATCAACAGAATCAGATGGTTTACACGGTGCAGAGCACATTGTTCTTTGGAACAGTGATGCTGTGCTGTCATTTATAAACCTTTTCTTTTTCTTAAAGCTGGCATGTTTGGTGTTGATATCTAGTGAGGTCCACATATCAAAGAATATACAGTAATGATCTGACATAGCAATGTCCTTAACAGAGGCTGATATGTTGAGACCCTTAGAGATAACCAAATCCAGAGTGTGACCATGAGAGTGTGTGCTTCCCGTTACATGCTGAGAGAGTTCAAAAGAGTCAAGTATGTCACAGATTTCTTTAGCATTAATGTCCTTGGTATTGTCCATATGTATGTTAAAATCACCAGCAATAACAAAATGATCAAATTCAGTAGAAATAGAAGATA
This sequence comes from Megaleporinus macrocephalus, assembly GCA_021613375.1. Classification (NCBI taxonomy): domain Eukaryota; kingdom Metazoa; phylum Chordata; class Actinopteri; order Characiformes; family Anostomidae; genus Megaleporinus; species Megaleporinus macrocephalus. The sequence continues at coordinate 15,401,266 of CM038725.1, read as the reverse complement.
ACATATCTGTAAACTCATCAATAAAATTACTGCTGTATTTTGGAGGCCTGTAGATGATAACTAGTTGTATCTTTGGTGCCCCTTTCAAAACTGAACACAAATACTCAAATGATGTGAAGTCACCAAGTGATAGCTGCTTGCAGTTAAAAGAAGAATCAAATATTGCTGCTACGCCTCCACCTTTCTTGCAAACACGTGAGACATTTAAAAAATTTAAGTTTGGTGGAGCAGACTCAATTAATATGCTTTCAGCACTGCAGGCATTTAAACAGGTTTCTGTTAAAAGCAGAAAGTCCAGCCTCAGGGCTGTAATAAAATAATTTACTAAAAAAGACTTGTTTGTAAGAGATCTGATGTTTAGTAGAGCTAACTTAATAACTTGTGCACTTTGCCCAAGAGATTGTGAGGTACATCTCACATACTGAAGGTTGGATATATTTACACCGTCTGGCCTACACGCTCTGTTCTTTCTGTTTCTGATAAGAACTGGAATCTGAGAGATAACTTACAGGACTGCCTTACAGGATCCGAGCTTGTTTTGCAAACTTAGACTGCTGACAACATCACTGTCACAGCACGGACCCGCAAAATATCAATTTGTTTGATCACTTGAGGTGGTCTCCTCCTTTTTGGTAGAGGAAGATGGGTGGCACTCCTGCTGAGGATAAAGTTGGGAGCGAAGCTGCTGATCCGATGGTTTAGGTGCTTGTCTTTTTCTCCGATGCTGTGGGGGAGTTTTGTTAAGTAGTTCATCTGTTTGGCTAAGTTTCAGTGAAGCAGCTTTAACTAACTCCTTCAATGGTGAGAGCGGTGGGGACGAGTGAGGTTGCTGGGTAGACGACTGTGGGGGGACGAGTGAGGTTGCTGGGTAGATGACTGTGGTGGGGACGAGTGAGGTTGCTGGGTAGATGACTGTGGTGGGGACGAGTGAGGTTGCTGGGTAGATGACTGTGGGGGGGACGAGTGAGGTTGCTGGGTAGATGACTGTGGTGGGGACGAGTGAGGTTGCTGGGTAGATGACTGTGGTGGGGGCGAGTGAGGTTGCTGGGTAGATGACTGTGGTGGGGGCGAGTGAGGTTGCTGGGTAGATGACTGTGGGGGGGCGAGTGAGGTTTCTGGGTAGATGACTGTGGGGGGGGGACGAGTGAGGTTGCTGGGTAGATGACTGTGGTGGGAACGAGTGAGGTTGCTGGGTAGATGACTGTGGTGGGGACGAGTGAGGTTGCTGGGTAGATGACTGTGGTGGGGACGAGTGAGGTTGCTGGGAAGATGACTTTGGTGGTTGCTGGGTAGATGACTGTGGTGGGGACGAGTGAGGTTGCTGGGTAGATGACTGTGGTGGGGACGAGTGAGGTTGCTGGGTAGATGACTGTGGTGGGGACGAGTGAGGTTGCTGGGTAGATGACTGTGGTGGGGACGAGTGAGGATGCTGGGTAGATGACTGTTGGGGGGGGCGAGTGAGGTTGCTGGGTAGATGACTGTGGTGGGGACGAGTGAGGTTGCTGGGTAGATGACTGTGGTGGGGACGAGTGAGGTTTCTGGGTAGATGACTGTGGTGGGGACGAGTGAGGTTGCTGGGTAGATGACTGTGGTGGGGACGAGTGAGGTTGCTGGGTAGATGACTGTGGGGACGAGTGAGGTTGCTGGGTAGATGACTGGTGGGGACGAGAGAGGTTGCTGGGTAGATGACTGTGGTGGGGACGAGTGAGGTTGCTGGGTAGATGACTGTGGTGGGGACGAGTGAGGTTGCTGGGTAGATGACTGTGGGGGGGACGAGTGAGGTTGCTGGGCAGATGACTGTGGTGGGGACGAGTGAGGTTGCTGGGTAGATGACTGTGGTGGGGACGAGTGAGGTTGCTGGGTAGATGACTGTGGTGGGGACGAGTGAGGTTGCTGGGTAGATGACTGTGGGAGGGGTGAGTGAGGTTGCTGGGTAGATGACTGTGGAAGGGGGGGTGAGTGAGGTTGCTGGGTAGATGACTGTGGGGGGGCGAGTGAGGTTGCTGGGTAGATGACTGTGGGGGGGGGTGCGAGTGAGGTTGCTGGGTAGATGACTGTGGGGGGGGTGCGAGTGAGGTTGCTGGGTAGATGACTGTGGGGGGGCGAGTGAGGTTGCTGGGTAGATGACTGTGGTGGGGGTGCGAGTGAGGTTGCTGGGTAGATGACTGTGGGGGGGGTGCGAGTGAGGTTGCTGGGTAGATGACTGTGGGGGGGGGGCGAGTGAGGTTGCTGGGTAGATGACTGTGGGGGGGGGTGCGAGTGAGGTTGCTGGGTAGATGACTGTGGGGGTGCGAGTGAGGTTGCTGGGTAGATGACTGTGGGGGGGGGTGCGAGTGAGGTTGCTGGGTAGATGACTGTGGGGGGGGGGCGAGTGAGGTTGCTGGGTAGATGACTGTTGGGGGGGGTGCGAGTGAGGTTGCTGGGTAGATGACTGTGGGGGGGGTGCGAGTGAGGTTGCTGGGTAGATGACTGTGGTGGGGACGAGTGAGGTTGCTGGGTAGATGACTGTGGGGGGGGTGCGAGTGAGGTTGCTGGGTAGATGACTGTGGTGGGGACGAGTGAGGTTGTTGGGTAGATGACTGTGGTGGGGACGAGTGAGGTTGCTGGGTAGATGACTGTGGTGGGGACGAGTGAGGTTGTTGGGTAGATGACTGTGGTGGGGACGAGTGAGGTTGCTGGGTAGATGACTGTGGTGGGGACGAGTGAGGTTTCTGGGTAGATGACTGTGGTGGGGACGAGTGAGGTTGCAGGGTAGATGACTGTGGTGGGGACGAGTGAGGATGCTGGGTAGATGACTGTGGGGGGGCGAGTGAGGTTGCTGGGTAGATGACTGTTGGGGGGGGGAGAGTGAGGTTGCTGGGTAGATGACTGTGGGGGGGCGAGTGAGGTTGCTGGGTAGATGACTGTGGTGGGGACGAGTGAGGTTGCTGGGTAGATGACTGTGGGGGGGGCGAGTGAGGTTGCTGGGTAGATGACTGTTGGGGGGGGTGCGAGTGAGGTTGCTGGGTAGATGACTGTGGGGGGGGTGCGAGTGAGGTTGCTGGGTAGATGACTGTGGTGGGGACGAGTGAGGTTGCTGGGTAGATGACTGTGGTGGGGACGAGTGAGGTTGCTGGGTAGATGACTGTGGGGGTGGGGGCGAGTGAGGTTGCTGGGTAGATGACTGTGGGGGGGGGCGAGTGAGGTTGCTGGGTAGATGACTGTGGGGGGGGGCGAGTGAGGTTGCTGGGTAGATGACTGTGGGGGGGGGGAGGTGAGTGAGGTTGCTGGGTAGATGACTGTGGTGGGAACGAGTGAGGTTGCTGGGTAGATGACTGTGGGGGGGGCGAGTGAGGTTGCTGGGTAGATGACTGTGGGGGGGGGTGCGAGTGAGGTTGCTGGGTAGATGACTGTGGGGGGGGTGGGGGTGCGAGTGAGGTTTCTGGGTAGAAGCTGAGCTGATTTTTCTCTGTACCTGACGACTAGCTGACAAGGAAAGTGACAACTTTGTCCCTACAGATACCAGCTTCTCCATGGTTACTGGGAATGTCAGGTGGGGTGGTGATGCGGTGGAGATGTTGGATGATGCAGACTGCTCATGTGGTTCCGGTGTCTCTGGCAGTTGGTAACACAGAACGTGGCTCTCGTCCAGTAACTCTGCGTTATCAGTAGTGGGAGGGTGTTTTGGCTCTGGAGTGATGATGGTGTCCTTGGGTGTTAGCACTGGATGATGTTGTGGTTTTGGAGTCACAACAGGGTCCTTGGGTGTTAATGCTGACGTGTCTCCACTGGTAAGGACAGAGAAGTTGCATTGGGAGAAAAGAAAGTTTTCTGTGAGGCGTTCGTCACCAATTCTGCTGGTGTGCAGCTCGTCTCGCGTATATAATTCTCTCTTCCCAAAAAACAGATTAAAATTGTCAATAAAGTTCAGCCTATTTGATGTGCATCTTTTCTGTAGCCAGGTGTTTAATGCAAGGAGCCGTGAAAACATATTGGTGCCCCCCGCAGGCAGAGGACCACTAATAAATGATTGGACATTGAGATTTAGCAGTGTGTTGAAGAGATCATCAAAATCCCTTTTCAATACTTCAGACTCCTCCTTCTTAGTGTCATTTTTGCCAACATGCACAATCATCCGTTTGACTGTGGAGTGCTCGGCCAGTGAAGTAGGAAGCTTTTCATTCAGTTCAGAAACTGTGATGTTTGGCTGACATTGAACTATGAGTTTCTGATTCCTCACACCATTTACAGAGTCATCCCCAAAAACAAGGGTGTCTGCTTCGCTCTCAGACGTGGGCACTCTGGCTTTGTTTGGGTGCTTTGAATCGCTGACCGCTGTGGTTCTTCTGAGCTCACTGAAGTTTTGGAACTCACTGTGGTCTTGCAGTGGTTCAAATCTGTTCTGCAAATGGAGAACATGGAACTGATTTTCTGCTCTAGCTTTTTTAGCATTAGCTAAAGAAACTACAGAGCTGTATGTAGGACAGCGTTTGGGTCTAGTTCCAACACTGACCCATTGCTGATTTTGCTCCATTCTTTCAGCTGTACTCACATGTGAGGCTCCATCCCGGGTTTCCGTAGGTATGACAGGTCCAGCTCTGTGTAACTCCACTGCCCGCTGCTTCGATAAGTCCTCTACCTGTTGTGGTGTGCTGTCAGGTCCGGCTCTATGTGACTCCACTGCCCGCTGCTTCGATAACTCTTCTGCCCGTTGTTGTTGTCTGCTCCTCGTACTCCCACACTCTGATAATCCAGCAGCGCAAGAATGCCAGTTCTTAAACTCTGACAACAATGTCCGAAAACTTGTTTCCAGAACAGTCATCTTTCTTAGAAGATTGTAACAATTTTGGCAGCACAAGTGCTCTGAAACGTGGAGAGGCATTTTGTAAGTTCCTCAACAGTAGCCACCAGGAGCTTTGCTGATGCCCGTGTCTGTAGCTCTGTTTAAAAAAAAAAAAAAAAAGTACCAAAAAGTAGACACTTAAAATTAAGAAAACGTATAAAAAAAGTACAAAAAAAGCTAAAAAAACGTAAAAAAAAAAGCTAAAAAAAAGTATAAAAAAGTATAAAAAGGCTAAAAAGCTAAAGAGCTAAGCAGAGCTAAGCAGAGAGGCGTCCGAACTGCAAGAAAGCAGGAAGTAGAGGATTACTTATCCGAGCTAAACAGTGATTACTTCTCCGAGCTACAGCTTGACACCATCCGAGTACAGATTCAGACAAAAACGCAAATCAGTGTCACAAAAAGCATCTAAATCTGTCAGTAAACGGAGCTTTTAAATGAATCGCATGACTTTTACTGTGGTGGTCTGACGTCTTGCGTCACAGGACGCTGGCAATATGGTGGACGTGGTACGTCCGAGCTTGTGTGGCTACTAAAACTCACCTACTGAAATGACCTACTAGTCTGCTGCTCAAGCAGTACATACTGACTCTAATCCAGTACCTACTGACTAGTATTTCGGACGCACCTATAGATTTCTACTGAAGAAACTCTTTCTACCTGAAGAGGCGATAGCGAGTCACTGCAGTGTCTGGTCTGTCTGCAGCAGGGCCGACAAGTTAGTGATTTTGTCGCTACCTTTAGCGACTGGTCAGACCCCTGTTGCGAGTTATCTCTTTGAGAAAGTAGCGGCAAATCTAGTGACTTCCCAGCCAACACACAAAGTTGTCTACTTTCTCACAACATTGTGAAAAGATGATTCTTTTTATGTTGTTTTATGGTATTTTTACATGTTTTCTATGCAGATGTAATGGAACGTATGAAAAATTCTATGAGGTTGTAACGTACTGACAACGTTGCCACCTCACACTGTGACAGCTTTCTGAGGAAATACATTTTAACGTTGTGCCAACATCCTGAGCACCAACTGTGTTTGCAGGATTACTGTGCAAACCTTATATACTACCCATACACCACTGGAGTCTGACGTCATTCTATAGTCCACGTTATGGACATATTTGGGCATATCACCTCTATCGCCCCCTGCGATGAATTAGAAAAGTTCAGATGTGGTATGTTTTATCCTGAAATTTACTAGATCCTCTGTGTTTAAGAGGGCAATTTCTTAACACTCAGAAGCTGTTAATGAGCCGTAATATTAATGTTGCTAAATGTCAGCTAATGCTGCTGCGCCTCAAGTCGGACTTAATTGTGTTCTGGTGAGAGCTATGTGATAAAAAGGTCTTATCACAGTGAACATAGATAGCTCTGTGTTTTATCTCTAGACAGTTTATTTTCATAGCCTGAATCAAAAATATGGCCAGCGAAACGAGACTCAAGTCAGCTTCTTGTTCTTAACGGTGCAGAAGTTAGTAAAGCGGTCACAAACATGAGCAAACCAGAAAAAACAATCCCCTGCTCTGACACCTGGTGAGGTTGTTTTGAAGCTGTTGCATCGCTACGATGAAGATGACGTTCGAAAATGGAACGCGATGTTTTTACGATATACTGATATAAATACGGCGTCTCCAGGGCGTCCGCAAGACCTTTGCGATGCTCAAAGTCACATTGTTAAAGCATCTGTGGCAGGTCGTTTGCTCACTGGCATGGCGACGCAGAGACGTCATTAACTGATGTTCAAACGACGTCCATCTGCTTTCCCGACGACGCTCCTCACCTGATGCTTTTGAGCGATCTTTACGATGTTTATGCGACGCTTACAGCTTCATCGTTAAAGCATCTGTGGCAGCTCGTTTGCTCATTGGCAAGACGTCACTGAGAGCTCGTTACCTGATGTCCCACCGCTTCCTAAACAACGTACCTGAATAGGGACCTGATGCTTGTGAGCTCTCTAGGATGTTTCCCGCCTTTCAGCGCGACTCCTTTCCTATGATGCTGCAGGTACCACATACCAAAAGTATTGGGCCTAGCTCTGGGCAGGATCTACCATAATATCTGGGCTTGGTCCATAAAATAGATCTGGGCCGATCTAGAGATGCACAACCTGCCAACATTATTCTCCCTACTACACTTTACATATGAATACAGGACTTTCCAAATCAGTTCAAATTAAATTAAAACACTAGCATATACAAAATAAATAATTCATGAGTGACAACATTTAACATTTTTATTTCAACATTTTATTTCAACATTTTTATTCAACACAATATTAACAAACCACCATTCCCTACATTGACCAGAGCTTTCTTGGACACTGGGACTTGACAGCGTGCATATATTCTTATGTAAGCAGCCCTAAGAGGAGACACAAAAATATATTTTATTTGTGAACCAGCTCTAATGAAGTGCTCAGTATTAAATACACAGTCCCTGGTCACTACAGCTGTGACAGGTGAATGAACTATTAGAAGTTGTCGAGATATCTGCCTGAATGGCTCATAAAATATTTGTATTAAAAGATTTGTATTTAAAGGAGGAACAACAGCGTGTAAGGTTTATGCTATGTATGTTCTACATGCTGAACAATTATTATTAAATTAAAGCCTATCAAAATATCATGATTAGCTTTTTAATGCTGGAAACCTTTTCTGATTAGGGTATTCACCATTTTCTTGTTTGAATTCTCCACTTCCACCTTAAACAGTGCCTGGGTGACTCAGTAACCTGACGGGCTAGACAGCAGCTGGAGCACTATTTAAGGTGGAACTAAAAAATGCAAACAAGAAGTTAACGACTTTTTTAGCATGTGGTCCCATGTAAAATTTCTGATGAACATTAAACCTGGTTCTTGATTTGTTATAGGTATACGTTTGTTTTACAAGAAAGACGTAGGAGTGTGTTTGAGGAGCAAAACGAGTTGAAGTTATCAGCATTCGTTCGGCTCGGTAGTCAGCAAACGTTGGCTAACTAGCGCTGCTGGCTGAACTGACTGACTAAAGAACTAATGTAAAGATGCAGAATCATAAAACACAAAGAAATCAGCCAGCACTATCCAACATAAACAAACCTGTACAAAATCACATTTAAGTTTAATAAATCCCTTAAGTCTAATCTACCTTTGCTGAGTATAAACTCTGCTGCAGGTGTTCCTTAGTTAATGTCCGGTGGTCGATCCTCGCGCTGAGTTTGAATTAGTGTTCCTCCGTGGCCCTGTACAACGACTCTTAACTAAATATGGAATCTGACTCGGTTCTGAAATCGTACTGAAGATGTGAAATGAGTGCGAGTGTTAAATGGATTTATCATCAGTAAAACCGATTATATCAGTGTTTAAAGTCGTGACCTGAAGACGCAGCAGAGCGGGGCCAAATCTACTAAACAGTTGTGGATGCTGCGTGGACCTGCTGAAGGAAACCCGGGGCAGTCTGCTATGTGGGTACGTATTGTTTTTGTGAAATATTAAAAATAAGTTAACATTAATGTTCTTCACCTGTTCAGCAGAACATTATCATCCATTCATGCTTTTTAACTCTCCATGAAGCTGAACTCACCTTTTTCACCAGCTTCTTTATTGAATTTTCCCGTTCCACCTTAAATGGCACAGTAGTTTTTGTACTGCCTCAGGCACCAGAATGTAACCGCAGTGCCATTTAAGGTGGAACTGAAAAATTCTTCCAAGAAGAAGAACATAGTTATCAGAAACCATTTCCAGCATTAAAAGAATAATTTGGATGTTCTGAATAATGAGGGAGTCAGTAGTGATGTTAAGGTGGGTCTGTCCTGAATGGATGGGAATGCAGGAGTCTGTAGCCTATATTACACCTGTTTCTTTTTTAATTCCTTTTTTTTCATTCTATATATGAGGAAACGTATTGTTTACAGAAACAAAATGTATCAGTTTCTGCACATATTTATTTACCACAGAGCGTGATTCAGGCAATTGTTTACAAAACTGAATTGAAATTCCAGCTTAGAGCCAAAGTGCCAAATACAAGCATAATAAGCTGCCGATCACAAAAAGACAACAACCTCAGCAGCCTATTGGAGAGAATCACCACAACTGCTTGTGAGTAAGAGGCACAGCTTTCTCTCAGCGTCTCCTCTGCTCTGAGACGGAGCAGCACATTCACTCTGCACAGCAGCTCACACAGACGTGAATGAGCCACACACATGCCAACAGGTACCAGAGACTAATCTGCTGTTCGCTTCTCCCTCACTTTCAGTTCATTCTCGTTTCTGAACTCCTGAATGAAGATCAATAAGCATAGTTTTATTTGTAAATATGCACATAGTTTGTTTTGTTTAATCTGTACAGACAGTAAGAGATAAGTGAAAAGATGACACTGACACTGGTCAGCATGTTAATATGACTTCATCACATTATATCATCGAGCAATGTTTAGAGACTTTTCAAGCAAGTTTAGCCACTTTCCTCTGAAAACAGTTGGCAACACTGGCCTAAGGCCCCCACACGGGCTGATGAAGAAGAAGCACGACTGCTCTTGGCGAGTAATCACATTCAAAAGCAAAAACAAAATAAAAAGATAACATCACAACAAGAGTTAACACAGGGGTTGCTTCCCATCACTGGAGACGATCTTGGAGAATAAAGGGATGAAGTTTTCGAAACTGTTTTAGTTGGTAAATAAACATGGGGAGGAGTGAAGAGGGAGGAGGAGGCACTGTATGGGGTGTGAATCTGACAGATTTTCCACATTGCTCCTTTAAACTTATTTATTGAGCAGAACTATATGTAAGGCCAAATAAGGCAGAATCCACAGAAATCTCATTATATAATCTTATTAATAACAATACCACAATACATTAATACAAATCTTATAAGATAAGAAATCTATTACCACCACTGTGAAGAAGTCTGAGACGGTAAGTTTTTTCTACAATTAGGTATTTCACATCACGCTTCTCTGAATGGCTTACTTTACACTTCACTGACTGAATTATGAAAAAATTTGAAATATCAGTGGAATTCCCCTTTAATATAAAGGAGCAGTTTTTTAATTTAACACTCCTAGGAGACAGTAATAGATGACTATTCCTGAATCACAAACCACACAGCTTTTATTAAAGAGTTTATTTATTAAAGCATGGTGTACACCTGAAAGGAGAGAAATAAAATAATAAAAAAGTGAGTTTTCGGACAGCTAGGCTATTCACATTTATTTACATTGCATATTCAGATAAAAGAAAGCCATAAACCAGGTTTAACCAGGAAGCAAAATGCTCTTCATAAGATCCTCTACACTGAACAGTTCCTAAACATACACAATGTGATACAGATTTCTAGCATGGAGCATCCCAGCCATGCAGAGACTATTTCTAAGACTCAGCGGCTCTGTTTAAATACATTTTCTTTAAGTGATCCACTAAAATCTTCTCCTCATCTTCAAGCGGTGCAGCATCCTGCATCTCCCACCTGCAACACAGAGAGAGAGAGAGAGAGATAGAGATAGAGATAGAGAGAGAGAGAGAGTTAACAGTTCATCATTTATATGCTGTTTACACTTGGAATATACAGTAATGTGCAAAGGTCAGTGATGATCACCATTCAGTGGTTTTATTTATACTTCAAACAACAATGCGACCCCAGCTAGACCAGCAAAACTGCCAGCATCAGAGAAATAGAACTTGAAGCTTTCATCTTTGAGAGGTAGAACAAAAAAATCAAAGTGCTACACGTCTGTCGCACCTTTAGATCTAAAAAGAAGACCATCTGCTCATCCTTTAAGAGTGAAAAGACAGCTCAACATCATGAGTCTGTAAGGATGTGTAAAATGTGTAAATTAAATAAAGACGCTGCTGGTGCTCTCAGAACAGTGGATTGACCACCCGGACCTTAACATCACTGAATGGCTGATTGATATCTGCCCTAATGGTTTAATGGGACCCCTTATATAAGAGTATACAACACTGACTCAGAGGGAGTCAGGATGACGTAAAGATATACTCCATCTATGAGCTTATATTAGTGCAATAACTTGACATACAGTAGCAAAAGATAACAAACACATAAATAACATTTATTACTGCACTGGGGCCCACAAGATCCTAGTTATGTCACCAGTTGGGCTGCACATGATACATGATAATCAGAACCTAAGTGCTATTAGGCCACTGCTTACTAAAGCACACTGCATTCTACAGAACTCCACTGATCATGTATGTTTACATTCCAGCTCCATTTTATAGTAGAATAATTGGGTTTTTTAAACTCTGCATGTGTCTCTTTATGTGTTCCCTAGATCCAGTGTCCTCCGAGGATGTATGGACTCCATATATTCAAAGAGAAGGCATGGCCTATCATCTAATGCAGTGCATGCATACAAAAGCAGGCTGCCCCCAGTGTAGGTGTGCTTTGATGGAGCTTCTGCCTTGGTCATTGTGTATCTGTCTGGATCAGACAAGACTCTTTTTTTCTTCGTGTGGCCGGCACTGTCAGTCTGGTAATTACAGGCTATATGGGGAGGATTTGTTTATGTAAATATGTGTGTTTGATGCATGGGAGCTTCTCTCGCCTGTCTGCTCTCAGAGCTGTGTCTCTTTCTCCCTGTCACAGGCCCTTTAACAGAGCCACTGGGCCTGAACTTGACAGCAACAGCCCTCCTCTCAGTGTGTGTGTGTGTGTGTGTGTGTGTCTCTTTCCTACATCTTTTCCCATAGCAACACATCTCAGTACTGGCTAGTGGCTGAATGGATATGGACCAACACTGTGCATTGTCCTCATATATATATATATATATATATATATATATATATATATATATATATATATATATATATATATATATATATATATATATATATATAAAATTCTGGACATTGGATGTAAATGCCATGATTAATGGAATAAAAGAAATGTTCCAAAAGTCCAGCTTTGGTCATATTGACTTACATTAAAAAGCAGAGTATATTATATGGGAGTTGTGTGATGCAGAACAGAACATATTTACATATGTTTAACATACTGGGGAAATTAAATCACGAATAAAATATGCCATTTGTTGTGTCACAGGTCCTATTTTATGTTTAATTCTATGCTAAAGTCAGCAAATAAACAGCAATACACATTAAAATGTACTAAACTGTGTTCTCTAAAACTTATTTGCAAAAACAAAACATGTTATTTGCCTATGGGCATTAAAAATGTACATAGACATCACTGCCACAGACCTAAAGCAACTGGTCAACCATCCATGTTATATCTGGTCAGCAGTCTTTCTATGGTGGTCTGCTTATATACCGTATGGTACTGTGCCAAAATATTCTTATTTAAAAGCCAAAGCACCAGCATACTTGTTATTTATATATATATATATATATATATATATATATATATATATATATATATATATATATATATATATATATATATATATATATATATATACACACACACGTGCATGCCTAGACATAGACATGCACATTTATGTATGAAGCCCACACACACTTCATTTACACACAAACACACAGTCAGGGAATAAAGAGTCAAATAGTTCAGTCTCTCATCCCCGGTCAGTCATTACTTCTGAGCAACAAACAAATAACAAATAATAGAGAACACGAGGGAAACACAATCTTTACAAATGTCAGCGACGTGCTGAAGCCTGCGCAGCGACAGTGTGGGGGGCGGAGTGTCTGTAGCAGGAGGAAAAGAAGACGCTGAAGCTTTTTTCAATGTTTAATTTTCAAATAGGATTAAGCAGAATGACATTTAGCTGAAGGTTAGCGGGTCCGCTCGCACTGCCGTTGTCTCAGCTGATATTGATATTCAGCTGGCGGTCCGGAGCTTGTCAGTGGGACAAACACGCTTGATGAATGAGAAGGCCGGCAACAGGAAGGTGTTAAGTGCAAATTTGAAATGGTGGGGGTGCTGGGGTGGGGGGTGTTCTGGCAGTAAACACTCCACTAAGAACTGTAGGTTGATGTTATATGTTGCATTTTTAACTTGTGGAAATCACAGATGCTGCCAACTGTGAAAAGTGCAGATTGCAAGCTTTTAGCTGAAATTATGGTGAAACAATTTTGTTGTATGTACTATTATCTTTTAGCAAATAGAAAAAAATAAAACTTCGCAATTTTGCCACTTTTCCTTTCTTGGGGGAATCAAAAAACCCCAAAATCAAGCCAGTTGAAAATGATGAAAATGGAATGTAAATAGAATTCCATATGTAAGTACGTAATTAATTAAGCAATTACACAATTACATTTCAATTATATAACAAAGTAGAATGAATATCTCTCAACGTTTAAGGGTCAAAAGGTTTGTTCATTTATTTAAGTGTAAATAATTGAGTTATTCTAATTCAGTAATGGATCAAAATGTGCTTTACTGGTCAATCAAAACGTACGGTACTGTTTTTGGATTGTGTATTATGATAAGCAGTCACTAAGTGGAATATGTTCCTGTAGTCCTTACTAGAAGTCAGCAGAAGATAAATTTGGAGCCTTCAGTCTTTTTAATGTTTCCTGACAAATACACAGTGTCAGCCCAGCAATTTCACTGGCTTTTCTGTCTTAATAAGCCCGGTCTGATGTGCCCTTTCATTCTTATCGCCTCGCTCATTTTTCATGCATTAATTCTGTTCTCGCTGACTCTGCTTTTTCTCTGCATAAAGAGCAGGCTACATGCATTAGGACTCATATATTTACCAAATTTATACTATCCGCCAGAAATCTGCACAAATGACACCGTCCAGATGCATTCAGACGTGGACGTCGCAGGTTGGCCGACGTCCGTGTGCAACCATGAGCTTTTGGCTATGCAAAATGTACACAGCACATTGCTGAATAGTCAAACAGGCACAGCCTGGCCTACATGTAATATCAACACATGTATTATCAACACAGCTGTCCCGTCGCGTTCCTCAGTGATAGGTCGGATTTTACATTCGGGCAGCACACCCGAAAGCCATCCAATCTCTAAGCCATCTATCTTCGCAGTAGGATTCAAACCACTGACTGCCCGTGAGGTCAAGCTTAAAGAGCAGCAGGGGAAACGTTCCCCAGCACAGCTACACACTGTACCCATCATGCCAAACTCCTCCAGTCTCGATTAATGAGACAGTTTGGCCTAAAATGGAAATTTGCACAATATTAGCACAACCCCATGTCACTGATCAGACACATTCCTGAAGCTTCTGTAGTTTTTCACATTAGACCTATGAGGCTAATGTATTTAACAAATAATTAAACTTTAAAAAAATAAAATAAAATTGCATCAAGCAAACTCCATGCCTAAATAACAGTGCACTGACACGGCACCACTACCTCACTAAACAGCCAAGAGCACCGCACAGAACAGCCCATGCAACACATATATATACATTTTTAAACCAACACGAGGCTCAGCACGCAGCCACACCGCCCGCATGCATATGCCTCCATGCTAGCCAGCAGCAGGACAATACAATATTTTGAAACTACATACAAGCGTGCAGTTTGCTCAGTGCTAAACAGCAGTGGACCTTGACTACTGCATCCAGACCAGTTCTGGCCATAAATGTCAGAACTCAACCAAAGTAGAAACTCTCTACTACAATGCTAATTTTTCTTAGCACCCCTATAGAATTCAAGTAGTATGTTAGAATTAAGGTAACTGCAATGCACATGAATATTTTTGGATGGTTCTAGATTAAATAGAGACATTAGAGGAGTGAAATCCACATCCCACTGAAAATTAAAAGGTATAAGAGATGTATTAGGACTAGCAGTTTTACTGTGATTCAGAAAAAGAGCCTTGACGGCACTAATTTTCATTCCTAACATCTACTACTGGTCATATCTTCCAGAATGTACTTTTTTGCCTTCCAAGATTGGTTCCACTCGTTTGAAATCAAAACGTGATTGACTGATTCCACTGCCACTTCCTAATAATACTGGTTGTTAACCTAATGTCAGTCCAGCTGACTAGCTGTAATCAGACATCACAGAGGAACAAATACTGCTTGGACAGGTTTACCATTTCAAACTCATTGAGACCCCTTAATGACATCAGCAAAACAAGATTAGTATAGTAATCATTGCAAAGTTAAAATACAAGCATTATTCATTGAATATAACTGAACTAAAACTTACAGACATATTGAATTTTTTTTTTTTTGTTTTTATACGTTTGTCTTTCTTTGAAGGCTTAAACAGCTATGACATTTCCCCTCGGCTAATCAGGTGGCTAAAAGCTTCCAGTATTTGTTGGCTACTTAAACTTCAGTCGAAATCCAAATAAGCTAACTTTAAACATATCTGGGTTGATCGACTACATTTGTCAAGTGCCAGAGTCTGATTTTTGGCCAGACTATTGCGTTAACACAGAGGCTCACATTGCATGGCTAGTCCCCAATAAGGGCTGAGAAAGGGGTAGTACCAGCAAGGCCATTATAGTAACTGTCAGCCAGCGGAGTGGTTTTCCTCAGCACTTCGTGTTTCGCGGAGAGCCGGGTGCCAGCCGCCGGTCGCCGACAGGTACCCGTGTTTGTTTAAACGTGCGCCTGTCAAACAAAGAGGGATGCTGTGCTCAGTGCCGGGCCACAAAAAAGGAAGGCCGACAAGTTCCGCTAATCAGAGACTTCGCACATGCTTAGCACTTCAAGGATCCATCATAACGCAAAGCTAAATATTTAAAGTGCTAAACTTTGCGAAAAGGTCAGGGCTTTCCATGCGTGCCACAGCAGGGAGAGAGAGAGGGATCAGTCTGGGCCTTCTGGACTTCTGCCCTTGCCCTGGGATGGGAAGAAGCTAGCTCATTTCATGCTTACAGCTTTTGCCCTTTGGAACATATAGGAGTACAACATATAATTAGGACACAGGAAAAGGTCACATGGATACAAACCTACAAAGACAACAGCTTGAACCAATGCCTTTCAAAAAAATGTGAGCAATCCAATACATACTGATGCAACCTCAGTGACACTGGTGAGTCTAATGTACAAGTCAGAGGTTTGGATACATCTTCTCTATACAAGCTCCTCACTTTATTACAATAGAGAAGAAAACTAAACTACACATGTAATAATGCAGTAACTAAAGGGGAATTCCACTGATGTTTCCAAATTTCTTCCTAAATAAACCAGTAAGTCATCCAGAGTAGTTTGATGTGCACTGCTCTATTCTAGAGAAACTTTCCATATTAGAATTATTTACAGTGGCGAAGATGGGAACCAGACATCTTTTTTTGTTTCTTAAAGCTACCTCACAGAAGTTATAACATGTTCTAAAGGCTACAACAAATACATTATCTAAGGCCTAACACTTTGTTTTATGATAATTCTGAAAAAGGAATGTTTTTATTTACTTTACGGTAGACAGGTACACACAGGGTAACACAAGACGTTAAACACTCTGAAGACATGTTCACATATCATTTTGAATAGTACATATAATGGCTATATTTGTAAGGTAAACATTGTGGCCGCGATTTCAGTCACCAACACTGTAAATGAATCAGTATATTTCTCAACAAGATGCCAATTTACACCAAACCAGCCAATTACAAAGCACTTTATTGACATCGCTGTAATCAAATTACACCCTTCGCAATCTCTCAGGTTTCAGTAGCCTCCTGGAATACTTTTCTAGCAGACTTAAAAACGTTCCACCTATGCTGAGACCTCATTGGCTGCTAAAAACAACGCTGAACATTAAAAAAAGCTCAAACATGCATTAGCTTCTCTCTTAATATTTACAATTAAAGCTAATCTTCAGCCTAAAAAAAAACAGTACTGTACACTTCTTTGGAGTGATGCTGCAGACACTGAACCAAGGTTTGGGTACTTTTTCTGTAAAGTGTGAAGCACCATTTTAATGAGTTGAAGTAGCTTTATGTTAATGTAAATGTTCTATTCCAAGTAAAGGTTTTTCTGAGACATCTAGATCTAGTATCACTCAGGACCTTACATTTTACATATCTAATCATATATTGTGTTGTCTTCTTTCTAGATATCAGCACTGGCACTTGGCAGTGTTTGAGCTTGAACTTAAACCTGTTTGTACTAGATAAAGATACATACTCTAACCAAACACTAAGCACTTTTGTAAGTCGCTCTGGATAAGAGCGTCTGCTAAATGCCATAAATGTAAATATATCAATACTGAAATTTAGATACAGCTGTATCTAAATGAGTCAAACACGTTCACATCTTCAAGGTTATAAGTTAATGACATTAAATATTATTATCCACCAATCACTATGAATTACATAGTAACCACTATGAGACTAATATATCCAGTAAATTACCAGATTTAAAGGGGGGTGGAGAGTTAGAGTTTAAAGGGTTCGTTTCCTAAGTGACAAACACTGAAACTAATGCCAGCTACATTACAACTGCAGAAACTTCTGTGCATTAGCTACACAATATCCGCAGATCGCCCACAGCGAGTTAGCGTCCTCCATCAGTGAGTGTCCCTCGTCTCCCGCCGCTCTCCTTCCCTTAGCTCCAGGCTTGATCATCCATCATCTCTCCGTCAGCCCCCTTCCCTCTCCCTCCACTCACTGACTCCGCTGATTCCTCTACTACGCGCACACACACAAAAACGCTGCCGCAGCGCCTCTGCCGGCACCCATCGTCCTCGCCGCCGCACCACCATGGCCGCTGATCAAAGGGGCTCAACACAGGCCTTCCAGCGGCCGCCTTTGAAACAGCCCTCACCTCCATGCCGTGGCTTTCCACACCCGATCTCCTCCACCGCTGATGAGCCTCGGCACATCAGAGAGAGCTTCAGACACAAAGCATACGGCCCCGGCGTCGGTGGACCACCGCTCTAATGCCGCCATGTTCAGCGGGATGAAATGCGTGTGGGGTTCAGGGGAAAGCTAAGTGCACCTGAAAGGTTACAGGACTTTTCCTTCTGATCTGTGTTGTTCACTTCAAGAAGGTAAAAGTTTTAAGAAAGTGCACGGTTGGAGCCTACAGCAGCAGCTGATTTTAAAACTCTGACTGAATATTAACTCCAACAGTTCACAGCAGAAGCCTGTTCACGGTAAAAGTCATCAGCAACTACTTAACTCTGTCAAACTTAAAACAAGCTTCGTTTAATAGCTGTGACATTATTAACACAGTGACTTAACAGCAGATCTGTAACACAGATCAGAAGTATCTACAGCACAAACATGTAAAGCCTGGTTCTGTTAAGAATGGAAGGAGAGCAACGATAGCACTGGGCAAAATGCAACAACAAAGTTGTACATGTTGTTTAACAGTACAAACTTGTTTGATTACCTCCAATTATATGTATGTTTTTCACAGCAGTCAAACATACAAGACAGTTCAAAAGTGTAGTAGTTAAATACATTTCTTAAAATCATTTATATTGGCAATAAGCAAGACAGTAAAAAGTAGTTCACATGTCATTTGGATGCCACCTGCCAAATTTAGACTCAGCACTACATTTGATTGAACTGATTAGCCAAACCAGTTACTTGATGGTAACTACAGAAAAGTGTCTTTCCTGAAGAAAATGTAGAGTGCTTGTGTGGCTTAAGCTTGCCAAGATGCTGATAGCTGGTTACAATGGTATCCCAGGTGGCTGCTATGGTGATGCTACATAGTTGTTATGTTATCTGAGGTGGATGCACCAGTCTCCTTGTTGGTTGCTAGGAAATTGCCAGGCAGTTGCTATGGTATCCCTGCTGGTTGCTAGGGGGTTGTTAAGTGGATACTATGATATCCTATGTGGTTAACAGGGTGCTACTAATGGACTTCCAGTATGTAGGAAAACCATATGTCCAATCAAAAAGCTGTACACAGATACAAAAATCCCAATTAGCTATAATCACCTATAATATCACCTATGAAACACCATCTTAGTGGCTGTCATGAGGCATCATTTTAAAACATAAACAGTCATCTGCAAAATTTGGGCACCATTTATCAAATTACACATTTTGTAGATGGTCTAAATAAAAATAAGTCAAAATATCCTCTACAGAGGACGTTGCTTTACATCTACTGGACAGTTACTGTTTATTTCCTTAATTTAACATGAGAGGAAAACAAATAAAACATAAAATGTGACCTGTGTAAAGGTTCTGGCACGTTTATTTTCTCCTAATAAGTTAAACTCACATAAACAGCAATCGAGGCAGTAGAGAACTTATTTTCAGATGCTAAGTTGGCTAAAGTACAGCCTCCACATGTTGGGGCTAGATTTAACACTGTTATAACTAGGTTTTATAGTGTAATGTCCTTCTATCATCTGATTTTTGCTGTTATAATCTGTGGTCATAAATCATATTGATTTAAATTATTGATTTATATTATTATTTTTTAACATTTACATTTACAGCTGAAAAGCTCATTTGGCTAGCCAGTGGCTAGCCTCTCAGCTTGACACTCTTCGCCCTGAGTATGCAAACATTTGCAAAGTCAGTTTAATCTTTAAGATTAAATGTTCAGAAATGAAAGATGTTTCAATTAAAGTTCATATTTTAATTTGTAGCAGAGATGTAATATAAAGTTTAATCTTGCTCAAGTGTTTTTATGCTAATAATAATGCTAACATGATAGCTTACTGCTGTTATTGTATCCGCTTATCTGCTCTTATACCTGTTTTCTGGAACATTCCATTGTTTTTTGATGATGTATTGTTACTAGCAAACTATTTTCACATTTAACATTCACTGCTGATGTGAGTTCCTTACATCGATTAATACACTTAACATGCATGATTCTGTTTATCAAGCCTTCAGGAGCTGAATGGGAGAATCAAGTAGATATAAACAAATATTCAGCCAAATTCTACTATTCATTTTCTTTTGAATTAACAAAAAAAGTTAATGTTGCTTCCAAACTTTTGGTCTGCACTGTATAACATTATTTGTTAGCAAGTGATTTTCATTCAGAGCAAAAAAAAAAAAACCCCTGCTCATCATAATAATGTTAAATAAATGAGAGTCGTGTTGAAAATAGGCTGCTGAAAGTCCATGTGCTCTTGTTAAGAGGCCGAGTGACATTGATCATGCAGCACTCGTCCTCCGACTGGTGTGCTCATTCAAACGCACCCAGTTCTTAACCTCCGCTGCAGTTTGTCAAATAAAGCCGCGCCGGGCTGTGTTTGCCCTTGACTCTGTCTCATGTCAAGAGTGCACTATCTTCGTGTGGATGACACCTCTCACAGAAATAGCAGCTCCTGAGCCGCTACCCAGGACCCCATCACTTCAGCTAAATCATTAGCCCTCTTAGCCACAGAGCTGCTAGCGCCAGCTCTCTGACAAGCATGGAGCAGCACTGTCTCTTAAAGCAAAGCTGAAAAGTGAACTGCTAAGCAGTTCAAAACACATGTGATCTGTGATGCTAATGCTCAGTTATCTCTCTCTCTAACACATACACACACTCACACACTCCCTATAACAAGCAGGAGGAGCAGACAGCTGCCAAAGGAGAACTTCAACTGAACTGTAACAGAACAATAATAGCATTTAATGTTAAATGCTAAAAGGGGTGTTTTCTTCAAGCTTTCCAACCATTTCTCTCTCTCTCTCTCTCTCTCTCTCTCTCTCTCTCTCTCTCTCTCTCTCTCTCTTTCTCTCTTTCTCTCTCTCTCTCTCTCTCTCTCAAATACATATGCATATAGTTTCTCTCGGAAGCGGAACCTCATACATCCAAAGAAGAAATGCTTATATCGGTGCTGTCCAGTGAAAAATCTCCAAAATTGCAACTTTACAGGAGAGGACAAAACGTTCTTTACTTTAAGTGTAAATTAATAGAAGCAATATTATTGTGGGCCATTTCTATTGGCTCATTTATCATGATTTTCTTTACACATAGTAAACAATGTTTTTTACTGAAGGGAGTGATTACTCTCCACTTCTGTTAACAGTTGGCCAAGCGTTGTCAGTTTGTCTGCATACTTGCACTGAGTATGTTTCTGGCCTTAAGTTGAGGCTGAAGCTAATGTTTAAAAGGGAATTCCATCCATTTTCAGTATTTATAATTAAATGATCATAATGTAAACAAATTCATTGAGGGATTTTCTCCGCAAACAAGCACCATGTTGAGGGTTGTGTCACACCTTGCCCTGTCTCTGTCTTGTGTTTGCCGACCTGTCAGTATCCATGTGCTTATGTTTGTTTTGGTTTCTTTACTCCTCCTTGTCTCCGCCCTCTAGTCACCCCCTTCACCTGATCCTAGTTTGTGTCTCCTCCCTGTCCCAGGTGTTCCCAGTCCCTCTTGTGCTTATATACCTCTGTGTTTTCTCCCTTTCTTGTCTAGCATTGTTCATATGTGATATGTCAGTATCCGGGTCTTGTTACTTTTGTATCTCTGTTCTTGGTTCAAGTATGGACTTCAATAAACAACACCTGCATATGTATGAACTTCTCCTGACCAATCCTTTGGTACAGCCTACATATGTTCCTATTTATATTTAAACCAATGACTAGTCTCCTAATTCATGCTCTCATCCTCATCTCTGGTTTAAGTCATGTTGAAGGACCTAACTTGACATTATTTTACCTGGTTAGTTTATGTCCCTGCTCATATTAAGCATGATTTATCACTACTTATACTGTAACACACAATGTTCCTGTTTTTCTGTTACCTCTGTCTGAGATATAATGACATTAGTCCGTGTTCATAGAGACCTGTATGCCATATAGTGTCAGAAACTTCACAGGCAAGTCTTTTTAAAGCATTTAAAAGCAACATACTTCACACAAAGGTGCGAATCACGGCACAATTCTAAAATGTAGATGGTCCAGAACTCACCAATTAGGGGGGCCCCAAAAATGAACTTAAGATGTTACACTGTCTGTTAGGAAGAAAAAAGAAAGCCCAAATACAAATTCAGATAAAGGTCATTGTCTAGTCGCCAAGCTACTGTCTTAACTAAGTACAGCTGCAGCACTGGCCTGCTGTAACAATGTGGTTCATGGTCATTTATAACATAGCAACTGGAACTATGCCTGGGATAGCTAGTAATTCTGGGATTACTGTATATCTGAAAACTTGCTCATTTATGGTGAGTGAGTTTGCAGTTAGCCAATGCTGGAGTAGCCAGCCAACCTGGGGTATTCTATACACTGGCTACAACAACAAGTCAAGTCTGTGAGCTGTCTGCCAAAGTCTCTTGCAAAAATGGTTCACTCGCATAAACATAAATGATACATAACTGACTTCTCATTCAGCAGAACAGATAAAGCAGATTACTCTCCTCTTCTTTCCACAGTTGGCCAGGCGTTGTCACTGTGTCTGCATACTTGTGTTAAGTATGTTTCTGGCTTTAAGTTGAAGCTGAAACTAATGTTTAAAAAGGAATTCAATCCATTTTTTAATATTTGTAATTAAATGATCACAATGTAAACAAATTCATTGAAAGTGCTGTGCACTGTTCTAGAGAAACTTACCGAGCCAGATTTGTTTAGTGTGGTGGTGATGGGAACTGGTTGTCATTTTAATGCCTCTAAAATCTCCCCCATAGAAACATATTACATAACATAGTTATGAATATGCTGCCTGATACCTGAAACATTGTTTTATGGTTTTGGCCTAAACCAATCATTTTACAATGGAGATGGTGTTGTAAGGCGGAGAGGGTGAATAGTAATTTTTTTTTTTTTTTTTTTCAGTGAACATGAGTAGGTTCACTGGAAACTTTTGGACAGTGTGTACTACTACTGTTGTGAATATAGCAACCCTCGAGGCCTGTGACAATACAAGTCAGATGTGCCCCATTTCACATCTAACCATTCTAAATAGGTTGGTATGCGTCCCAGCAATAAAACTAGGCAGAAAAAAAGACGTCCCCTTTAAAGCGAATACATGGTTTCTTAAAGTCGCAAAACTTTCCGATCATATCTCTCTCACACACACATACACACACACACCATAACAAGCAGGAGCGGCAGACACCTGCTGATGGCTCCAGTGAGCCTCCAGGTCCCAGGGATCAAGCAACTCCGCAGAGGCAATCCGTCTTCCCTGACAGGGCTAGGCTGGCTGCACCCAGAGAGCGCTATGACAGCCCTTATTTTACCACGAAGACGCTGCGCCGCCCCACAGCCGCCCTGTGATGCACACTGGAACGACACACAGCAGCCCCTACCGCTCCCCAGCACAACCCCTGCCTCCGCAAAGCCACGGCCTTATAAATGAATGAACAAAGCTTTTTACTTATAAACACATATACACACCCCAGCTCCCAACTGAACACAGCAACTAAAAAGAGATTCATCCTGATTTCACCTAGATACGCCTCTAAGATGTAAGCTATCATTTATTCAGCAGCCTGCCTTTGTAAACGATGCATATTTTAAGACTGACACATACACACACACACACACACACACACACACACACACAAACTTACTAGGGAAAATGATGGTCACCATTGACTCTAGCCATACTCTAGCAAAAATACGTTGATGCGGCAAAAAACTTTTTTTCCAACACTATTACATTTTATTTATTTATTTATTTGTTTGTTTGTTTGTTTGTTTGTTTATTTATTTGTGAAGTGTGATTTGGTGTAATTCACTTTGCTTTCATCTGGTAAAAGCCCCCTGAAAAAAGTCAGCTCTGAACAAAGCATGGCCATTTTAACCACCTTCTCTTTTCAGTTCCCACATTTCTCAACATATAGCACAGCAGAAAATGAAAACACTGAAAGCTTAAAAGGCTCATGTCATGGAAAAAGGTATATAATAGTTTTTGAAAAGATAACAGTGCAGTGTGTAAACAAAACCCTTCACTCACCAATCCATACACTCCACATATAAAAACTAAGCTGAGAAAAACAGTCACTTTCCTTTTTGTGATGTCAAAAAAATGAACATACTTAATAACAATGCTCACAACTGTCAACATTCACTGTTGTATGCAACTATCATAAGAGCCGGCCCGCACCTTACGGTTCAGTTCATGTAGCTATTTATCTGTGTGCTGTAGAATGTATGTGATTACATGTTATACTTATACTCTGTGCATGTGATTTGGCAGCTGTTAGACAAAAAAATGTAACAGTTACCTAACAGCAGGATACACTAGAGGTCTAGTAGCCACATAACTTTACATAGTACAAATCTGTCATCTTGCATCTCTACAGACATGTAGAGGTAATATCAGCAGCAACTCCCGCTTTTTCCAAACTTCACACATGCTAGGTAAACGAATATTAACTTTACACATCCCTCCCTACCCTGTAGGCTCCAGCTAGTATGTCCAGTATGAATGCATAGGATCATTAGGAATCTACCATTATATAAACAGACATGCACAATGACATCACAATCATATCGCTGTCAAAAGATATCTGCTTTAAAAGATAACGGCACTGGAAAGCTGTTTAGATTTGACTGATACTTCAAATGCATTTGCTGCAGAGCAAAGTGTTTAGAGGCTTATTTCATGCTTTTATCATTTCAACAATGTTAATGGATCTGCATAGGCAATGGCACATATATATACAAAAATAGCAGATATTTATGAATCCCTTGTTAGTACCAAGTGTTTTTTTAAACCAGTAATATTAATTTATTATTCATTAATAAATAAATTTATCTGCTTTGTCCAGGTATATAGTGATAGGCCTAATATTAAGATGGTATTAATATCTTTTAACACTTGTCTTCTTAAAACATCCATTACTTAATGAAAAACATAATTTGACAGTAATAGATTTAAAAAAACAGGACTGTATTGGACTGTTTAGGTAAAGTAGCACTAAGGTTTTGTGTGTGTGTGTGTGTGTGTGTGTGTGTGTGTGCACTGCTGTGAGCTGCCCTGTGCAGCCCTGACTATTGTAAAAGTTATCAGGTCAGATTTTCTATGGGGGGGTTATACCACGTCATCCACCTTTATATATTAATGTCACATGCAAAGGCTCAAAAAGCAGTCCTGCCTATTTCTTTTTAACATAATACTGATGAAGATTTGATGACAACAGTAGATAATTCGGTTTTATCCTAGAAAGACACATGCTTTAACATGTTTTAAGAAACTTAAATATCAGATTTATCTGTGTGTGGGGGTTCGAAACAACGTTCTTCTGCATGGTGTATACAATTCCACCAGTGAGGTCTCCAAACTCCACACACTTACATAGTACAGCTTTAAGACTTTATTTTTATTATGATCTATTTTTTTAATACATGTTATTTGTGTCTGTGCTTTAAAAGTTCTCCATGTTTTTCACTTTTATGTGACTTTTAATAGCATTACTACTCATACTGTCAAATGAGATATTAGCCTTCATATTACTCGGTGCTGAACCTAAATCAGTAGTTTTGTCCACTCCTAACGCCCAGCAGCTTGGGCAGCAGCGGCCACTGTAATGACGTGATTAGTTAACGGTCGCTGTGTTTGGCTGTTAGGGCTGGTGTGACCTGATTACCCCGCCAGTGTATTGATCTCTCTATTCCGTTCCAGGCTCTTGGCGGGGGTGATGGTGATATCCGAGCGGAAAGCCAGCCTTTCAACTTGGCGAAGGGTATGGGGGTGCCTGGCAAAATCTGATCGCAACGTTATGTTCTTAACATTTCAAACAGCTCATTTTTCCCTGCACTAATGGAACTTTTGGGGGGGCCGGGAAGATAAATAAGTCAACCCTGTTACCTCATTTAATATCAAATGCCACCTAATTACGGCCTCGTGTGTTTTCAAACACTTTGCATAATTTATTGTTATGCTCGCCCTAATCTAAAGATGCCTATCGGAGGGCTTCACTTATAATGAAATTATAATGCTCTGCCACTACATCAGGCATGAAACAGATAAGGAACGAGTGTGGAAACCTTTTATGCTCGCTGTTCACCTTGTAGGGATTTGCTGCAGTGTCGGAGCTATTGTCAGGCTTTTTGAACAGACAAATGCCAGTCGAGAATAGATTGAGTCTGAGAGAGCAAAAAGAGGTGCCTCTTTCCAAGGGCTCTTCCCATAATGAATGTATTGTCTTCTCTGCCAAGCTCGTTTTCCAGTAAGTATTGTTTAATAATAACAGGACAAATACTGACTGTATATTTACGATGGCATCTACAATGTATATGAAGTGTCATGCACACTCGAGGTGACACTTTTTCTCAATGTGTTACTTCTATCTTCTATCTTCTAGTAGATAACCTGAGAGGTGCAATAGAATGTATTTATTTATCTTTTTTTTTCAAATTGTTCTCTGAAGACTATATAGACGGTGTGGGACTTGTGGTCAAGCTGAAAAATGCTCAGATACAGTTTTACATGTCCATTTACACCCTATGATTTGGGCCCTAAAATGAAATGAGCTGTTTGTTTAATATAATTAGATTTGCTCTGCACTGATTGGCTGGTTTACAGTAAGACACTGAGGCAATCACACAGAAGCAACATGTTGAAACAGACACAGTCTGGCAAATAAATGTAACCTCCCTGTAGGGCTGGGTGATAAAACAATAACGATAATTATAGCGAAATAACATTTTCGACACAGTCGATAGAAAGTTGATAGAATTAAGTTCCGTCCATGTTTTGCAAGACAACTTTATTTTCCACCGAAAATAGAATCACTAAACCAACTCCCCATTTGAGCTGACAGAGAGTCGACTCACCGCTGTGAGTGAAAATAAACAGTCCTTTCCTCCGCCCGAACTTAAAGGGCCAGCAACAGCCTGCTTTACACAGTGTCTCTGTGTGTGAATACTGTTCATACCGTTCATACTGTTAATACTGCCACATATATATATATATATATATGTGTGTGTGTGTGTGTGTGTGTGTGTGTGTGTGTGTGTGTGTGTGTGTTTAATTTATTTGAAATACAGTTGTGTAATGTTATATACAATTTAGCAAAACAATTTAGCAAAATTTTTACATTTAGATATCTTCACTTCTCACTTAAGGTAAAAATGCAATAGTGATTTGATTTATATTCGATATATATCGATATCGACTGATATGAAAAAAAAAATATATCGTGATAGGATTTTTTCTATATCGCCCAGCCCTACCTCCCTGTAAATAAGCTGGATCATCATACTAATATGTTAGTCGGTTGGAGCTTATTAGTGGCTAAAGTTATGTGTACTAGCTACCCGCTTTTTTATCTTGACATTAATACAAAGTTATTTGAAGCTGTAACTATGAAACCTTCAGTTTAAGTTGATCTACTTTAACAGCTAAACAGTGGATGAAACCACACAGCATGGCTTCTACTTACAGGTAGATGCTAAAGATGGGACTGCCTTCACTTTGAAATAGTACTGACCTGGATCTTGTTAAAGATGTGGCTGCTGAAGTTGGCTTCTTATTTCATTACACCTAAATGGTGCCACAGTTACCCTCTGGCATCAGTACAAGCCCTAGCATTTAGAGTTTAATGAAATTTAGATTAAGGAGCTGACGAAAAACAGGAAGCCAACCTCAGCATTGTTTAAAGATGAACATCGACTTTGTTGGCTGACAGTTTGCTTCCTTGAAAAGGGTCAATAAAGTGCCAACATCACCTTTACAGCCTGGAACAGAAAATTTATCCACATGGTCCACCCTTTTCATTGTGATTGCTCTGCTGCTTCATGTAAAATTGGGGGCGTGAATATTAATGAGTCTACATACATGAACATTACATAACAATCTAGGATTTTGATATTGGCCAGTTCTTTTGTAAATGTGGTATTTTTATTTGAATGTAATGAATGTTTTTCACTCTGTGGCATCTTTAACAGTATAGTACTCCGCAGGAATCAGTTAGCTTCTGCCAATGTGGAGGGCAATAAAATCTAAATACAGCCAAGGCATCATTCTTTTAAAATATAATTTATTTATTATTTTATTTCAATAAATCCATTTTTCATTTTCAGTGTAACATGCCAAAAAATGTTTGGCAAATAAAAAAAAAAGATACTGTAATAGCAGTAGGCCATGGCAACGGTCAGACCCTAAAAAGTAAAAGAGCTACAGTAAGTACGACAAGAGTGAGATTAACACATCCACTTAAACTGATCTTGAATTAACAAGACTTAAAGCATTGCTGACCTCTGCCATTGAGCTCATGTGTGAAAACCCTGGGGTAGAGGCTAGTAATGAGCGAATATATGACCACGGTTTAATACCGTTCCTGAGGGGGTCAGAATCCCAGCACTGTAGCCTCATAATTACTAAAACCTCACAGAGGAGGCACAGCTCAAATCAGTCTAATTGGGCTGCTAAGAAAATGAGGCCACCACTTAGATGTTCCCCCCCATTCATTCTTCTTTCGTTTTATTTCTCTGTTTAGCTCTGGGTTGTCTTCGGACATCAAGGAGTCAAAAGTGATTTAAGGTTATTACATTTGGTACATAACAGCAGTCAACTGGGTATTAATTAGCTGTTATTAAGCTATTTCTTTTTTGTACTGATAGACCCAGCAGGCAGGGGTTTGAGCTAACATTAGGTAGTTAGTAACAAGCCAGTTATTTGGGAGCTAATCTCTTTTAATGCACCCTACGCATTAATTCAGTCTAGAAACACATCAAGCAGCACTTCACGAAGGTACATCACAGAGGTGAATTCCTGCTTAAAGACATGAACTGTTGAAGGATTTAGCTGCAGTAAAATACTCATCATGACGCATTAGATGGCATTTAATGATTAGATTAGATCCGATAGGAGAGATTTTTTTTTCCTTTATATAGAACCATTTACAAAGATAAGATAGATGCTATATTATTACGTATAGCTATTATTATTGATACAATATGTTTATCATTATTAATAAGGTGATTAAAATTATTATAATTGTATTGTAGCATCAGCGCATAGTGAGAAACATGGGAGGATATTAGTAGTGCTCTTCTATTAAACACAAAGCTCTGAACTCACAGTGGAGGTCAAAACAACCCACCCTGTGGTGACCAACCTCAAACACGAAACACCCACAGAACGACACAAATACACAGCTTAATCTACCAAACAACAACATTTAACAGAAATGTATAATCCATGTTAGGAGGGGGGCGTGCCTCCACACATGGCCACTCACATGGCCACATGGTCTTGCTTCTTTAGCTTTTCAGAATTAGCACAAGCTATTTCACTGGTTTCAGTTCTTACCAAAGCAACATCAATGTTAAGTCCCCTTTTGCCTCACTTTATAGCACTTCTTTTGTTTGCTGCCGAATGTGGACTCTTGCCAGAAGGTGTTCATTACAATAATCATTGCCAAGAGCTTCAGCCTACAGCATGAGGTCAGCGCTATTTCATCATCGTCTTATATTGGACTGCTTCAACTCACAGTGCTACAGTGACTCACTATCACCTCTTGAGGTACAAAGTGGTGTTATAAGACAATTGGGTCAGGGCTAGCTGGTTAGTATGCTAACTTTAGTAGATATCACTGCAAAATAATACATACACAATATTGACCATACCACTTGGAAATTCTCCATATTCTCATCCTAATTGTAGTTCATTACTGAATGTTTTTAATTAAAAATCTTCCTCCAAAATCTTCCTAGAAAATCTTCATAAATTCATGGTATGTCATTTTAAAAATGTGACCTGCAAAACATCTATTTATGGCCTCATGTGTGCTTCTGGCTGCTTTTAGTTAAATTAAGTGAAATGAAGACAAGACAAAAACACATACTTCAATCTTACATATAAAGAAATACATATCAAATATGGATTTATTGCCACTGGGGATGTTACTGCACCAAAACCATTGTGGTTTGGTAATCAGAGAGTAGCTACTGAATGAAGCCTTCCAAATACTTTGCCATTTTAAGAAAGACAAAACATTCCTTGACAATGACAGAATGCAAACGAAACATCCCCTCCCCCCAAAAGCTTCCCTAACAGTCTGTTAAAACCATTCCGGGATATAGTGTGGTCTGAGCAGTTTAAACAGTCTGGAACCCTTACTATGTAGTGGCGAAAAAAGGCTCAACTATTGTTGTAAAGCATAAAACATCCTTTGGCATTATAAAGAACACTCATTGCTAATACTGTACTTGACCTGCAGTGGATATGTACACATAAGCACATAAATCTAATTAGTAAGACTCCAGATGTCCAGATTACTAATTAGATTTATGTGCTTATGTGTACATATCCATAGTAAGACTCTTGTCCAGATTACTGTGTTACGTGTTGAATAAATAGACCATATTTAAGCTGGCTAGACAATAACATCATCCCAATCTATCATACAACAGTGTGGCTACCAATCATATTTAACATTCAATTCCATCTTCTGATACACGTCTTCTAAAAATAGCTCCATACAATTTCTATACAAGGCCTCAAACTGTGCGATATTCCAGAGTACGTTCATTCCGATCTTCAGCAGTGAGCGCTGATGAATGGGCCAGATGGTGCGTGCATACCTAAGCAGCTACCTGCTCCACATGCTTGGGAAATGGATGGGAAGTGAACACGGACTTGCATCTGCTTTGCCGGATTTTTAAATGCAGGAACATCAATGGAGGCCAGACAGAGAACGACAAGGAAACGTCCCCCTGCACCCAGTCTGACAGCAAGTGCTCAATATCGGGGAATTCCCTTGGAATATTAGCAAGCTTTAAGTGGTTTGTTTTGACTAGCGTACAATCTGTAATTTCATTCAGTCTGCTTCATAATTGAACGTGTTGCATATGTTTTCTGTCAAGTATGCTAGATGGCATGCCCAATTTCTACAATTTCCCAGTAGAATGCTGCAGATTACATCCGCACTGGTAAACTCTAACTACACAACTGATACACATTCCATAATATCACTTCAGAACTTTGCATATTGGATCCATTGAGACGAAAAGGTATTCAGATGCCAGTTTTTGTTCTTTAATATACATCTAGGGCTTATATCTGCATCCAATTTACACACATAATGTCTCTTGACTTTGTATGTTGTACTAAATATGGACCAAAAGGTCTGTTTTTATAGTGGTAACAGAGATTTGTATACAAATATTCAATTGATAGGAAAAAAGTATTCAGAAACTATATATACATGCAATATATGTGCATACAAAATTAAAACATTTTTTTAATGTTTATATATTAATGCTGCAGAATGTATCTGTCAGGGCAGTGCTACTTCTTCTTTCTCTCATATCAGACTGATTTCAGACTCAACAATACGGTGACTCACTATTGCCTCTTAAGGTACAAATCTGGTTAGCATACTAACTTTAATAGATATCTCAGCAACACAATACACAGATATATTTCTTCACATTCTGTTTATCATTTAAGTTCATTTTTTTATCTTTTTAAACTACATTTCTTATGAACTGCACCACAAGTACAACTGGTTAGACAAAATGCAACTCGGTGACAACAGATACAGAGTAAACAATAAGATCTGAACTTCACTGCAATTATCACTGTCAGCAGTCCACAGAAGAGGCACCTCAATTTTGCACACGTGCAATTAGCATTGAGTTAGTATGTACTCAGGTAAAAAGAATCAAAAAGAGAAGTCTCCGGTGAATAATCAGAAATAAGAAAATACAGCTTACAAGAAAGTACAGTGAAGTATGAAGGTGGGAGCAACATAATGTTGGGTGGTACATTTTTTTTTTGCACAGCATCAAAGGAAACATGAAAATGCACTGGGAGATGAACTGAAGCTCTTCAGCCAAGAAAAGAAAAAAGGTGAACACTTTAACAAGACAATTAATCCAAAAATACAGCCAAAATAACTAAGCACTGTTTTTTAAAGGTGAAGGTGTTCTAGCCAATCTACTGACTTGAATTCCAATGAAAATGGATAACGTTGAATGTGTGTGTCCACGAGAGGATCCCTCTTATTATGGGTGAATTAAAGATTATGAAGAATAACCTAAAATTGTAAGCCACAATGATGCAGTCCCAATAAATATATAAGTTTGAAGTGGATATATACACTGGAGGATTATAAAATAACAAATTTATGTGTCTGGACACTTGTTTGCCCTTACTATACATATGTAGCTTTACTTCTATCAAAGACTGTAAGACACAGCACATTACAGCCTTAAACAAAATCCCTAATTCTTTTGATAACATTTAAACAAAGTGGGTAAATGTGCAATACTCCATTTACTGATCGTTCAACTTACTAAGTCAGAACTCTGTGGTAAAAGTGTTATATACCCTGTACACTGTATATGAAATAGATATGAATTCGCTGTCTCGTGCCTGAGACGTTGTTATAGCTGTTTTTTAAGTCTAAATACAGTGACTTTTATTTTCCACAACATTTCCATTGTCAATATCACATGTAAAACTATCTCCAGTGCAGAATTTTAAACCAAACTTATATCTCAATTACTGAATAGGTGGAATTCCTGTTTAATATGCAGTAAAATATCAGTGTATATGCACAAAAGTGTATGTTTACCATAGGTTCTGTGGCTTGAGCAATCATATTATAATGCCAGCACTGCATTAAAACGCGGGTTCCCCTAAGGAAAGCATTACAGTGACACCAGCGAGCCCTCCAAATGTCACAGCAATACTAATCTGGATATGCTCCATGAAGGCGTGCCACAAACTTCCTGCATTGTAGCTGATAATAAAACACGGAGGAATGGCCGTGGGGGCTGATTTAAAGCGCGGCCCTATGTTTTTTGTGTTAAGGTCTTTGATTTCACCCACTTTCTGCTCTAATTTGATTTGCTTCAATCTGAATGGGAGAGATGGGGAAGCCACCTGAGGCATGGGATTAGCCAGACACAACACTATTGTTTTTCTCTCGGCTGCACCTATTCAGCTCTAATGCAGCGCATTATGAAGCATGAGGTTATGCGTATAGATACGCAACATGTCTGTCATATCTCGGTAACAGGGCAATGTGTGATTTGAGGGTATGATGTGTTGATAACAGGCTAAGGATAGGAAATATTTCCAAGGCAGTCTCTCTCTCTCTCTCTCTCTGTCTGATCAATGCTGGTAGCAGGGTAATTTGTCAGGCACCCTGTGTTGATTTATCTGTTTGGCGGAGCCCGTATACTCGGTCCTCGGCACTGTCAGCTAGCCCGTGAAGTAACCGGGGCTCGCTGGGCTGGGGGGACACCACCCAGGTGGCTACATTGGGGCTAAATGAGCTGTGAAGGGGTTTCTCTCTCACCCACACACATACAGACACACATGCACTCCTGCATGTCCCCCATGATTTGTCTCAGGCTATCAACACGCAATAAGTTATGCCCTCTCTGTCCTGACGGCACATTCACAGAATCCTCACTACATGTGGACGAAAAAGAAAATGTGGCATGTTCTCAAAAAAGCAGAACCTCAAACCTGAAACACACCATGCATACTAAATACAATGCAGTCCAAAGTTTGGAATCGCTTCATAAGTGAAAGTAGTTATAGTAGCAGTAGTATGGATTGTGGTAGTGATGGTCGAAGCAGTAGTAGTAGTAGTGATTGTGGTGGTGGTGGTGGTGGTGGTAGTGGTAGTAGTGATGGTGGTGGTCATGGTTGTCATAGTAGTAGTAGTAGGAAGTGGTAGTAGTGATTGTAGTAGTGATTGTGGTGGTGATGGTCATAGTAGTAGTAGTGATTGTGGTGGTGATGATCATGATAGTGGTTGTAGTAGTAGTAGTAGTAGTAGTGATTGTGGTGGTGATGGTTATAATAGTAGTAGTGATTGTGGTGGTGATGATCATGGTAGTGGTTGTAGTAGTAATAGTAGTGATTGTGGTGGTGATGATCATGGTAGTAGTAGTGATTGTGGTGGTGATGGTCATAGTAGTAGTAGTGATTGTGGTGGTGATGATCATGATAGTGGTTGTAGTAGTAGTAGTAGTAGTAGTAGTGATTGTGGTGGTGATGGTTATAATAGTAGTAGTGATTGTGGTGGTGATGATCATGGTAGTGGTTGTAGTAGTAATAGTAGTGATTGTGGTGGTGATGATCATGGTAGTAGTAGTGATTGTGGTGGTGATGGTTATAATAGTAGTAGTGATTGTGGTGGTGATGATCATGGTAGTGGTTGTAGTAGTAGTAGTAGTAGTAGTATTGATTGTGGTGGTGATGGTTATAATAGTAGTAGTGATTGTGGTGGTGATGATCATGGTAGTGGTTGTAGTAGTAATAGTAGTGATTGTGGTGGTGATGATCATGGTAGTAGTAGTGATTGTGGTGGTGATGGTCATAGTAGTAGTAGTGATTGTGGTGGTGATGGTTATAATAGTAGTAGTGATTGTGGTGGTGATGATCATGGTAGTGGTTGTAGTGGTAATAGTAGTGATTGTGGTGGTGATGGTCATAGTAGTAGTAGTGATTGTGGTGGTGATGGTTATAATAGTAGTAGTGATTGTGGTGGTGACGATCATGGTAATGGTTGTAGTAGTAGTAGTAGTGATTGTGGTGGTGATGATCATGATAGTGGTTGTAGTAGTAGTAGTAGTAGTAGTGATTGTGGTGGTGATGGTCATAGTAGTAGTAGTGATTGTGGTGGTGATGGTCATAGTAGTAGTAGTGATTGTGGTGGTGATGGTTATAATAGTAGTAGTGATTGTGGTGGTGATGGTTATAATAGTAGTAGTGATCGTGGTGGTGATGGTTATAATAGTAGTATTGATTGTGGTGGTGATGGTCATAGTAGTAGTAGTGATTGTGGTGGTGATGGTTATAATAGTAGTAGTGATTGTGGTGGTGATGGTCATAGTAGTAGTAGTGATTGTGGTGGTGATGGTTATAATAGTAGTAGTGATTGTGGTGGTGATGGCCATAGTAGTAGTAGTGATTGTGGTGGTGATGGTTATAATAGTAGTAGTGATTGTGGTGGTGATCATGGTAGTAGTAGTGATTGTGGTGGTGATGGTTATAATAGTAGTAGTGATTGTGGTGGTGATGATCATGGTAGTGGTTGTAGTAGTAATAGTAGTGATTGTGGTGGTGATGGTCATAGTAGTAGTAGTGATTGTGGTGGTGATGGTTATAATAGTAGTAGTGATTGTGGTGGTGATGATCATGATAGTGGTGTAGTAGTAGTAGTAGTAGTAGTAGTGATTGTGGTGGTGATGATCATGGCAGTAGTAGTGATTGTGGTGGTGATGGTTGTAGTAGTAGTAGTAGAGTAGTGATTGTTGTGGTGATGGTCATGGTAGTAGTAATTCAACTGAGGTAGGCTTACTGCAAACTCTTAAACCTTACAAACATTAAACGTGCAGATTTTAGAGTCTGTTTATTTACTCTTTTACATTTTGTGGAAGAAGAAAACTAAATGACAAATAACGCACTGCAATTATTTATTTATAGTAATAATGCTAGACAGGCTGTGCATATCTTTCTGGACACATACACATTTCATAAATTCTTGCAGCTTCCCAGAATGGATTGAAAACCATAATATTGAAAGATGAAGTTGTGGAACCTAACATCAGAACAGTATCATTTCGTACATGCATCTGCCACCAAATTGAATGTGTTATTAATAATGAAGCATTCTGGTAATTTCTTTCTTTCTGGTCCTCCCCACATCATATATCATGACAAAAGAGGATGAGTTTATCATTTCATCTTGTGAATCAGATCAGACCTGCTGAGGGTAGTATAGCCCTCTTAAGCAATATGGGGATAATTACTACAGGGATATAGATCTCCGCCTTCGCTCTGCAATTAAAGGAAATTACTGAATGCGCAACTAAAAACCCAGTGTCCACCTGCACCATGTACTGCCCATACAATTAACGTGCATTGCCCAATTACCATGCATTTTTTTATCCCTAATTGCAGTCATTTGTGAGCAATTACATCCCAACACAAAGCAAAGTTGGTGCAGTTGACAGCTGTCTCCAAAAAGACACCAAAAAGATGCCAAATATCCAGAAAATAAACACGCATAATCACATATATTAGCACCAAGTCTATATGGGTCTGTACACCATCTATACATCACAGCCACCAGGTTAGCAGGTGCCTGTTCCAGCCATTTAATACCAATCGTCATTAGTCACATTCAATCTAGCCTGTGTTACAATGCGGGAGTGCTGGTAACAAACATGTCACGCACGTGTGACACCATCAAATGAGTGCATTAAGAGGGGCCTCAGACGCTACAGCTATAAATCTACTGAAGGCCCAACGACGCTGCATTTACTCTGCCTGCTTAGTCTGTTTAGCCTAATTACCCACACCACACAGGTAATAAAAGCCTGAGAGGCTGTTAATCCTCACACCTCATCCTGAGGAACTTTAGCAAAGCCTATTAGCATCATAAATTTAGCTACACCTAGATGAACGATGGAAAAGGTGTAAATGATCATAAGTGCAAGTGTTAATGCAAGTCTACTGTACAGGTATACACTCGGGCAAGTGTTTTAGCATGGATATGAAGGTGTGGAAAGAAGGACTGATGAAAAGTGAGGTAGGGAGTGAATGAATGCATTAACAGCCCCATTCAACACTGCTTTCAACTTTTTTTTTTTTTTACATCGAAGAAGTGACATCATGTTGCTGCCGTTCCTCAGTAATTCCTGGCCGGTTCTCAGCGTTAGAAATATTCGTCCAAACTTGACGGGAACTTGACCTGTTCTTCCCATCCACTTTTATAATTCTCAAGAATTTTTAATCTGGCAAGCTGGAGTGCGTCATGTTGTTGGCAGCAATGACCATGAGGGCAGTATGAAAACATACTGTTGTCACTACGTAACTTAACACTGCAGTTATGTTATTTAGGCTCTATCATTACTCTATTCAGTCTAACCCTCTGCTTAGTTGCAGTCGGTTTTGGGTGAATTTCAGATGGAATGCTGTTATTGGCAGGCGACACAGCAACAGGCAACCAGTCATTTCCTATGGAAGTGGTGCGGTGACTGGGGGGCAAATCGAGCAGAAAAATGTATGAACTTTTTCGCAAAATGACCACTGGGGTATGATTAGAACTGAAAAGAATATTTTATGCACATCTATTTCACAATTTCTATAAGACTGATTAGAAAAGCAGAGATGTTGATGCTACTGTAGTCACAAAATAAGAAAAACGCTGCTAATGTGCAGAATCCAATTGAATCATTTGCTTTAGATTGTTGAGAACAATTTTGTGGTACGTGCCATAGCAATTAAGTTTATATTAGTTTTTGTTTATAGCTGGCCTTTGGCTTCTGTTTGAGATTATTGGTGTATCACTAATATTGGACAGAACATATCTTGAGCTGTTTTGAAGGACACAGGTCTAGTTCAATCTAGAAACTGCACGGCCAGTTCATCCAAAGCAGGTCCTAAAAGATCATTTCAAACAAACAGCCTCAAAAAGGGTTCTGAAAATGGTTAATATACTGACAAAAATGATTCTAATGCTATAATGCTTGTACCGGCAGCTTCTGTCCAGGTAAATAGCTTTAAATGCAATGCTCTCGGTGCTGTATATTTGCCATCAGACCTGATTAAAGTTTAACTGTCCTGCTGTCATTCACGTATTACTCTGCCCATATCTCCACAGGTGAAGCAGTCCAGCAGAACATCTTAACTTTCCCAAGTTCCACCACACTGCCTGCTAAAGGCATTCTCATTCATGTGGATTCACTCTCGCTCTCGTAGCGTTGTAAGGGACACGGCTGAGTTGGAGCCAGCCCGAGGCTGCCGACATGCTTGGCGTAGTCTGAAAGGAAGGAAGGCATGGAGCAAAAAGGAAGAGAAAGTTGGGGTGATTAATGCTGATGCCCAACCTCTTAACACCCTCATCCCAGCGTAAATCCCCGTGCCGTTAAAACTTCATCTAAACGTGCCATCAAATGGGCAGGATGAGCGTATTGTTCTTTGCATGACAGCACACCTGCTGAGACGTCCCAACATGGATATTGCAATATATCGGAACGATGGACCTCGCTTGTTCACTGTTGTTATTGTTATTTTAGCGCCCATGTTTTACTCAGAGAGGCATAGCGATGACAGCGAGACTGGGCCAGATGTGCTGCGCATTTTGTCCAAGGGTTTCAGGGGTATGTGTAAGAGTTCACAAAACAACCCCCCCAACCCACCCCATGGGTCTTGTATAACCAGATAAATATAATATAAATTGGCAGTGGAGTCTCAAAATCATCTTGTTAATAGACTTTCTTTAATGGGCTCAAATCCTACAGTTTTCATGTATTTTGTTTTATCCCTTGAGGTCCAAATTTGTGTGCATTTTATTTTTATTTTTTTTACATTACCTTAGAATTACACAGGCTGTGTTTTTGTTACTATTCCTTTAGGACTGATATATGCAAATACGCTCCGTTCTAATCAGCTGCCCTGTAAGGTGCATAATTCAAAAAGCACACAAGGGCTGTGTCTGAAATGTCATAAATGCCACCTACACAGTGTTCTGAGACAGGGAGGCACAGAGTCATGTCTGAACCTAATGTTCATTTAAAACACTGCCTGCTGAGGCTCCTCTGTTGCTTTAATGCTTTGTGTTACTGCCAGTGTGGTAAGGAAAAAAATATTTGAAAAAAAAAATAGCAGAAAAGACACTGACACTGTACCTCCTAAGGCACCAAATTGTGAGACAGCACAGGCAGGAAGGCATCGAGACAGCTGCCTTCAGTTTTGAACACAGTCATAAGTTGAAACTCTTCCTGGAACTTTAATATGAATGGACAGAGACCAACTGCTGTAGGCCAAAAAGGTGGAGAGATGTAAATTAACACTGGTTCTTGAGACCCCAGAGAAACAAGGAATGGAAGTTAGGTTTCTATATCAGGACTGTATAGTTCAAAGCGGTGAACACTACCCTTTGATTAAAGAGCCACACCCCCCCACTCCAAAAGTACCATGTAAGTGAAAATAAATAAATACATAAATAAATTAATAAATAGACATGTTTTTGTGCTCTGTATCTCATTATAAACAAGGTGCAAAATACAGAGGGGTCCCGCAGGGTCTGGGGCCTGAATGTCTCAAAATCTAAATTTTGGGGGTCCCTTCAAAAAAGTTATTAAGATGTTATCAATATTTCAAAACAGATGCGCGAGTACAAATTCCGGAGAAGTCCATTGTTTAAATGCTTCATCCATGAAACAGCAAGCATCTGTCTTGGATATGCTTAAATAACTAGAGATGGAGCACTGGTCTGCCTCAGGGTGGCGCTGTTGCAAATAGATTCACCAAGTTGATCCTTAAAAGCCTAGCAACTGTAACTATGCCTAGATTCTGTGTAAAAAAACAGCATATCCGAAAACCATTCCAATTGTTTGGTGGAGAGCAGGAATTTTATATCGCAGACACAAGAAGACGTGTGTGAGTTCTCAGGTAATTTTTAAAAGATTTATCAAACTATTAAAAACAAATTAGCCATTTTCAGAGGAAGAACTTCAGCTACCACTGAAGCACAGCTATGGGAAGTAAGTTAGCAGCTAGAAACAATATAATAACACTAGTAATAATCTCTCCTAGTGTCTCTTATGGCTCTGATCTTATCGCACATATTCTTTTATTTTATTTATTTATTTATTTGATTTTGAGTAAAATGTTTAATGTTTTAATAGGAAGTATCTTTATTTATTAAGTATTCCTTTTTCTTCCTCACTGGACTGGTGCTTTCCATCTTGTTACCATTTCACTGCACCTTTTAAACAAGCCACCCCCCAATCAGTGGGCGGTCCTACATGCAGTTTGCATGATTAGCTACAGCCTTAGTCTACTGAATGCTAATTTCAGCCGCACTGCAATCACATAGTGCCTCCTCATCAAGTCATATTCTACTCTGTGACTTCTCTCACGCATACTCGTGTTCCACAGTCAGACTAAACGCATTTTAGATAACACAAACAGCTCAATAGCTCTAAATATACAAACGCTGCAGACCATACAAGGCATCTGTGTCCTCTAATGTTTTACATGTCAGCAATACTGCCACAACACCAGAATAAAAAGGCCTGGTTTGTTGCTTAGAAGAAGCTCCACAATAGATGGAAGAAGCGTGTAACCATAATCTCAGTCATATTCAAACCTTTGTATTTATAATCTGCCACGCCAGGCACTGAACTTAAACAAACAGAGCCTTCTTCCCGAAAAGCTGACAAGCCACAGAGCGAGGACAAAAAACCCCTTTCACACACCTCAGCGGTTTACCTGACGCTTCGCAAAGTTGAAGATGCCAATGTCAAGAAGAGCTGAATTGCAAAAAAAAAAAAAAAAAAAAAAAAGTATCAACTTTCAATGAAGGCTGCTTCTTCTATTCATAGGATTACCCTGTCATAAGAGCCGGGGTCCAAGAAGCTTTTACACCTGGCAAATTAATTTACTATCTCCTCAACACAGTGCTTTCATACGACCGTACATGAATAAACAGCCTTTTTATGGAGAAATAATTAAGGATTTTTCCTTCCTTTCTTCGTCCGACTGGTAAACACTTCCATCAACAAGGCCTGCGAGGGAGTTTATTTTGGTTTTTCAAGTTTGACTGACACGTATAAGAGCCGATAAGTGCTCAAAACCAAAATACATTTGCGACGCCTGCTGTTGCCAAATATCGCCGCCTTTCATGAACAAACACCTTAATAGATATTTAGCCTTTACAGCACTGCTGTGTTAGTCATTTGTAGTGGATTATAGCACTTGACTGGCAAGACTGTATAACTTTGTGCTTTCTCTTTTTAACCAGCCTTCGAGAGGCATCTTCTTCCTCTTCAAAGCTTCGCCGAAGCCGCCGCTGTTCCACCAGCCAGGCATTGTGAAAGAGAGACAGTGAAAGAGAAGGGAATTTTGTGATATTGTGGAATGCGGAGCTTTGTGGCTTTGCTGTAGAGGCTTTCTGTCCCGTGGCCCGCGCCTCAGCCGTGGAAAAGCTCCAGCACAGAAGTCTGCCTTTCATCCGCTATATAAAAAGCCACACAATTGACTGAGTTAGCGGGCTAGCAATCGCTTTCTCTAGTTGTCTAGCAGAAGCACAGAGGGCCCAAAGACATCCCGTACAAAGCCACCGGGCCTTGTTTGTCCATGAAGGCTGACTGTGGAGTATAGCTAAAAGTCACGCAGCTATTTATAGCAACAGTGAATGAAGAGGCAATGCTTGAATTGAACATTTAAGTATTCATTGAGTTTAATTGTGTGACCTAGGACATGTATGCTGGTTGGCAATGAACACAAAACATGAGTACTGTCTGAATTTGCAGGTGAGTTTGAATTTTAATTGAAAAAAATATACTGAGTAGCACAGTGCAGATCATTACAGTGCAGTTTACAGTGTACAGTGCTATTGTACTTAAAAATACTGGATTTTAAATGAAACTAAGTTCTAGTGCAGAATGGCGGCAGTAATCTCTTTCAGCAGGCCTCCTAGTGGCTCTTCTGCCAGTGGAATAGAAACGGATTTAAAGTTTTTTAAAATACCGTAGCTTGCAGCAACTGGCTCATGCAACCATGGACGCGCAGAGGCTCATGGTAGGCCCTGGATTCACAGTGGAAGAGACTCTAAATTGTTAATAGGTCGTTGTCGGTTGGAGAATGTTCTGTTCTGTGAGGGGCTGGGGAGGGGCGTCTAGTGCAGTGTTGGTGCCTATCGTTAAGAGTAGCTGGTGGTTAGAGAAGACCTGGCCACCTCCTTGCAGTATCAGCTAGTACTGTGTGCTGGTTCTTTCCTGCTGCTATGCTGTAATAAAAGAGCATTCGCTTAGAGAGCTATTTTTCCTGGGTCGTCTTTCACAGTGACTCTTGGGCTTGTTTTAATGGTCTCAAAACACTGTTGGCTCTTTGTGTGCAAAGTACTATGACTGTGTTGAGCAAGGTGGACAGTAAAAACATACTTCACTTTCTAGGGTATTTGTACTTTACCTGAGGATCAATTTCTTTAACTTTAACTGCCCTACGTTTGAAAGACAAATAAAGTACTTACATTTCTATGAAGGTTCTATGTAAATCCATAGCTCAGGCATACTATCAATTACATTACTGGCTAAAGTTCTTTCAGAAATATATGTTTTAAGCTTATCAAATAAACATGGTGATATTAGTAACATCATGTAAAAGCAGTGGATTCAGTTGGAGGTTATAAATTATAGGGTTCTGTAAATGCATTGTGGCGATAATACAACAATGCATTGATATTAAAAGAAAGAGTATTTTCTAATACCTAAGTACTTTTAAAACTAAGAAGCCCTAAGTAATAGTTTAACTGAACAACTTTCACTTGTATTGAAGTAACATTTGACTAGGAGCATGTACTCAAGTAATGGAATTATTTACTTTGTCCACCTCTGGAGTTGAGCTGCCAGTGAGCAATGACAGGTAAAAGTGGAGGTGTGTAAACCCATGGAGGCAGTAGAACAATTCACTCTTCTCCACCAAGATGGCTAAGAAAAACCAGCCATAATAAAATACCACAATAAAAATAGCATTTAAACACAATAAAAACATGTTTATGAGTGCGGACTTGCTTACACGCCCACAAATATAAAAAAATGAAATTTGCATGTGGTTTTGTAAATCATGCATATTTGCATCACACAAACATACTCCAATGTTACTGAAGAAAAATAAAACCGCATTTCACCTTGACTACTATGAAAAGGGGTTAAGTTGAGGGTATTTATATCCACATAGGAAGGAGCACATAGGCCTGTTTATACATTGTTCTCCCATTCCAAGCTCCCATTTGCATCCTTCATGCATTAATAGAGGTCTACAGGGGATTCTGATGTGGCATTTGCTTCTGATGTCTGTTAAAGACAGTGTGAATCATAACGTGGGTGTAATAATGCAATGCTCTTGTGCACCTGTGACATATTTCCCAGTATATGTCACAGTATCAGGGTCTCTGAGCTAGCTGAGCATGTTCACTTGATAATAGGTGGAGGTGGCGGAAGGAGGAGGTGAAACAAGATATTCTGGGTTCATATTATTTGGAACATGGTGATTTTATTAAAACTCAGAATCATTTCGAAGAGCGATTATCATCTTTTAAATGGTATGTTGCGACGAATCATGCTCAATATGACCAGAAATATTAACTAACTGTACGTCCCAAGAAGAGAAAGGCCAGACTGTAGATACAAAGGGACAAACACTTGTGTAATGATGAAGAAATGAAGATTAGCTATGTCCTGGGCAGGTATAGTAGCCTAAGCTACTGGCTCATTCACATTTAGCCTTAATTGTACAGAAGTATCTTTACTAGTTAAGGGCGTTTCCACACCTGTAGTTCGTTTCACTGGTCCAGATCAGTTAATGAGTTAGTTTACTTGGAGCGTTTTCCCCCTCGGTTAAGTTTGTTTTTACACCAAAGCTGCTATTGTACTCAAAAATACTGGATTTGAAATGAAATTAACTAGGTTCTAGTGCAGAATGGCGGCTGTAATCTCTTTCAGCAGGCCCCCTAGTGGCTCTTCTGCCAGTGGAATGGAAATGGATTTGAGATTTATTTAAATACCGTAGCTTTCTGCTACTGGCTCATGCAATCATGGACACGCAGTGGAAGAAACTCTAAATTGTTAATAGGTCGTTGTAGAAAAACTGAAACGCTCCAAAATGCGCCCCAACAAACCACATGAGCACGTTGTCTCCTCTGATAGGTCAGAGCTATCTGGCGTGTGAGCAAGAAAGTAAACATAGGGAATAGATCCGGTTTTCCCAAAGTGTAGCACAGAGCAGCGGCAGAGACAGCATCTGTTCATAACTGTAATAATAATCTGATAATATACCAAACTACAGTCCACCTGCAGAACACCCAGCTCACTCCAAACATCAAGTAGACAACGTCCCTCACTGCTAGTCCAAGAGAGACCTTGCTTCATTATCCTCGTCCTGTTAGATACTACAGTTATCCAGTTCTCTGTTTACACGATCTGCCGTAATGTAAAGCACACCTGGCTGCAGGAGATGTTTAGATCACATCTAATACTTGGGTTGGATCGAGGTCAGATCATGTTCTCACCACAAACGGACCGCTC
Source organism: Megaleporinus macrocephalus (assembly GCA_021613375.1). Lineage (NCBI taxonomy): Eukaryota > Metazoa > Chordata > Actinopteri > Characiformes > Anostomidae > Megaleporinus > Megaleporinus macrocephalus. The sequence goes on along the minus strand of CM038725.1, from coordinate 15,357,686 downwards.
AGGAGTTCGTTTGGAACCAGACCGAGACCACCTCCTCTCGAGGGTGCGATTGTTTTGGTCCGAACCCGAGTGTGATTACTTTTTTCACACCTGCCAAAACGAACTGCACCAAGAGTGCAAACGAAGTCCGTTTTAACCGGACTAACTAGTGCTGGTGTAAAAACGCCCTAAGTGTAATCAGATGACTCAAAAACATCAATATTAAAGTACAAAGGGAAGAAGTCTGTAAACCAAGAACGAGCTGAAAACGGCTGGCAGAGAGCATTAGAGGCCTGACGCAGCATCATCAACACCGAAAATACTTGCTGACATCATTTTAGACAAAGCTACAACATTTTAATCCTTGTAAACCGTCACAGTTTGATTTCTGAAAGACTAGAATACAGATCCGCAAAAAAGTGACCTGCTAAACCATCACAAACTTCCATGTAAAGGTTCTTTGTGACTCTTATTGTACGCTGAGCAGACAGTATCTTATTGTGAGTCTGTACTTTTGTCAAGGGACTGGCACAGCAGTCTGTGTGTGCGTGCATGTCTCTGGTCTCTGTATACACATGTGTGACTGTGGGGCTACAGTGGCTGGCCACTGGGAAATCAAGCAGCACTTTGTCATGCATCCTTAAAGGCGTGACAAAGAGTCCCAGGAGACAGCGCCTGATTGGTCTGCCAGGCTGTCGAGGCCGTCGCCTGAGTGACAGGCAGGAAAATGAGGGACAGGAGGAGGATGAGTGTCATCTGAGGGTGTAGGGTGTGCTCTACTCACGTCACCTCTACACCAAATATCACAGAGAAAGAGAGAGTGAGAACGAGAGAGAGAGAAAGAGAGGGAGTAATTACTATCAAGGGAAAAACTCCCTGTCTGCAGAAAACAGTAATTTATATAAGCAATTTATATTGATTACACTAAAAACTCAGTAATCTGTATATAATACCAATAATATAGACAATCTACTAATTAAATCAGACAATTATACACAAAATCAGGTTTTAAAAAGACGACCTAACAACTATGCAAAGCATTTCTTAATCTAAAGTGTTGGCGTATATGTGAGTAGACTGTAAGTTACATCACACGGTCAATGATCCTGCTAGCTGATGTAAGAGAATTGGCAGTTATTGCTCTCCTCCAAGCATACTGAGCTGTCTGTGTCTGTGAGGCAGTCTAAAAAGATGTGAAGCTCTTACGTTCCTGGCTTTGTGTAGTGACCCTATGCAGGGTCTTAGAAATAATACTACTATTAGATGTCCAGAAATTTTGATTGTTTGTGAGTCTGAGGGCAGCTAATGGGAAAGGTAGGTACTCATTCGGAATACACAGAAAATACAGACTAATGTACCTGTGGATGTCTTAATAATGATGTCCGCCACATGAAGCTAATACCATCGATATGCTAGTTAACAGTGTTATAAGTTTCTCATATTGGTTGTAGTATGTTATGAGTAGGTAATAATACAACTTTCATTTCTTATCTAATCACTAACTACAGAGCAGGCAGCCTAAACTACTGGAGCTAAAGCATGCAGATGTTAAGAGCAGCCCGTATCTAAAAAAATGCTACTAATCATAATACATATGGTAGCCTATGGCGTGTGTGCTGCATACTTGCATAACATCTCAAGAAGTCAAGGTTACTCTGGTACTCTGGGCGTTGTAGCATCTCATACAGAGAGAAACAGAGCAGGTGGTGAAGTCTATAGTTAACCCGGAGCTGTTCTGAGGTAAGCTGGGAATCAGACAGAGCTCACTGTGTAGTTTTGTTGCTTTGTCCACAGTGGCTGTAGTTGATTAGAACAGTTGCTAAGCAGTGATTGGAGGGTTAAAAATTAGGTGGTACATCATGAATACAAATCAAATTGAATTGTGTAATAATTAATAAAAGTGATGATACATTTTGTGCACCAATAAAGAGGTCTGGGCCTCAGTGTCTTCATAGCTAGTTACTGCCATTATTGGTGTTGGATGTGAATGTCTAGCAGGTGGAACTGAATATTATATTATAATATTATAGGACTCAATGTTATTTTCTACTGTATTTATGAATGAAGTCTTATTTCTAATGAAATGCGAGGTTTAATAGGCATAAAATAGTTTTAAATAATGTACTTAAGACTTTTGTATACATAAGAATAGAAAGCAACAATCCTATATAGGTTAATGTTTACATGTAATCAGTTTTAATTAGTTTATTTGTAGTTATCACCTGCTTAGACTAATCAATTAATTAAATTAAATGATGTGTGTCGGTGGTGGATTTTAATAAAGCAGGATGTCGAGGTAAAATCTAGTATTAAACCTGTGTAACTAGCTCAAAAGACATAAACTGCTTTCTTGGAAACAAGTAATGCATGTATTTATGTTTGTTTGCATTCACTCTAATGTCACATGGTGTCTGTTACAAGCAAAAAAAACACCACGAGTGCCATAAACGATGATCATGCACTATTGTATAAACTGCACAAGGGGAAAAACACATGACGTAATTCAGTGGCCGCTGTAGCCCCCTCAATACAGACGACAAAACTCCACTCAACTTCAACAGCATCCAAAGCCTTAGGCATGTTTACAACACTCCGAAAATGGCTGCATTACAGGCCTGGCACAGCATCTTAGGAGTTTCTCAGGTTCGGCCTTTATGTTTCTACGTGAGGACTCAACCCAGGCCTTTGAGTCTGGCATGTATACAATTACCCAAAAAGCCCTTCATGTTTACTCGGTGCTAATTAGCTTTATGCCACGGTGGAGAAAATAGGTTGCGCTGGCTCCCGCTCGCTTTGTAGGAGCCAACCATGAAGTGTCTCCTCTCCTAGTAGACGCGCGCATTCAAGCATCGCGTACACACAGCCATGCATCACACACGGTCACAACAACAACAATGCATAGGTTTGCGCTTGCAGTGCATTTTATTTGCTCGCCCAATTAATAGATTGCCAGCATGTTGCATATTTTGCATGACAAAGGAGGGTAATATTAAAGTGCCATTCGTAATGAAAATGCACTCCACAAATTAAAAAGTGCCGAAACCCAATTTTTTCAAGCTCTTTAGGAAATAAACAGTCCTTAACCAATTAAAGTGCATTGTAATAATTCTGTGATTTATGACGGGTGGTTTAACTTTCAAAAACTCGGCTAACCCGTATTAAGGTCACCATCCATCATGTCTGCTAGAGTGAGCGAGGGAGTAATGGTTGCTGTATTAGCCGCTTTTGATGATAGTATGAAAGAAGTATTAGCACTTGTCAACAAAACTGCTTACAACATAACATTAGCATGCATGGGCTGCCTGGCCTATTTGTTATTCTGGCAGCCCCACACACATTGTTACAAGTTCGGGAGTGTGAGCGTCCATGTGTGTGTGTGTGTGTGAGAGAGAGAGTGAGCGGAGATACCAGTGTGTTTGGTTTAGTGATAGAGTGGCTAGACAAATGCGACACTCCTCTTCAGTCCTCTCCAGAGTAAACTGAATGCCTGAGCGGACATGAGGAAGCTATAGGGAGGGAGAAAGAAGGGAGAAAAAACAAAAATGTTTGTTTATTTAAATCTTTAAAGTTTTATTTGGCAGTAAGGGAGTCCATACTTCAGTTCCTTACTTTAATAGTTACACTGTTACATATATGTTTCATAATTATGGCTATATTATTATATATTAGTGCAATAGTGAGTATTATATTATTATATATCTATTTCAAACTAACAATCAATTATTACATATTAGATTCAGTCAAATATGATATTATTAGACATTAGTTTTATAAAAATACTACGATTATTACATACTTTCATATGACAGTTATATTATTAGTTATTAGTTTCATGGTAATACATACATGGTTATGTATGCTTCATAGATATTACATATTAGTAAATATTACATATTAATCACAGTGATTTTATTACTATTAGTTTCATATCAGATATACTATTAACTCCTAGCTTTACAGACATAGATATAGTAATACTTTTTTCATAACAATTATACTATTTAAAAATTATTTTTTGCTAATATTTGTTGCATTAGGCCAAATCTAACATTGATATTTTGTGTATTTGTAAAACTCAATCCCATAAACCTATAAATCCTGATAATCAGCGGTCTATAATGCTTTTTAAAATTCATAATAGTAGTTGCAAATAATTTCGCAATGGAATCAGTAAACGTGTAATGTAGAGAGATATTCATCTATTCATATGTCCAAGTTGATGTTGGCTACTATCAGAGTGCTCAAGCAGTAATCCGACACTAACGTGTTCTTTAGAAGTTCCAGTTGTAAAAAAAAAAAAGATACGTTTTACAGACTGCTGGAAAAAGTTTTATTCTCTTAATGACAAAATGTATCGTGTCTGTCAGTCTAAATATATTTAGTGAACATTATTATTGTAGGTTATTTAATTATTTGTTTGTTTATAAATGTATATCAAGCCAACATCAGCATAGTGGTAAACTTAATGTTCTATATGATCTGCTATAAGAAGTTTTGTAATGAGCAAGAACATAGTCCAGTTAGGCATCATATACTTTTAACCATTTCAAACCTATTGTCTTGTATATGATACATACAGAGACTTTGACCCTTTAACTCATTAAAATCTGCTCTGAGAGTGGTGGGGATGTGTGCTGTGTCTTCTATCACTATATAAAAGAAGCACTAGAGGTGGACGATACGGAAAAATAAAACATTACAATAATAACAATTTTGGTATACACAATAAACAACAATATATTGTTTTCCAGAGGTTTGATACATTTCAATAGAGAAAAAAAATACAAAATACATTCATTTTTATTCACATACTGTGCTGCACTAAATTGAATGAAGGAGGACTAATTATGCTTGCTTTGTAATGAAACACAGTTGGCCAGTGTACGGATGATATTCATAATAAGCTCAGAGAAGCATATTATCACATGATGTCATGTAATAATTACGATGACAAAAAATATTATGGTATCTCCTACTGCTAAGGAGCATCTTGCTCTCATCACTCCTGTACCGTGATGATATCTGAGTGAGGTTAGGCAGACACTCCACAGAATTCAGAACGCTATGGCTCATTACTGATTTGTTTATCAGAAAGACATGAACTAATGAGTGAAATACATTCATATGATCGCTTGCTCAAAGAAGCAGTTTGTGACAAAGCGAGCCTTTTTTTGCATTTGATCATGCTCTTTACGTTCATGCTCTTTATTAGAAAGGCCACAACAGCAGTGAGACACTGCACTGGGGAAGAGTAAACAGCAGAAAGGGCTATTCTGTGTAGACATTTCATTTTAGAGTTAAACTGGAAAGTCATAACAACGATAAATTCATTGGGTTTAATGGAAATTTTGTTTTTTTTCAAAGTTCTGTGAAACTTTACAACTGTGAACAGTGCAACTGTGGGCGGAGCCTGGATAGGTCAATCATTTATCCATCTTTATGTCATGCTGGAATAGATTAAACGAGAGACAGAGTGTGTTGATGGAGAAAGAGAGAGAGCGATAGAGATAGAGCGAGAGAGAGAGAGCAGGAGTTGTAAATAAAAGCACAAAGTGGCGGAGGTATAGGGTTGCCAGAGCCTCACACTAAGACACAGGGCAGTAACATTGGCCCATCACAAATGGCTTCCCTGGCGTACGCCATGCATACACAGCCCCGTCACTGCCCGAGCCAAGAATGCACTTAGCTCCACATGAGCAAATGAATCGGCCTATTTTGACTTCTAACATTACACTGCGCAGCGATAGCCGTCCGGCCATGGCAGAGTGGGCCCTTTGTCCACACGGACGCATTCCGGCGTGCTCAAACATCCGCGGCAACGTATTAATTAGAGAGTTTAGCGCGGAGGGAGAGATAAGCCAGAGAAGCACTCATGTACACACTGATACAGCAGTGAGTAAAACCTAATACAGGCTACAGCTTGTCGCACAAGGCCACCGCGTTTTGTCTCGACCCGAAGCGCATTGTCTCCCATTACAGATAATCTAATTCTGGCCGCTGCTTGATTAATTAAGGGGTCCGAGCTGGTCCCAGTGACTACCAGTGCACTGCCATTTTAGGGAGGTAGGTGTTTACTGAATGAATCAAGAGAGACAGAGTGCAGTAAGCATTCAGACTCATCCTTTAGCCAAGAGATCATAATAATAAATAATGAACGTCAGTGGATTAAACTGTCTGTAGGCGTCTACACTCAGGTGTACATTAAAGTAAAGTAGGACTGCCACTATCAATTATATTAGTAATCCAGTAATAAACTGATTATTTTCAATTGGATAAAAAAAAATGACAGTAGACGCAAGTGAAGAGTAACAGACAAAGCAGAACCTGTCAAGAATAAACAAAGAACAGGATTTCTACATAAATCGATCAAGAAGATTTAATAAAACCATTTAGCCGTGTTTTGATGTGTCATACTAATAAAATTGTCGAGATGACGGATACATTGCTGTACAATAGTTTTCAGATAAAACTTTGTCCTAAAACATATTTTCAACACATATGCCAGAGAGAGAGGTTCAACATGGGGCATTTTGGAACCAACATTACATATAAAATCTCAGAAGACATACGTAAGCTCACCTGCTGTTTTGATACTAAACAATTGGCTATATTTGCACTCTAGACATTAAGACCCCTGGTTCCTATCACCTCCACTGTTCAATGCATCGTCTCTAATCCACCCACTATGAATGACCCCAGTAACTAAACTATTTCTGAAGAAATATTACGTAAAAAGACATAATTAAAAAAATTGAAGTAACATTACATACATTTATTTATTAATTAAAATAACAGCATCATAATCATTTTGTTGGACTTTTAATTGACACCACTCCGGGCCTGGAATGCTGGCTATGACGTTGTGTAAGTGTGGAAGGGTGTGCACGAGACCTCAACTGAGAACTGTGTAATGCTTTTCGGCACCACAGCACACACCAATGGTTCTGCAGCTAGTCAAATCTAATCAATGTTTATTTGTTTCATACATAGTCACACACGGCACAACCAGCAGTGAAACAACTGCCTGCTCACAATAAACAACATAATATATATACAGGGTTAAACCAATACCTTATATCTACACACTGTATGTTTATCAGCTCCACTTACCACGTAGGAGCACCTTGTTGTTCAACTATTACAAACTGTAGTCCATCTGATTCGCTGCATACATTGTTTAGCAATGCAGTCACACTGACATGATACTGCTAGTGTGTGTTGCGCTGGTGAGAGTGGATCAGACACAGCAGTGCTGCTGGAGTTTTTAAACACCTTATTGTCAGTGCTGAGCTAAGAAAAGTCCACCAACCAGCAACATCCAGCCAACAGTGACCCATCACCCAAATAATATCTGCTCTGTGATGGTCCTTTGGGGGTCCTGATCACTGAAGAACAGGGTGAAAGGGGGCTAACAAAATATGTAGAGAAACAGAAGCAGAGACAAAGTGCACCTGTATTACAAACTGAGGTGATAACGGAATTGGACATAAGGAGGTGGTTTTAATGTTATAATTGATTGGTGTGTGTTTGTATATATATATATATATATATATATATATATATATATATATATATATATATATATATATATATATATATATATATATAAATAATGAAATAAACATAAAAGAGATAATATATTCCTTAAATTTTCTTCTGTCCATACGTGAGCTGTACTGATCTGTCTCACGACTAAAAGTCTGACAGCAGAGAATAGATTCCTGTCAGAGTAATTTATAAAAATTACACTGTAAGGCTGAAACCTCATCTCTGTATGTTTCACAGACTTTTGTAGTTTTGTTCCAGATGTCAAATGTCACCTAACGTCTGTCCCGTTCCACGTGGGCATGCACTAAAAATAAAAATAAATTCATCTCATGCCAAAAACGCTTGGTCAGTTTTAGTCAACCTCACACCAAATAAGCCTTAAAAGTTTTAAACCTTGCAAAACCAGACAGCCTGCAATAAAATACACTGTACAATGTATATTACATGCAATAGAGCCTATATCATATGCACATTCTTCACATTCAGACACATCCAAACAATGTATATAAGGTTTAAAAAATGCAAGCAGTATTTTAGCAAAACTAAAACTTTCTGTCAAACTTGTTTTTTTGTTTTGCGGTTCTTTTTTGTTGCTCCTAAATCTGATGCCATAATAAATAACATTGTCATATTTGTGTAAATTTCTATAATATTTTTCCCACCGGTTAATCAATACTCACTTCACTTCACTTTTGTCTCTGCTGGTTCTGTAGCCTTCAGCTTGTTAACAAATGCACATGTACAGATAAGGGGGTCTCAGGGTCTGATTTGTATTTATTACAGTGGTGTAAAAGTGAACTGTAGGCTGCCCTAAAGAACAAAAACTAAAAAATATCAAAATGCACTCCCGGGCAAAAAAATAAATAAAATAAAGCTTTTTAATAGTCTTAACAAGAAATCATTAAATAAACAGTTAAAGTGAAATATTATTAACATATTTTTCCTTTATTTTCTTTAAACAGTGAAGTTTTATAGGTTAAACTTGCAGACAATCTTTTACAAAAAAGACTGTTCCACTCTTCTCTGATGGCTTCAAACAGATTAAAAGCTCTGGTAAGTTACTTTGTGTTTCATGTGAGACAAAATGTTCTCTATAGGGTTGAAATCTAGACGCCAAGAAAATCAGTAAAAACCAATGTACCTTGGGCTTGACCCTGTTTTTATTTATTTATTTTTTATTGTTTTGTTTATATTTATTTGCCCAGGACTCTATATTGGACCACAAATACCATATTGTTGCAGTCCAAGGAAAAACATGCCCATCTCCAAAATAGTAACAAACCTTTTTAAACTTTGGTTCTATTACAAGCATTTCTATTGGTCTAATCATCATGAAATTCTCTCTGGATGTAAAGGGCAGCTGCCATGTTTAAATGATATGGAGGAAATTCTACAAAAATGAAAATACATGTTTTTCCTTGGACAGCAATGATATACCACTTCATCACTGCTACTACTTTACCAGCAAACTGTATTTTACTCTTACTGAACGTGCCAGTTTCCCAGACGCAGATTCACTGTAAACCTAGACTAAATAGATTGTGACGTTGAAGTCCAGTCCAAGGCTAGCCTTTACCCCAAGTGGGAATCAAGATAATGGCCCACAAAGCCTGCCCACATTTGTCACATTATAAATACTCCAAAGATCCTTTTACGTAAGTGACACCGTGCTACACAGCAACGCCACTTCCAGAGACTGTAAATTTAATCCAATCACGCCACAAAGCAACAAACACAGCGTAATTCCTTTTAGCTGTTTTCTTCTATAACGGCTCCTGCAGATAAACAGAAATATGCCCTCCCCTCCACTCCTCTCTCTTCTCCTGCTCAGCCCAGCCACCATGCTAATTCCCGCACATTCACCTCACTGACAGCCCCTCATTAGCTAGGGCTCTCTGCACCATACATTGGGCTAATTTGTGGCGCTTTGACATACACAAACCAGCAGGGGAGGGGAGGACTGGGGATAAAAACATCAACTCAATTAATAAATAATACTGGTGAGGGAGAGCGAGCGAGAGAGAGAGCTTGATAACTCATAAGGGCCTTTAGGATGGGAGGAAGGAGGATAAGGGGCGAGAGAGAAAAAGGAGGGGGGGGAGGGAATGGGCGTGAAGTCATGACAGTAGCCACTTAACGTTGATCCCCATTTATGGCCTGTTCATATGAGTTAACACAGGCTAACACCATTTATTTAGAGCAATCAGAGGTGGAGGCTGTTGAGATTATGGCTGATACTGAAAGGTTATGGCCATATACTGCATGTGTATTATATATATTGAGTCTGCTAGACTGTTTGGGGAAACTGTTCACCATGTGTATTTCATCACACTCAGTAATGTAATCTGAAATGCATCTGAAGGACTTATGATCACTGTTCCTAAAGGTCCTACACAGGTTCTACCAAGAACCTTAAATTGGTATATAATCAAGATGTACAAAATGTAAAGGGTCTTTAAACCTTGAAAAGGTTCTTCACACTCTCATCTCTTTTACTGTAAATGGTTCTTTAGGGAACTTAATGTTCTTCATTGATCTGCATAATCTTAATCAATTGCCCAAAGGTGTGAATATGTGTTGGCCATGCGATGGATGGCGACCTTTCCATGACGCTGGGATTGGCTTCAGCCCCCTGTGACCCCGACTAGCAGGATAAAGCAGAAGATAATGGATGGATGGATCATAGTATGAACATACTTATTAACATATTTCCACGGTCCACGACAACTTCCTTTTATATTCTGTTTCAAAGTTTCATGATGAACAGACCAATAGAAGCGCTCCAGAATCACCTGAAATAAAACCTCTGTACATTAACATACACTGAAAGTTAAGAAGGTTTTTGTCCTCTCCTGTAAAGTTACTATTTTGGAGAGACTTGTTTTCGTTTGGACAGTGATGATACATGGCAGGCTTCTACTTGTTACAATGTTAGAAAGCTATTTGATAAGTAGTCTTACAAACATCTGATCTTAACGAGAACTTCTTAGGACAACACTGAGAAGGTTTGGGCCAAACTTGAGTGATAATGTAGAACTAAGTGGAGGTGAAATTCCATAACCAGGCAAACTCCTCATGAAGTCAGAGCAAAGAGCAGTTGGTGACGGTATGCTTGCCAACAGCCTATCAACAACCTATCATTAGACCATGGATGTAAAGTAAGTCAGCATGACTATGGAGGATTTCCTGGATCTTGTCAACAATTCAGCACAAATGTTTAACAAGTTGCCCCCTGATATGTATTCTCATCACAAGATCATGACTGGCCCGGCGAGACTATATGATGATAAGTTATCATTAGCATGATTAATTGCCTTCACAAAGTACACAGCTATTGTATATCACGGATCCTGTCAGTACTTTTACAACAACCAACAACCTTATTTACAATGATTCAGACCAATTACAGAGAACCTGTAAACCTGTAAACAACAACAACCAGTATAGAGTATAACAGAATGTCAGTCAGTCATAGCAATGTTGTATGTTATTATATTAATTATATAATAATCATTATTAATTCTATAATAATAATTTATATATATATATATATATATATATATATATATATATATATATATATATATATATATATATATATAATTAAGTCATATTAATAATTTTTTTTTAGCTAAAGCTAAATTAAAATAAATCACTGTGTACAGCCTTCTTTTAAAAGACAGCTGTTGTGCATTTTCTTTGTTCCAAACTTGTTTTAGGCCAAAATCTTGCATATTGTGCACTACAAGAGCTTAGATTTGCTCTTAACATTGGTGGGGACCTATGTGCCCATGACACCCCCCACCCCCCTGACTTTTTTTTGTTAATGCTGTTGTGTTCTCTTTGCTCCGTATTAAAAAGAGGACTGATATACTACATGCTTTTAAACTATGCTTTTAAACTATTCTGAATAACCATTCACAATTTTTTATATGTTTTTACTGAGGAATTAAATATATACATCTGAAAAAATTGAATAAGACCTGTATCTGTACAAACATGCATGAACAGGAAAGGTCTGGACATCCAGCCTCATTCAAAAAAATGTTTTCACAATTTAATTTATGAATTATAGAGTGTTAAATTAACTGACAGTGGGCAGTTTGTTTTGCAGTTAATTTCCAAATCATGTTATTCATAGCTATAGACAATGTTATACTGCTGTATGCTGTGAGGCAGAGCCTTGCACTGCCATTAACGTTATTATGATGGTCTAATTTCATTAGTGAACTTTAAGTGACTAAGTTTCCTTAAAAAAATAGCTCCTTATGTCCACCTTCTTCTTTTTTGCTGCCATCCTCACTCGCTTTAGACACCCATGTGTCACCCATGTTGCACCTGAGTCTTGCACAGTGAGTCTTACATATGACTGGAAAGTTTTCTTCCAGTTTTGGTGCGGCTAACAACCAAACATAGCTACAGAGTCTTACGTGACAGCAGGAAAAGGCACAGCCAGTCACACTCTAGGTTAATCAGAGGTTTACCAATTTTTTTTTATAGGGAATCAAATTATTGGTGTGGACAATTTAATGATCACTGGATATTGGTGGGGACACGTCACTTCCGTCTATGCTAATTCTACGCCCTTGGTGTACTATATAAACAGAAAGGACATGTCAGTGCTGTTAAGTAACAGTATAGGACCACTTAGCAGAAAATCAGGATTGAATACCCGCTGGAAAAAACAATGAATCCCATTCAATACTGCAACTAACCTATCCCAGCACACACTCAAATATTGTAATATGACACTGTGATTTGTATATTTCTTGCTGTGGGGCAGTAGGGTTCGGCAGTCTGAGTCTACATTTAGAAATTTTAAGTAAACTGATTCAGTTCCCCTCCTCCTGATGAGCCCAGCGTGCTCGGATTGGTCAGCTTTTCCATTCTGTTTTGACTGTTCAACCACCCGAGCAGTTAAAAGCAGTATGGATGTGTGAGAGCGATAGGCAGGTGTTACAACATTGCATCAGGAGAAGAAAAAAGAAGTGCATCATATGTGCTTTTTTAAAAAAAAACTCATTAAGTTACATCACAATGTTATATATTTGCCATATTGACCATTTCACTCAATAACAACACAGAGCAGAGTTCTTACATTATAGTGAGGCTGAAACCAACATCATCACTGTTACAGAGGAGGCTCCAGGTTCTGTGTATTACACCTCATTCACTTTACAACAATGACTTTCAGAATGTATAATCTACATAAACAACACATTCGTACTGAATTTAAACCACATACCTCATTAGTATTAATTTGAAATACAGCATCTTTAGGGTAAAAACATTAAAGTTCCAAATGAAGTTTTAGTGAGTAGTAATTGAATAAGTACCTATTATAGCTAGTATATCATCGCTATCCAAAGAAAAACATGTATTCTCATTTCTGTTGATCTTTAATCTGTTTTAGACATTGTATGAAGATTTCCTGATGGATGGACCAATAGAAATGCTCCCAAATCTTTAGGAGGAAAAAAATGTTGACTTACATTAAAAGTAAAGCCTTTTGGAGGTATTTTTTTTTCCTTTTGACAGCCACGATATGCTAAGTATAGTACTTATTAATTACTAAATCTGTCAATTCCCAGTCAGGAATGTGCAAAGCAAACCTGTGAACCTAATTTCACTTGTTAAACTTCTGTTGGAATATATGATGAGAAAAGTTACAAATTACAGTGAGGATAAAGGCAAGTAGCACATGGGCGTGCTGTGTTTTCTCCATTCATAAAAAGCAAGACTCGACAGTGGGTTTTTACAGGCTCTACGTAATTGCAATAATCTGCGCTAAATGCTGGAGTTCTATAATAATGCTTGGCAATAGAGGAATAATCACTGCCTGCAATGCTAATTTTATATTCCAAAGAGGTGATTATTTCTTCCTCTCCTCAAATGAGTTCTAATAGCTCTGCCACACAGATGCTCACACATACACAAACCAGCGCATACCGCCTTTACTGCTCGACTTTCAGGCACCTAACATGCAAACTTGCTTCTGAGATGTATAAAAATACAAACGTAGACGTAAACAAACTCACAGTTGTGTAAAGCAATTCTGCAACACAAGATTTTAGCAAAGCGCCTAATTCGCCTTGTTGCATTTCCCTACGAGGAGAAAGCTACATAAATCTCTCTGAACCGGCAAAGCCAGAAAATTAGAAAGAAAACAACGACCAGCAATCAGACAACAAAAACAAAAGATGTGGGTGTGTAATTAAAAATCTTGGTTGGAGGATGTGAGGAAGGAACAGGCCAAGAAGCCTAAAGCAAAGTAGTCCAGCTGAGTACACACACACACACACACACACACACACACGCACAATTGTTTTTATTTCTTCAAAGTCAAAACAGCCACTAAGTACAAGTTATTTATTTTTTAGGAGATATTTCTGAGGAGAATAGATAAAAGATAATCCACTTGCGTACAGACGGGGAAAGTCAAGAGAGTTTCTAAAATCTGAGTTTAAAAAATATATTAAAATGAAAGACAAGAGAAAATTAAGCTCCATGATAGCTTCAGATCTGAAAAATGAGTTTTTATCTTCCCCTTCACAAATAAAACAAACAAGCTTCTGGTGGCTTTAGAACAATGGACTGACCACCTCCAGACCATAACATCACTTAATGCGCTACTGGGACTGTGAGAAAAATAAGCAACAGTCTTCTAAGAGTACGTTTCAGAGCTGTGGGAAACTATACCCACAGATTTCCTTAAAAAAATAAAGGAAGTGACAAGAATGGGAGATATATAATATAATATTTAGTAGCTGTGTTTTGTCTGATACTGAGGAACAATGAAGTGTACTTAATGGCTGTTCAGAAGTTTTGCATGTATTACAAGATGTTAATCAGAACATCAGTTTAAAACACTTTACTGGTTCTCTTACAGTATGTTACTCCTGTTTATGTGCAGGTATACATGATGATTTGCAGGAATTATGCAAGTATCAAAAAGAAGTCTAGCAACAGATGTTTATATCTGACCAACATTAGTGATAAGGATGATTTATTGTAGTCTGAAAGAAGAGAATATTTAAGTGAGGGTGGGCTACTGTGCTAAAATGTATGTAATTTAATAATTTTCTTGATTTAAAACGTAAATAAAGAAGTTTTACCCTTTTGTGTAACTCAAATCCAGGTGGATCTCAATTCTGAGAAAAATGTACATAAAAAATATTGGATAGCAGTCCACAGTTCACATATCAGTGTTTTTATTTCTTTTTATTTTGTCTAAAAATATACAAAAACAAGCATGCACACACACACACACACATACACACACACACACACACACACACACACACTCACACACACACAGCTGTTCCTGTATGTGGTCCAATACAGATGGATGTAGGCAGGGCTGCAAGTGATCTCTGTCCAATCAGCGGTGAACTTCACAAAACCATGGCGGCACTTAAGGGAGAATAACACTAACACTAACCCACACACACACACACACACACGCACACACACACATGCGCACACACACACACACAGGTACCTACACAAACTAAGCTCACCACAAAGAAGAGCCTCACACAACATATATCCAGACACTAACGTCACACTCTATACAGTAGGGATATAACGTTCCACTGAACGCTCCTTTCCCTTCCTCCTCTTTTCTGAGGTATATTTATCTTCCACCGCCAAATTCTCTAGGGGATTTGACTTAGTGTATACTGCCATCTTGTTGTCAATGCTGCAATGACACGCCTTGCTCTCCCAACGGTAAAGAATTGACAGATGCTTTTGGAAAGGGGGAGGAGAAGAAAAAAAAAGAAGTTTGGAGGGGAAATTTCATTAGAATACATATAAATCTCTGGTTACGAGAGCAGAAACGAGGATTGAATTTGATGTCTCGGGAGCATAACCGTGTTAGGATGACACACATGAAATCATCTCCCAAGGGTTTAAGTCTGCTCCGTGAATGGGAATGTGTGTGTGTGTGTGTGTGTGTTGAGTTTCTCAGCTCAAAGCCTGGTTTGAGTTTTAACTCTTCCGTTACTGATTACAGGTCAGTACAGGGCTCTTTGTCGATTTGTCAACAACTCAACAAAGCACTCCTTCAAACTTGAAACTAATTATTGTATACTTGTTTACACTTAGACTATACTATACTAAATGCCCTGCCATTCAGTTTTATGTTAAATTGTATGGCAACTATGTACTAATGTACTGTGCGCTAAAGCCAGAGGTGTTCTCAGAACAATGGACAGGTCGCCTCATACCCGAAATTATTATACAATTAAATGCAATTAGAATTACTTGGATTGTGAGTGCAATCAACGCCAGAGACTGAAAACTTTAAAGGAGTGGAAAGAATATGTGTATTATGTGTAATTTTCAGTTACATGTACAACACTGGTTAGGACTTTAGGATACTATGCAAAATATAAATTAATAAATGAACTAGATTATTACGCCACAGGTCAGTAACATGACTGGGTAACAAAAGAGCATCTGAGAGAAAAAGACTGTGCAGGCAAAAAGTGCAACAAAAATTTAAGAATAATGTTTCTCAATGCACAACCGCAAATGGGGATTTCATCATCCGGGCCCTCAGGTGGCACTGTATTAAAAACATGCAGTGATTCTGTAGTGGAAATCACTGAATGGTTTGAATGGGCTCCGAAACACTTCTCAAAACCATTGTCTACGAACACAGTTTGTCGCTGCAGCCACAAATCGTCACTGTCCGAAGTAGAAAAACTAGTATAACTTTAGAAGGGAGGACAAAAACTCTTTAATTCCAATGTAGGATAATAGAACCATTTGTTCTAAGCTTATTGGAGCATTTCTATTCTTTTTTACACACTGTCAAAATAATGAAATAATAAATAAAAATTTACAAAATTGACGTCTTTCTTTGGACAATGAGGAAATGCGGGTTAAGACTCGGCCATGAAAAGAAAAAAACACATCTGTCCCACTTTATTTTAAGTATCTGTAATAACTTTGTATTTACACATAAACAACACATGCAACAACAATGTAACTACTAGTGACGTAGTCACTGTTACAGATGGATTACAGTAGCACTGCTAATGTAATGATATATCTGTATCAATTTTTTTTAGCCTCATGTAATTGCATAAGGGGTTCCTTCACAGTTACAGCAGCCTATTTTCTTCTGTGTTATTATACATTGGTAACAACATGAATGTAATTACATTTGTGATTAGCAATTTCCAGATTGCTTTTTTCAGCATGATAATGAATATACTGTCTAAATAAATATTGTCTTAATGAAAGTTATAAAACACTTCCTTAATATAATGCTATATAGTGTGTCTTGTTTAACCCTTTCCAAGCTTTTCCTTGTGATAACTCAGTATTCTTTGCAGTTATCATCTCATAGCTGCTTTGATGGCATTGAAGGAATTTAATAAGCTAGTGCAATGTCTGGGACTAAACTTTGTTCTTCAAATTGTTTTAAAGGATATTATCCACTTCATTTAAAACAAGATATTCGTGATACTTTGAAATGTATTTATGCTTATTTGCATCTGTTCTAAAGATCTATGGTGTTCTTACTTCAAACAATGAGGTTAGATGCCTAAGACTTTTGTACAGTAGGGGTGGGAGTGAATAAATAGTGTATATAGGGGCCCAGCACACTTGTAGACTTATATCACTCTGCACCCAATTACAATGTTCCGGATAATGATTGCTAAAAGAAGCGCAAGCATTTTCACATGGCTTCACTGCTGGCCTTGCCTTGAAACAATAATCTAATTATGGTGAAAACAAATGAGTTATGTAAGTAGGTACTGGAGAGCCTGTTAAGTGTATTAACTTTGCTTTAGTACCTCATTGTTTTTATTTGAATCTGCATTCAATCAAAAATCAAAAATCGTGTTCCGTTTTTCAGAAGACGAGCCTGTAACAGCCCACCTTCCAAAGGCGATAAATAGCTTGGAAGTTAAAAAAAAAAAAAAATTTGTGGAGTTGGAGTTGCCAATAAAAAACAGCTCTTGATCTAAGCAGCGCCCCGTAAAAGCAAGAAGGAAATGTCTTGTGTGACTGAAGTGCGTTCCTTAACGTTAGCATAATCACCGTGCAGTGAAAGATTTCCTTTTTAAAGCGTTTACTAGACGTAGCACGTAATTAAATGAAGCAGGGAAAGAACGCATAAATGGATGATGTCGCACTCCTGCTCGTTAAAGCCACATCTGGCGGAGGCCACTGCTCCGGGCTCCGGCCTGAGTGGGGTTAGCCAGAGCTCAACTCTCCTGATTACTGCTCGGCACAGCGTGGTCGCTGGAAGACGACTTAATAGCTCTAATTTTCTAATGGCGACTTCAGCTGATGTAAAATCTACATCCATCTGAGGCTACTTCTTTAACCTTTAACTGCATACCACCGGTCACACCACACCCACCTCGTCCAGTTTTTATACTGTAAATAAAATGTTTGGACAGTTTTACTGCCATAGCTGTTTGTAGATCAGTTTGTGATAGATGGAAGTGTCGGGATGCCAATGACACAAGTAGTTGGAGATGACACTTATGAACCTGATAGTTAAACAAAGGAAACGTCTAAACTGAACCAAGGGCTGTGATGATGACCATGTAGCTTTAAGGGATGTACTTCCTATTACATAATGAAAAGCCCTTGTATTTCACTGCAAGAAGCCCAGGGGCCTTGATCACATATCCACAGTGGACTCTGGATTGCTCGAAACCTGGCGCAGAACCTAGTCTCATTCATTTCAACCAAGAATGCTGCTAAAACCTTTACCTGTTATGGGTTACACTAAACAAGGTCTAAATAATCAGTAGGGCATGACTTGTATTTGTATCTAAGGAATTATATAGGAAAGGCCTTTGTATATTAACCTTGAAGCCCAAGAATATTGAACAGACGTCCACAGTACACAAGATAAGTGGCGACCCTGGTTCAGAATCTAACACTGACCTTTCTGACCAAGAATGATGCTCTAAAACATTTAAAGTTAAGATTGAAGAAGCAAACATAACCAGGATTAATAATGATGAGCACGGTTTGTTATCATTTAGCCTAATTTGCAATGTAATTTCAGACTATGTAACGTAAAAGCCTTTGTAATCGATTAAGTCTGGGGTATGGATAAGATGGCACAACGGACTGTGGGTTGCCCTAAAACTGGTCAAGAACCAAGACTTGACCAGTCCAATTAATAATGCTCCTGCAACATCCATGTATTTAACATCTAAACCAGGATCAGTGGTATCGAGCATAGCTTGTTTTTACAGACCTACACTTGTACCTCTCAGGAAACATCGAGTAAAAGCCCTTGAAGCCCAAGGGTGTGGATCAGATGTTGACAGTTGACAAGATAAGTGGAGCCATTGAGAATGATTCCAAGAAAGATGCTCTAAAACCTACACATTTAGGGGTAAGGTTGAAGAAGGTCTAAACGTAACAAGGATTAATGGTGACTGATGCTTGACTTGCAGTGTATTTCATGGTATATAATATGAAAGTGCCTGTAATATTTGAAACATAGAGAATAGATCAGATATCCATAGTATAGATCAGTCTGTGGATTGCTCTGAAACTTGTCTAGACCATAGCACTGACTATTCTAGCCAATAACGCTCCTCTAACATCCATGCAATAACCATCTAAACCTTCTACTCACAATTTGGCCAGGATATGTGAAATTGAGCATAGCTTATTTTTACAGACCTATACTTTCAGTGCCTCTCAGAACACGTAACGTGAAAGCTCTTGTATGTCAATGCTCAAAGCTCAAGGGTGTGGATCAGATGTCCACAGTGGACGGGATAAGTGGAGAAACTGGTCCAGAACCTCTCGTTGACCATTCCAGCCAAGAATGGTGCTCTGACTGGCCCTTCACATCGAATTGCATATGACTGTGGAGACAGTGGAGAGCCAATCGTGGATGAGTCCCTCTAGTCTGATGCGTTTGATTCATATGAACCCTGGAGAGCAAATCATCTCTCATTCCGGGCTAGTCCACACCCAGGGAAATCACCATGAAAATCAGAGAACATAGCTAGTCCACATTACGTATACACAATACCAACTCCCCAGCCAACACACTGGCCCACAGCTGCAAACTCATGAGCCTCGGCGCGGTGCGCCTGGCTCTCCGTGCTCGCCCTGGACTCCCGATGACGGCTAAAATGGCATGACTAATACGCTGCTGCCTCCCCGATGAGGGCTAATGTATGGATTTGTTACAGGAATTCCCAGGCAGCGTAACCCCGGCTACTTTCATATCCAAACACGGAGCAGGGCCCAGGGAGGAGCAGCTGCAGCTGCAGTGATGCTATTAGCCGTGGTGATTAGCGAGGGGCTCCGTGCACCGTGTGGAGAGACAGCTTGAGTGAGTGGTGTAATCCAAGGGCAAGATGGGATAGGAACGGACTGAGCATGTCTCAGTGTGTGTGGCATTCAGAGAAACAGAAGCACCAGACCCCCACTAAAGAGATCCTCAAGTATTTGTATATTCCAAAAAGTAAAAAATCCAAAATTCACAAAAACGAATAAATACACTGGCGTTCGAAAGAAAGTCTGTAACAAATTTTCTTATTAAAAAAATAGTTCATTTAATAAAAGCATAAACAATGTAGATTGAAACACTATACTCAAGCCAAACGGTATTTCAGGATTTGTGGCAACACTGCCTATTATATAGCAATTATCTATTTACAGTAATTGCTTGTTAATGGCACTGACATGAGATTTAATCACCTTTCAAATATAGCCTACTGCATACTTATTTCATTGTAACTTTATATATATATTCTATTATAACTTTTATCATTCTGCACACATCAAAAATGTCTTCAATTTTCCCAACTTTCTACTAATTGGTTGAGATCTATGATTTTGTACAGCACTAGCATCATCATACGATCATGCCCTACACTATCTTTTATATTGCTGACAACAAAACAATACACTAAACCTGTGAACATTGATGTGAAACTTTGTAATGATGGTCAATTCCATCTTACAATAAGCAGAAACGCTCAAGTCCTATCAGAATATATCTAATCTGTTCTTGCTCTGAGAGCTCTCTTCCTGGCATTTTGTGTGCACATCTTAAAACAAGGTTCCATAAATGGGGTTCCTTGGTGCAATGCCATAGAAGAACCACTAAAGAACTTTCTAAAGAGCAATGGCCCTCATTTACCACACAGAGTTTTGAGAAGAAACCACTTCTTCATGATGTTCATGATGATTCTGACATACAACAACATTTTCTTATTTGGGATTTAGAATCTATACACACTCAGGAGCACACGAGTGTGACTGATTCTGCTGTTTAAGAACAGAACCATGAACCATTTAAGAACCATGAATCTGATGCAGACTTTTTCTTAGGATCTTGAACACATGAAAGATACTCAGATCCTATATAAGTAAGTGAGATGTGTGAAGAACATATTTAATGCTGTTTAAAATTGTAATAATAAAGAACACCTATGCAATATAAATCATCTCTACTGACAACAATACTTATACCGTATCATAGTATATGATAAACTATTCTATACTTCTTCTCTAGAATCATACATTCAAGGGAACTGCTGAGGAATCCTTTAAGAGTGCACCACTTCCTATTCATTCCTTAAGGTATTCCTACAAATAAATGAAAACACTGTTTATCTTCATTATCATGAACAGCATCACTAAACAATAATGCACGCTTCATTATCAGCGCTAAGAGCATAACACTCCCGGAGCCTCCTTTTAATTCAGTGCCAGTAAAATGAGAGTAAGAGCACAGGTAGAAAAACCTTGTCACAGTCAACAGCTGTGGTATTTACTGTAGAGTGAAAAGAGAAAGGGACAGAGAGAGAGAGAGAGAGAGAGAGAGAGAGAGAGAGAGAGAGAGAGAGAGAGAGAGAGAGAGAGAGAGAGAGAGAGGTGTTGTCTTTTCGCATAGCAGTGTAGATTCTCCTGGAGGAGTTGATTAAGATATCTAAGTTTGGCACCTCATATTCTTTTATCTGCAGAAAAGCAGAGGGGAGGGGACAGCAACCAGAGAGAGAGAGAGAGAGAGAGAGAGAGAGGAGAGAGAGAGAGAGAGAGAGAGAGAGAGAGAGAGAGAGAGAGAGAGAGAGAGAGAGAGAGAGAGAGAGAGAGAGAGAGAGAGAGAGAGAGAGCTACATGGTGGCACATGGTGCATGCCTCTGTGTATCTGACCTGATTGCAAAACAGCACAGAAACCTCTGCAGCCCAGAAGTACTTTTTTTCCCCTCTCCGTTTCAAAAATACTTTATGGTATAGAATTAGATTTCCGACTCACACACCAAGCAGTGGGTAAATATGTGTCTGTGTGCGTTCCCCCTGCTGAAAAAAGAGGCTCATAATAAAAATGAGTGACTGTATCTGTGTATCAGTGCGTGTTTGGGGGCAAAGGCAGGGTGAAAAATCGAAACGGGGCGGGCCACGTCGGAGCCGGGTTCCAGCAAAGGCATTTGCAATTTAAAACAGAGGGCTGAGGCATAATGAAAATGTAAAGCAGTGGTTTTATTTTATTCAGTGTGGCAGATTCAGAATCCCAGAGATGCTGCACTCAAGCAATCAGGCCATTAATAATTGAATTTGGTGGAGGAAGTGTACGTGTGTGTGTGTGTGTGTGTGTGTGTGTGTGTGTGTGTGTGAGAAGAAGGGCTGATGCTCTGAGCCCCCCCCCCCCCCCCCCCCCTCCAAAAACCCCTCTACCCCTCACTCACACACACACCCCAGCCAATTAGACATCTTCATTTGGTGACATGGGTATGGGCCAGGGTGGAAGGGATTTGGCCACTTTAATAGGGCGTGCTATACTCCAGAACTTGAGAGAGAGAGAGAGTAAAAGAAGGAGAGAGAGACAGACAGAAAGAGTGAGAAAATGAGAGAGACAGAGAGAGAGAGACGTAAGGCTTGTTACTCTGCCCTCAGAGACATGGCCTCTCCAAAAAACAGCTGCATCATTCAAAGGCTGCCGCTGGTTAGAGCCAGTGATATAATGAACTGTGCATGAGCAAGTCAGATGCATGTGCATGTTTATGCGAGCTTAGACCACCGCTGGAGGTAAACGCTTGAAATTGAAGCCTGAACCCAGCCCATATCTCGCAACTTCGAGACCCGACCCGACCAGGCCCATCTGGTACAGCTAAATTGACCATTTGCAAAATCCCACCTCCCTTATTTGTTGCTGCTACGTTCTTCAAGCTTTCCGGCCTGAACAGACAGCATCTGTAACCTAGGTTCTGACAGATTCAAAACTTTTAGGAGAAGAAAGGATACCATAAAACTACTTTACATTAAAACTACACACTACAAAACATTTAAAACAGGTCATCAGAGCAGAAATATAGTGACTTGTGAAGATTTGGACACCTCTGATCACAATGTTTGTTACAAGAAGAGTGAAGTGAGTAAAAGACTCCCACAAGGCAGAAAGTTTATGAAGACACACTTCTTTAATTTTTTTTTTTTTTATCGTATACAGTTTTAAAATAAAGGAAAAAAGGAAAAGGAGCCTGAATTAAATGTATAGGCACACTGCAGTGTCAGTACTTAGTAATGGCTGTTGGGAAGTATCACAACTTGTAAGTGCTTTTTGTCCTTTAATACTTGTTTTGGGGGATTTTTACTAATTATGTACAATCGTCTGTACATAGTTTTGTAAAATTCATGCATGCTGTACTCTTTTGAGGTCTATTCACAGATTCTTGATGATGTTAAGGTCGGGGGACTGTAAGGCTAAAATCTTCAGCTGGCACTTCTTGATGTAGTCCATGGTGGATTTTGAGGTGTGTCTAGGATCTTAACTATTATCCCTTCTTTCTTCCACCTGTGAAATATTGCCAGTGTCACTGGCTACAACATAAACTCAAAGCATGATCGTTCCAGCTCTGTGATTAACAGTTGAAGAGGTGTTTTTTAAATTAAAATTTGCACAATTTTTATCCAAACACATTTTTAGTTCTGATGCTAAATTTTATGGTGAGGACATAGAAAAGGTTGTCTTCTTCTTTCATGAAGGTAATATTTATTTTTAGATTATATTTATATATATAACTGTGCACCACCACTCCAGAGTACACTCAACTGTCTAGAAGGTCCTCTGCAGTAAAACAGAGATTCTGATTTGTCTTTTTTTATCAATGCTATAAGCAGATCTCAAGTGTTCCTGGACCCCCACCATTTATGTTAACTGCCATTTTTTAATTTCATTACAATCATACTTTTAAAATGATTTGCCTTTGCCTTCTCCTGCTTTCTGAGCATCAATTATTTTAATTATCAGAGTGCTGGGCAGCTGCTCAGAGGAGCCCATGACTGCTGACTGCTGGTGGTTTAAAGAGTCAGAGTACTTATACAACTTTAAAATTCTGCATGACTTCTTAACAATGACAGTGAACAAATCACAGCCACAACAAACTAATTAGGAGACCTTAGTAACAGATATTGGAGAGCACAAAACTCCGTTTTTTACCCAAAACAAAAATAATTCCCTAATTATGCTGAAGAAATGCTTAATCTTTAATGTAATGCGCTTTGAAGATCAGTTCATCTTCTAATCACTTAACCATTTACACTAATTCACAGAGCTTCTCGTCAGGTGTGCACAAACTTTTGCATGCCACATGTTTCATGAACGACTATATATTCACTTAGGCCTCAAACTGACCCTAGCTGAACACAATCTGCTTCTATATACTTGCAGAGAGAGAGAGAGAGAGAGAGAGAGAGAGAGAGAGAGAGAGAGAGAGAGAGAGAGAGAGAGAGAGAGAATGTGTGAGCATGAGTGCACTTTGTAAGACACACCAACCTTGTATTCACACTCATCCATTTTATAGACTCCGTATAGAAGCAATTACACCCTGTAGTCCAACTTTCTCTCTGTATACTTTCTTGTACCTCTCTCACCTGGTTCTTCAGTGGTTAGGACCCCCACAGGACCACCACAGAGCAGGTATGATTTGGGAAGTGGATCATTCTCAGCACTGCAGTGACACTGACACAGTGGTAGTATGTTAGTGTATGTTGTGCTGCTATGAGTGGATCAGATACAGTAGCGTGGGCAGTGACCTGTGTCCACTGATAAAGGACTAAAGGATGAGCTACCGTCTCTGGCCTTAGATATGCACGGTGGACCAACAAGGTAAGAGTGTCTAATAGAGTGGACAGTGAGTGGACACTGTGTTTAAAAACTCCACCAGCACAACACACACTAATGCACCATCACGTCAGTGTCACTACAGTCCTGAGGATGATCCACCATCTAAATAATATCTGCTCTGTGGTGGTCCTGTGGGGATCCCAATGTATACAGAGAAACAGATGAATGTAAACTGGATGTAGAACTACAAAGTGCTCCTGTATGGTAAGTGGAGCTGATACAATGCGCAATGAGTATAGATACACAGAGGTGTGCTTTATGAAGTGCCTGGTGAGAGAATGTCAACATATATTTTTCAAACTATTGAAAGCAAAGGCTGCAATATATTAACAAATTGCTGCAACACATTCCAGAGGAAGGCTGATATAAAAATAATTACATAAATGCACACTAGACATACCTATCAAAGTTTTGCCTTTTCAATTCTGCAGCAGGCTGATATTACAGCAGTCCTCCAAACAAATTTGCATTTACATTAGAAGCCGTTATCTTCAATGAATCTAACAAGCAAACATACGTGATGAGACTGCCTGCGTGGCACATGCTGTCCACTATGACTTCTAAAGATGCACCCTTACAGAAGTAATGAGTCAAACTTTCAGTGTAGTCTACAGCTTTATACAGAGTTTCTAGACTGCACCTAAATCAGGATTTCTTAATGCTTATTGGCTTGGACGTACAGTTCTAGATACTAATAGGAAGCTAAGTGGTATACATCACAATCCTTAACAAGACCAATTCTTTAAAAGAACACACACAAGGTTATTCAGGGCATCAACAGTGGCACCTCATTAGACTCTTTCTGTTCTGTTACTCTCTAAAACATCTGTACTGCACTGGGTTGATATACTAAAAATGCTAGACTGAATATCAGAGGAAGAAAAAGAATGGACTGTTGTGATGTGATGTTGCTAGTTGTGTATTCCAGCAAATAAAAAGTATTGTCCCATCTCTGCTTCAGCTATCTCTCAATTACAACATTTTAGGATCAATATGTGCATTCAGCATCCAGTGCTGTCCAAAAGAGTACAGAGACCACGCTTCATTTATTTACATTTCAGTCAATACAGCTATTAAATAACAAAGCTGTTCATTTGGGAGATATTTTTGAAGAAGTTTAGATGTAAGATAATATACTTAGTGGGGAAAAAACCCAAATTTTCAACTCTGGAGTTCAAGAAACATTACAATATATTGAGAAAATAGAATTTCTAACAAGTACACAATATAAACAGTAAATCAGCTGACAAGATCAGATAAACAGTACTTCAATAGAACAAAAAAAAGCTCAAACTTTGCTTTAGAACAGGTGTTTCTGTCCATCCTCTCCAATTGTGAGAAGATAACTCAGACCTCAGCATCTCTAAAGGGTTTGGGATTACTGGGATCAGGAAAACTGGAAATTCAATCAGCTGGACTGTGAATTTGAAGAGGATTGTTAGAAAAGAATGAAGGCTGTAATGAAGGCAATAGGTGGACACTGTATATACTGTTTGACCAGAGGATCTCCCCTTGTGAGTCTGGTTCTTCTCAAGGTTTCTTCCTCCAGTCTGAGGGAGTTTTTCTTTGCCACTGTTGCCTCTGGCTTGCTCACTAGAGGATATATGTTATGTCTGTTTTCAAAACTCTGTAAAGCTGCTTTGAGACAACATCATTGTAAAAAGCGTTATATAAATAAACTTGACTTGACTTGGACATGCTACACACACACACACTGAATGAATGTGATATCACACTTCGTCAATAGTAGATCTACTTTATAATTTTCTGTTAATTATATATTTTCCTGCCATTATTCCTCATTTAAAAAAAACAATTAACTCATGCCTAATAGCGATTTTGTCCGCCGCCCGTGTTAGATCTGCACTCATCATTCATTTCATAGCATTGCTTGAAAGCATCCTACTCATCATCTTACGCAAGCCAAGCATATAATCACGTACAGCAATGTCCCTTTCACTGCTGCGCTCAGAATTCAGTCTCCTAACACCCATAACTGCTCTAATCACGCTACAACCAACCATGACAAGGCATAAGATGCTGCACTGTTCACTAAAGTGCCTCGAGTCATGAGCAAACTTTTCACATCACCTCTCTCTCTCTCTCTCTCTCTCTCTCTCCCTCTCTTAATACATCAACCTCTCTCTCTCCCTCCCTCTGTGCTAGCGCAGATTTACTCGGCCCAGCTTATTCGGGCTAATCAACATGCGCCAACCTGCGTTAGTAAACGAAAGAGAGACAGAGAGAGGGGGAGAGGGAGAGAGAGAGAGAGAGATGGGGCGGGGGGAGTGTCCGAGTGCAGCAGCTTGCAGTAGAGCCGCGAGTGGGAGTTAGCCTCCGTATGATACCGCCAGAGAGAGGGGGAACCAGTGTGCCAGCCCAGAGGGGCGCAGCACCCACCGATACATTGCCATGCCAAGCTCCCGTCCCAGCACACACTTCACACACACACACACACACACTTCACACACACACACAAACTGAGGCTGAAGTACAGAGTGCTGAAACACCCCAGGGTATACACTATCAGCGCCAATACAAAACCTGCCCTCACAATGACTTTTCCTAATGCTGTGCATCGTATCTCCAAACGGCAGTGCACGGCGGACTAGGCGGCGTGTGAGTGTGTATGTGTGTTTGTGTGCGAGCGCGCTAGAAAAGGATATAAACAATAACAACAAAACACACACTAATCTAGGGGCAACAGAGGAATCCACACAGTGTAATTTACATCATGGAAATCTCATTGCATCTCTCTCTCTCTCTCTCTCTCTCTCTCTCACCCCCTCTCCTTGATTTGTGCGCCGCAACCTTGTTCTAGATAGAGATATTCAGACTGTCAGTATAAACTGCCTCTGTTTTCATTTTGCATTTATTTCAATGCCAGACGCAGGGCATAAATTTTTCATCACCTGCTAGGGCCATGAATAAAAGATTAAAAAAAAGAAGCGAGAGGGGAGGGAAAGGGAGGGAAGGGGAGAGAGAGAGAGAGAGAGCAAGCGAGAGAGAGAGAGAGAGAGATGCAGTGCTTGCAGCACAAGGTGCAAACACTATGTGCATATGATGAGAGTAACTCTCTTTCACTCTCTCGCTCATAATTTGAACACCAGGAGCCCTATAGTGGGGGTAAAGATACAATAATGAGGGCTGAAGCCTCACCTTGGCATTTTATAGGATTACCTGGGAGGTGAATTCTGCTCTCCAGGTGCAGCTCTGCATTTATTTATTTATTTATTTATCTATCCTTTCTCTTTCTCTCTCTCTCTCTTTCTCTCTCTTTCCCCCAGAGCAGAGTTGTGACAGGTCAGGCTACAGTGAGATGTCAAAGGAAAGAGAAAAGGAGAGAGAGAGAGAGAGAGAGAGGGAGAAAATGAAGAGAATTTCATGATGTAGACTCTGACAGGTTCAGGTGGAGGCTAAAAGGAGGATGGAGGGATGGAGAAAGAGAGATAGAGAGAGGAAGAGAGAGAGAGAAAAAGGAGAGTAGGCTTTTTTTCCCCTCTCTTACACCCAGCTGTTCACTCTCATCCTAGGCATTGGTTCGCACTGCGGACTACTATGACAGTTTTGTCAGAAAAAAAAAATCTTGCACGCGTGTGTGTGTGAGACAGTGACACTCTGCTGTGTGAGTGTCGAAAAGGGAAATTCTGTAATGATGATGTCCACACGCCGGTAAAAACACTGCAAAACTTGTTAGTCTGTACAACGACAAGGGCACGCAAAGGCTTCAGGGTGTAAAACTGCATTAGCTACTTCACATCCTTCTTATTCCCTTCATTCATACTCACCTGTGTTTCAACACTTCAACACAGAGCTCTACACTTCAACACCATACGCTACTCGCTATCTAAAGTCCGGCTATTTGTAGTGCTGAACTGCCACAAATTAAAAATGCAGACGAATACCATAAACCACTGAGTTCTGCCTAACTCAGCAGGGACATAGCATTTTGCTAACTTCAGATAACGCACCTCATGTCTCTGAATAGCACCTAGGTTAGCAGTTCAGCTAATGTCACTTAATGTAGTGTAGAGTGCCCAGATATTCCCATTTTTTCAGTGATGGCAAATGTGTCATATTGTACTTGTTTTGACCAATAGAGGGGGCTGCTGCTATCTACTAATCACTTCTACCACTTGCTTGCCTAGTTTTTGAAAATACGTCTGTGTAAAGCTCAGGTAAGTCCACAACGGCATCACAAACATCTTCTTAAGACACAAGGTAACTCAGAGGTTAAAAAAAGGGGTGGGGTTGTGGGACTACCAGGTGATAGTCAGGATCTGATTTGTTTTTGTATTTGCTATCCTGTCATCTACAAACAGTGTATCACTAATATGCTGTCTCTAGAACTGGAGCTAGCCCATGGGTGTGTCTGGCTATCGGGCTGCAGCCATAGTCTCTTTTCTGTAGGCACGGGTCGCTTTTCTGTAGCCAATGGTCGCTTATCTGTAGCCATGGGTTGCTTTTCTGTAGGCACGGGTCGCTTTTCTATAGCCATGGGTCTCTTTTCTGTAGCCATGGGTCGCTTATCTGTAGCCACAGGTCGCTTTTCTGTAGCCATGGGTTGCTTTTCTGTAGGCACGGGTCGCTTTTCTGTAGCCACAGATCTCTTTTCTGTAGCCACAGATCTCTTTTCTGTAGCCACAGATCTCTTATCTGTAGCCACGGGTCGCTTTTCTGTAGCCATGGGTCGCTTATCTGAAGCCACAGGTCGCTTTTCTGTAGCTATGGGTCGCTTATCTGTAGCCACAGGTCGCTTTTCTGTAGCCATGGGTCGCTTATCTGTAGGCACGGGTCGCTTTTCTGTAGCCATGGGTCGCTTTTCTGTAGCCATGGGTCGCTTATCTGTTGGCACGGGTTGCTTTTCTGTAGCCATGGGTCGCTTATCTGTAGGCACGGGTCGCTTATCTGCAGCCATGGGTCGCTTATCTGTAGGCACGGGTTGCTTTTCTGTAGGCACGGGTCGCTTTTCTGTAGCCATGGGTTGCTTATCTGTAGGCACGGGTCGCTTATCTGTAGCCACAGATCTCCTTTCTGTAGCCACAGATCTCCTTTCTGTAGCCACAGATCTCTTTTCTGTAGCCACAGATCTCTTTTCTGTAGCCACAGGTCGCTTTTCTGTAGCCACAGGTCTTTTCTATAGCCATGGGTCGCTTATCTGTAGCCACGGGTCGCTTTTCTGTAGCCATGGGTCGCTTTTCTGTAGCCATGGGTCGCTTATCTGTAGCCATGGGTCGCTTTTCTTGTAGCCATGGGTCGCTTATCTGTAGCCACGGGTCGCTTTTCTGTAGCCATGGGTCGCTTATCTGTAGCCATGGGTCGCTTTTCTGTAGGCACGGGTCGCTTTTCTATAGCCATGGGTCGCTTATCTGTAGCCACGGGTCGCTTTTCTGTAGCCATGGGTCGCTTTTCTGTAGCCATGGGTCGCTTATCTGTAGCCATGGGTCTCTTTTTACTCAAATTATGGGCTCATACAACCAATGAATCAACCAATGAAGTAGCAATGTCCACCATTTTCATTGAGAAAATCTGGTCACCTTGGGTAAATAGAAGGTTAGATAACGTTAGATATCAAATGTCAGCCAACATGTCTAGTTACCATTCTGAAATTTTGAAACACTTTGTTGTACACTGGGGTAAGTTTACTGCAATAAACATTATGTAGAAATGCAATTAGTATAAAGGGATTGAAATAATTTCATATTACTGCCATTCCTGATGGCTTTACCTTCTGCTGCGTATGGTAGCTACTGACCACTTGTTTAATACACGCAGAACTTGCTGGTTGTGGAAAGTAAATGTCCTGTAGAATTTAGTTGTGGACAGACAGGCAGGCAGGCAGACAGACAGACAGACAGAGAAACAGACAGATAGATAGATAGATAGATAGATATTCTCTTCAACAGTGAAATCTAGTCTAAGCTTCTTTGCTGTAGACCCTATAGCACATTAGCCCCTCCTGCAGAAATCTGCACCCAGTCACCTCAGTGTGTGTGTGTGTGTGTGTGTGTGTGTGTTTGCGTATATGCGTGTTGCCGCAGGGGCACCTCAAGGCAAAGAACATACACATGCAGCGAAATAACCACTGATATAGCACTTTACCTCTTGAATTTCAGCCTCAAATGTAGTCTCACCATCACACACACACACACACACTCATTTATATATCATGACCTTGTACATATAGAGGCCTCTCCTGTATAGGAGAGTCTCATCTCATTAGAAGTACAACCCTATGTTCCACCAGGACCTCCGTCTTCTGTGCCAATTCCAAACAGTCTTTCTGGGAACTGACAGTCCAGCATCAGCCTCTAATATTTCTCAGACCTTGGCCAGTGAGCTAAAGCTGTAGGCTGAGCTACAAGCGAAACTTTTAGAAAATTTGGCCATTAATACAAAATGCTACAGTTAGTGATTAGTGAAATAGTGTAACTCAGTAGAACTGAAATGCTGGTATAACTGAATCAATAGACAGATTAGATAGATTTAATGTCAAGGGTATACAAAAGTTATATTTTTATATTCATTGCATAAATGTATTATATTCCCTCACCATCCCTCACCGACAATATATATATATATATATATATATATATATATATATATATATATATATATATATATATATATATATATATATACCAATCAGCATTTTTGAGGCCGATTCCGATTGCTGATCACCTTTCAGCACAATCGGCCGATAGCCAATACAGACTGAGGGTGGGGCTATATGCCACGGCAGGGCTACATGTAGTTATTAGAGTACGCAAGTCATGAAAGATGGTAGAAACTGGTTTATTACCATTTTTAACAAGCTCATGTGAAACAGCATAATATTTTTAACTAAAATAACAGTAAATAAACAAAGTTTGCTGTACTGTTTACTTCAGCTGCATGGTGTAAGGGCTGTATCAGATTAGTATTAAATGTTAAATGTCTTTGGTTCCCCCACGAGACACGTTGATTTTGACATATTTTACAAAATGCCCTGGATGAGTCTGCGTCACATACGGTAACAAACTGCCATATATACAGTCAAAATAACCTTTATTTAAGTGAGAATTTTAGCTGGCAAATGTGTTGGTGTTCAGATCAGCTTGTAATCAGGTCCTAGTAAGATGATAACTCTGAGACATTGAAACTAACCCCAATTTACTTAAATGCTATTATTAGCAAACACAGATCTACAGCCAATAACATTGGTTTAAAAGTATTTGCTTGACTTGCCTTTTGCACATTACTTTATATTGTCCACCTGCAGGGTTATCTACCCAAAGTGAATAAAGCATTAGTCTTTGTGAATGAGTTCTTTCCCACTTTCTGAAATAACAGTAGCATTTCTTCCTAAACAGGAAATCAAAAAGGCCATATTTCATCTACTATTGGACACCATGTGATTTAGCCAATAACCTGAAAGATAAAGAAAACAGTAAATGTGTTGTTTAATGCTCTTCCGGTGTAGACACTCACAGAAAACTGAACCCAAGGTAGCTCATGTTGTATGTCAAACTCTGTATGATATGAGTGAAGGAGAAAACTCACAGTAAGTACAGTACCGGGGCACTATGTGGCCAGAAGACACACACCCAGCAGCAGCCAGGCTAGATTAGCATCAAACTCCACACACATACACACTGAGAGAAGTGCAACACACTACATCATGGCCCTCACACACACGCGCACACACACACACACACAGCTCCAAATGAGATCTCTTACAGCAGCCCTCTGCTTGCCATCCATTTTTAATGGGCTGATTAAAAGCATGGCTTCCCCAATGAATCACACCACGCCTGAGAGAGAAAGAGAGAGGGAGAGAGGACGAGTATAGGAGTCAAATGGGTTCACAGGCTGACTTAGCAGAGGAGGAGAGAGAGGGAGAGAGGGAAGGAGGGAATAACGAATGCAGCAGTGATGTCTCTTTTGAAGCGTTCACAAGGCCGTGCAGAGCTAAGGGCATGGCTGAGGAGAGGCCAGATTGCTAACCACACATACACACAGCACATCTATCCACTGGCAAGACCAGTCTGAAAACAAGCACCCTCGTTATGAGAGGGGTTAAATTCTCTTTGGGCTGAAGATACATTAGCTATTAGCGCATATTTAAGGGAGGATCTTAGCTTCACGCTAATCGGATGAGAACGTGTGCACTGAAGATCCATTCAAACAGGTCCAGTAAGCTGGAGACTTGCTAGACAAGGATAAAACAGCAGCACAAGGTGACAGAGATACGCATATTGATGTAACAAGACAGAAGACTGGTCTGCATTAGCTTGACCATTTACTATTCACTGTTGAAAAAATTCAAGGCCAACCTCAAATTTTATGTCAGCCATCAGACTTTTCATTTAGTTCGGTTTGTTTTGACTGATGTGAACACTCTGGACCGACCAGAACTCAGGTGCGTACCTCAGTGTGGCTGGTTTAATTTGCTGCTAGTGGGAACGCATTGTAGTGTCCTGCTACTGGGACGTGCAAGTCGCGCATGCTAAGAGATACTTTAAGGCTGTGATTAATTGTTGTCGTTAGCTTAAAGATGTGTATATGTGTTATTTGTGTCAAGCTGTTCTGGGCTGTGAGGTAGTAGGGCCAGTGGTAGTGTATACAATGAATAAAAGATGCTATCCTAGCTGTTTAGCCAGCACAAGTGCTACGCTTTTAGCGTCTTCTTTTATGCCAGGGGTTCCCAATCCTAGATCCCACACCTGACCCAGGTGATGAAGGTTTTAAGGGATATGTGAACATTAAGAGCTAGGTGTTGGATCTGAAATGTCCAAGTTAAAAGATCTCCAGGACTGGCATTGGAGACACCTGTTCAACAACAACACAACAGTATTTTCCAACATTCTGGAAGCTGCTTTTCTCAGTGCCATCAGCACATAATTTTAACATTTGAATCTTTACAGACATTAATCTTGTCATTGCAGCACAAGCTGCTGCTAATAATGGCAGATGAGCAATAATAAAGCATTTTGTTACATGCGCCAAGCATGAGCGATCTGATTGGTTCAATTCAAACTGCTGCATACTTGAACTGACCATAAAGACATATAAGAAAGTTTGTTTTTTAATATTCGTAATGCGGTACATCCCTATTTTTACACAATAAAATCGCTAAGATGAAACACTTAATCAATAATGTACAATACTGGACAAATGTCTTAGGTACATAAGTTTATTGTTCAAAAGCCTTTATGTTAGCGATAAGTGTTTTTTCACAAGCAAGAACACCAGATATCATTAAAACATACGTAAATAAACATAGAAACATTACAAAGTAGCATAAATATCTTATTTAGAAAGATGTAGATAATACATTGTAAGACAATTTGAAGAACAAAGCTTGGTTCAAGATTTTTCCTGGACGCCTCTGACATTGCATGAATTTACTACATTCCTTTATCAGCATATTCAAGAAATTCTTTTATCTTGATTTAGCTTAATGAAGTACTGAGTAGTCAAAGCAGGTATTAGATGGCAACTGCAATAATACTGCTGTATTACTGTATTAATACTATATGTGCATATATTTGCATATTTTCTAAGCAAATAAAACTTTCCTGACTAGAGAAATAGCCTAAAACATTTGCACAGTAGTATATTTAAGGGACATATGTGAATCTTATACTATGATACTCAAAGTTAAACAGATCAGTGAAGGCAAATGTGAACAAAAACACATCCAAGTTATTTTGGAGCATTTCTATTGGTTCAATCATCAAATTATATTTTCATACTATGTAGACGGCAGCTGTTGCATTCAAATGATGTAGAAAAAGAAATACAGAAATATACGGTGGCCAAGAAGACTCACAAACTGCAGCTGCAGATTCACAAACGCGCTGCAAAAACAGAAAACACGTTCATCAAAACGGCAACATGGGCACTACATTTAACAAAGGTGCTGCAAAATCACGAACGTGCTGCAAAACCATCCACAACACAACAGAAGTGTTTCCGGAGGACACTTAAAGGACGTGGGACCATATACGGTGACGCAATGTAAACAGAACTAGCGTCTAAATAAAGATTAGTCTGGCTATATTTGCTAACTATCCACACTTCTCATTAGACGCTACTGCGGCTCCGCCAAGTCTTGTTTACATTAGGTGCATCCAAAATCGCCTACTTGCCTACGAACGGTACCCGGATGACCTACTGAATTAGCAGCCATTTTTATGTAGGCGAACACAGCACACTGTGCTATCCCATGATTCACCTGGAGCCGCGGATAAATTCAAAGCGGAGAACAAAAACAGTGAAAAGCGGAACGTCGACTGTGTGTACACAGCTACAGCTAGTGAACTGCCGCTACAGAAGTTAGCGCTACTGCTGAGGTGAACAGAGAATAAATTCTCTGAGCTACAGCTCAACACTGTCTGAGTACATTTTCAGACAAAAACGCAGATCAGTGTCACAAAAAGATCTAAATCTGTCAGTAAACGGAGCTTTTAAATTAATATCAGGACTTTTACGGTGGTGGTCTGACGTCTTGCGTCACAGGACGCTGCCAATATGGCGGACGTGGTACGTCCGAGCTTGTGTGGCTACTAAAACTCACCTACTGAAACTACCTACAAGTCTGCCGCTCGAGCAGTACATACTGACTCTTAATCTAATACCTACTGACTAGTAGGCGATTTCGGACGCACCTATTGCGTTGCTGTATATGGTCCCACGTCCTTTAAGTGTCCTCCGGAAACCCTTCCTTTGTGTTGTGGAGAGTTTTGCAGCGTGTTTGTGAATTTGAAGTGCTTGGGTCTTCTCAGCCACCGTAGGGAAATATTTGACTATTATGTAAACATCTGTATTTTGCAATTCAATGTACTGTAACCGTTACAGTATGAATATAAGGCCAAACCTCCAACAAAAAAAGTAAGAGATATCAGGATAAAGCACTACCTTTTATAAGTAAGCTCAACTTAACCTCTACTGCAGTCTTCTGTGATTTCAGTATTTCAAAATTCATATTGCAATAACACTTTACAATATGACTGTGAGCATGTATGGGGTACCGAATGCATTTATTTCCACAGGGTTTTTAACATTTCAGTGTTAAAACAGGTAAACTTCTACTGCAGACCAAGCTCAGTTCACCCAAGACACACACGCACACTCAGCCTGAACTTGCTCTAAGCTATAGCAGCCAAGGTCTATACTCCTGGGTCCCTCTCTTACTCAGCAGCATCAGGGTTAGAGATCAAAGAGATGCTCCAAGGACATGCACCCACTTAGCCCTGCTGAGACCCAGTTAGAGCTTGAAATATGTGTCCAAACCTGACAGGACGTGACTGTTCATGTCAGCGTTTGGTTGAGTTTCAAAAATTTCTTAAATTTGCTCGGGTCAGGTCAAATTCCACGTTCAGGTTTTTCATAGGCCCACCTGGTCTGGACTAGTTCAAATAAAGAACAAGCTACATTTTTTTTATCTTTACCTCAGTGATACATTTCTCCCATTCAGATGGTAATAGTGGGTGTATTTGTTTGCGAATTTAGATGTTTGTGTCACTTGGTTATATGATCACACTCTATTGGCAGGATGGTGCCCGTCTCCTCCTCCTTATTTTTATTACAATGTTTTATCTGCCACAATTGGTTCATTTAATAGAATGATGATGGGCTACAGTTGAATCAAATTAAGTTTTAGACCCCTTCTGTCCCAGTCCTGGGGCAGTTGACCTTGTGCTAGGCCTTGTCCCACCAAGCTTTGTAGCTATCCTGAGGTAACATAACCTACTGCAACAAATATACAGAACAACAAAGGACATGAAGGCAGCAGGAGTGTGTTAATGAGATAAGGTCGCATGTGTCTGGGTCATGAAGAATGG
Organism: Megaleporinus macrocephalus; assembly: GCA_021613375.1. Classification (NCBI taxonomy): domain Eukaryota; kingdom Metazoa; phylum Chordata; class Actinopteri; order Characiformes; family Anostomidae; genus Megaleporinus; species Megaleporinus macrocephalus. Next base: position 15,321,194 of record CM038725.1, on the reverse strand, counting down.
CCTGCAGAAACAAACACACATGGACCTGCGAGTGACTGTCAAGTTCTATCAGAGGCGGAGAGTGGAGGAGTGCACAGGTCACAATAGCTGGAAGGGAAAGTCTTGTGATCAGATTTGTTATACGTGATAACACAAAACACAAAGACTGACGTGAGGTTTAACCAATCAGTGATTAGAACCCGTTTTTAATTCACTTCCAATAATTAAAAAGCAGCAGTGAGAACAGCGATGGCAGCACAGTAGTAAAGAAATGGTGGAAAGGTGGCACTGAGGAAGGTGTAATTTAGATGATCCTGATCATTTAGATCATCAAGCTGAAAAAGTTCTCGAATGATCTAAGACCAAACTCACAGCTCAATGTCAAGATTTGATTAAGAACCGACTCTCTCCTGAAGCCACCCAGTTACTAGTACAGGTGCTTGTCATCTCAGAGCATGACTACTGCAACTCGCTCACGCAGGTCCTTTCAACTGGCTTGTCTTTGATCTTCTGGTGCTAAGCTCCTTTCACTAGCTTTCTGTAGGTGCCTAAACCAGATTTTAAACCCTGGTGCTAGCCTACAAGGCTAAAACTGACCTCCCTATCTTATGGCAATGGTCAAAAGTACAGCTGAGCTTGATCAGCTATTCTTTAAGATGCATGGAAGACAAGCATCAAGACTCCTCTCTGTCCTGGCACCCAGATGGTGGAATAAACTTCCACTGGCTGTCCAAAGACCAGACTTATGTGGTCTTCAAACCCAAACTGAAGACATACCTATTTTGAAGCACTGAAGTGACCACTAATCTGTAGCACATCTATGCTGTGTGTAACTCTGTATATGTCATTATAAGCATCAGCATTGGCTTTAGTTTCAGGCTGTATTTGAACTCAAGGGTAGTTTGGACTAACATATTTATAATAGCTAGTATACAATCTTCAAATGAACAATAAAGCCCTTTTTGTAGGCCGCTCTATATAAGATAAGCTAAACTTTATATAGCATCTCCCAGGATCTTTTTTAATATGATATGTAATAATAAGGATTCTTGCAGAATAATGATAAGCCTGGCTAGATAGCCAAGTCAGATTTTCTTAACTGCTGATGTTCCTGAGAGCTGACATCAGACTACACAAGACAAACATTACATAGCTTACATTTGTGAGTCAAATATTTAGTTTGAAGAGAAATATGAATGCACTTGTACATACTGTACCATACTGCAAGTAACATACTTCATGATACTTTCTGACATTCTTTAAGACTGGGTGTTGTTAGAAATTCGGCCTTCAGTAATCAGAAGTTAGGAGACCTTCAGCGTAGACTTGAGTTCATTGACACACACAGGAATATGTGGGTACAGCTTAGTTGATCACAACCAGTCTGTTAGCGGTCGGGAAGCAGTCTTCATCACCTGCATGTCGAAGCACTGGTATATTCTTAGCTCATCTGTCTGTTGCCGGTTCAGTCTTTTGAAGTCTAGTCCATCTCTGACACAGTCCAACTCACTAGTAGTAGTCCGAAAAGGATCAAATAATAAGGTGACAGGTCAATGGTATCACCTTAAAGGTAGGAGAGGTCATTTAAATACAAACAAAGGATGGGGGTGGTGATCAACTCTCTACAAAGAGAGGGTAGTATTAGTATCAGTATGAGTATCTCCACAAATAAAGTACATATGATGATAATTATTTCTCTCAGTGTAAAAGATGATATATCATCAGCATCCAGCATTAAGCTGACAAACATCAGGCTCACCATCTAATTATTTTTCTGTTGGTAACATTAATTCAATTAGTCATACATTTAGAATAGATGGCCATTCAACAATGAACGTTGGAGTTGTTGATATTGTTCATTACCTGCTCTGTGATAATGAGGTATAACTGGGATTAGTTTGTATTGGTAAGTTTTTTGACTTCCTATTATGGTCTTTCCAAAATCTTCATATTTATCACAACCTAAAATGTGACTTGTTCACCAACGTCCTCAGCCCTAACACACACAGGTGTAGAGTTTCTATGTAAATCAGATGAGCTGCCATTACCCATTCATTTTACTGCTAGTGGCATAGGTTCCTAAGCTGAGGTGATAGTGTGAAACAATGTATGATAGCAATAGCTAAGCACATTCCCACCACTTGTCTATGTAAGAGCACTTTCAAATTTCAGTAACACAATGTGAGCGATTCTCTATCGGAGGCGATTCTCCAGCTCTCTGCCCATTAGAGGCTGTCTCTCGGCGAGGATGACAGTCTGCGAGATGCCTCTCCAGTCTCAGCTACATCAGCCTCTCAAATGGGCCCGTTCAGGTCCACTGGCGCCTCGGCAGCTCCCCCTGTACGATCGAGCGGCGCTAAAGCTAACCGCTAGCGCTACTGCTATCGCTACCGGGCCGACATATGTTCCATTCAACGCTGTGTCACTCTTCATTTGTAATTATTTCCCCTCTTTTCCTTTTTCTCTCCCCGCACTCTCTCTCTCTGCTCAGTTGGAGATAAATACTGCTGGGACTGTGGAGACTGCGGCGGTATGATGACCTGTTCCAGGGTGTTAAACTTCTCGTCACGGCTGAGGAGAAAGCGAGTGGAGATGGCAGCCACTGTCAGACACAGCTCCGGAGCGATGCATTAAGGGTATATTAATTATCTATTTCTTACGCTCGTCTAAGAAAGACCAGACAAGCAGAAGCCGTTAGACGTTACAGTGAACATATGCTCCATAGCATCTCAATGAAACAGACAGATAATGGAGGGAGCAATTGACATAACAATAGGCCTTGCGTATAGAGACGGGCTGGAAAACACAGCATGTTGACTACAGGACTAAAGCTCCGTAAAATATGCGTCAGCTCACACACAACATCATCACTCCTTATTAATATTTACGAAATATTGGCCAGCTACCCTTCACATCATGGAAACACTTCATAACAAACAGATCAAGAGTAGGAAAGTAGTCAAGAAGTGAGGCTGGGCAAGTGTTACAGAACACATACAGAAATGTAGCTCTATTTAGAGTGTGAAATTAAATTTACATTATATTTATGTTGTATATGTGTGTGAAGGATCACACTAGATAGTATAAAAAATTCTATTCTATTTTTTTTTTTAAATTATGCAGTTAAGGCAGTGTTAGCATGGTGGCAAATTAGTTGTTGTTGTTTTAAACCTTCAGTTATAGCAGTTATATTCTTATATAATTTGATAAAATGACTTGTTAATGGGCAGTAAAGTTGGCTTCGTACCATTCAGTTGTAAGGTTGGCAAACAGGAAGCAGCCTTGTTTAAAGACGAACATCAGCTGTGCCCGCTGACCATTCAGATCAATGAAAACACTATGAAAAATGTCTTCACCTTCACGGCCTGCAATAGTAGATTTCTCCACATAGTCCACTGATTTTGTTGATGCCACTTTACTGTTGTATGTTGTAAATTTGGGGGCATTAATATTAATTAATGATTAATATTAAGACTGTCAAGACTGTTACACACATAACAGTTCACTCCGTTGTACTGCCCCCTTTCGCAAATGAAGGATGAGGCAATAGGGCATCAGGGTATGTTGTTTCTATATGTGCCAAACACTCCTTATTCAACAATGCCAGTGCAAATATAGTTTTCCCATTCTATGGCATCTACTTTTGTTTCATTAATGAAATGCTTTCAGAGTGCTGTGGTCATTTAGTTTGTATATAAAGAATAGCTTGGCTCACTAAATATTTGAATCAGCAGAGGCATGAATAGGAATATACAAGAGTTGCTTTTTATTGTTAAACCCACTCAATTATTTTCACTCAGGAAAAACACAGTAACAGAAAACACAGTAGGACTAGGCTTTAAATCTACATACTGATACTCATTTGACAGCAAATGTAAACACCTTTTGTGAGCTATTACCAAATTCTTTAATTACACTGTCAATAAAATGCTCGGTTCCATAGTGTTAATGTAACAATGCCTTCAAACTAGTACTTCTCAACTAGCTCCCCTTTGTTTAATATTAGGTTGCATTACCCATACTAATTGACTGATATCTTGACAGATGTTACAAAACTCAACTGCCAGGCCTAACGCGATTGTTGAAGTTTTGAAACGGAATGCACAGGGTCTGAAAAGCCAAGTGTGGGTTAGCGTTTCTAAATAAAGCCCCTACTTTCTGCCAGCAAGGAATAAATTGGTACATTTTACAGGAGGAATGGGGAGGTGAGCGAGAGTTCACCGCGGGATTAAAAGGGTAAGAAAGTTTATGTATTCCTTAAAGCTTGAAATAGAAGAAAGGAGGAACAAAAGAGCCCAGCAAGTCCCTGTCATACCTTTCTTCTTCCTCTTTCTTCCACCACCTCCTTCGCAAATGCCTTACAACAACAAAAGCTTAATCTCTGACACTTATTCCAGCCGTGAAAGAAGAGCATGAGAACGTTTCACAATGAGGTGCGTGGGAGTTGGACAGCAAGGTGAAGTCGGTCGGCGCGATAGCTGAATTCCAGGAGAAAAAACAATGGCTAGGCCACCAGGTTAGTCTGTGCTAATGACCATACTGAAGATGCCTTCAAAGGCCTGTAGGAATGTATAGAATCAAGGGTCAAATCCTGGTAGGATATCATACCAGAGTTATTCTTAGAGATGGCCTACAGCTATAGCTATACTGCAGAGTTCTATACGCATCTTACACAGTTTTCAGGAGTATGCTATGACAAAGTCTTCTTTGTTACACACATCGCTGCAAATAGAAACGGTAATGGTCGTACAGTGAGACTAATTAACCCTGGAAAGGCAAGCAATTACTGTTGCTTTGCCAGCATTTATATGTAATAATTACACATATGATTACATAGTTGTGCAGTGTGCAGTTACATTCCAATACGCGAGTTCAAACCATGCCTACAACATGTGGTTGTACTATAATAACATGAATGAGACAATGACTGAGAGAGAACTCTTAAAAACTTGGGATGGAGTTCTGGAGGGTTTCTGCCCAGAGCTAGAAGACTAGAACAGCCTCCCTTTAATGAATTAAGAAAGGACTGAGGAACAGCCAGGAACCTTGTCATGGGAAACGGAAGGTAGAGACGGAAATTAAGATTTAAGACTGGAAGGAAGAGGGGCTTCAGGCTCCCCCAGGCTTTAGTCATTTCATAACATTTCAGCTTATATTCTGTACTCCAATGTTCAAGTCTACTGTTTGACTTTTGGAGGACGCCTTTTTCTTTCCGCAAAGCTCACGGTATTTTTAACAAAAAATAAAAACATAAATTAAACACTGATGAATACAAAGACAGCATTGATTAAAAAAAGTCAAATTAAAGTTACTGTATCCACAAACTTGGTTTGCTTGGTTCAGTGAGCCACAGAGTGAGAAACAATTGAGCAAAAGGGAAGAAGAGGCACTTTATAAACCTTAATTAGGTTCATATCATACCTATACATACAATACACACACACAAAGCCAAAACACACACACACACCTCCATTCTGCATCACCTGCTCAGAGACTGAATTCAGAGCCAAGGCCTGCTGATCTTCTTCCTGAACAAGCAGGCTTTTAATTTAGCTGCTGCTATCCCAGACCGTACACACTCTGCAGGGTGGAGTCAGTGCTGCCAGAGCCACACACACACACACACACACACACACACTCAGACCTGACTGAGAATGAAAAGGAGTCACAAAAAACCTGAGTCACCCATAAATCCTCAGTGACAACATAGAAATACACATAGAGAACTACAGAACGTAAAGCCCAGCAGGCCGTGTGATAGCAATGCCTAACATTAACATTTAGTTCATTTACTTCAATTTCTTTATTTCTTTATATATAAAGATCTGCAATGCTACAAAACCCTGAGTGTGAAGTCTACCTTTCTCGGAGTCACTGCATTTTTTTAACCTACCACTTGGACACATTTGAAGGACATTAAGTGCCAATTCTGATGATTTATCACAGAGATGTCTGTGCTGGCTTGCATGGCGCTGAGTGATTGGGTATATGGAGGGCTGTCCTACGGCTATGGCTGTGCCAGATATCAGACTCACAAACTTTTGATAATAGAGCCAGTGCTTTTTAGCAGTTTGAGCATTAAGATGGCCATCTTAATGTAACCCTCAATTAAAAAATAGAATAATGCATCAGTGTCAATGAAAATATAAATGAATCAGTGTCAGCGGATTGTCAAGGTTTCAGTATTAATACAATAAGATATTGGCATTGTGGCATTTCTATTATATTACTATGATCATGAAGCATGCTTCTTTGTTTGGTGACACTACACGTGATACACTACACACACCCACATACACACTCAGGCAGAGTAGGTCCCTCTTCTGGAGTTTACCTGTATACGACATTAATTTACTCTCAGTTGGAAGCCAATGTTGCGAGTCTGGGGAGTAAAGGGGGACCGCTGCAGCCAATCCAGAAGCCATCAGTTTTCATCGGGCTTGGCCAGACCTCTACATTATGGCTGCCCTCACGCTCATTGCTCTCTCATTGCACCTGTCAGCGGCGCCTGACAGCGCATTACCGGCTCTGTGGCCCAACAGCGGGGTCCATCAGGCACCCATCAGGGCAGCCCTCTGCTGGCACCACCACATGGACCCCATGGTAATGGGGCAGGAGGGAGAAGGCATGAACACGGGGAAATAGGGCCCCACTCATGTAACTGATAAAAACAAGCCAATATAAAGGAAAGCTTAATTTACTTTACTTACATTTTTAGTATAAAAGTATTTTAAAAATTTTATATTTATATGTGGACCACATCACTGAATTACTTAATGCTGCAGTTCTACAGTAAAAATTACTTAAAACAATAATTCAATATTTAGATAATTCATAAATATTTACAAGTGTTGTGATCTATTTAAAGCCAGGGGCATGCACAGAAGCTAAATATACACAAAATCATTATAAGGTACTTATACCGGGAGGTGACTGTCCCAAACTCAAACCCCTACATTTCAAGTTCAAAAGAATTTTGTTGCACATTGTTAGGGATTTAAATTATTTATTTTAAAGCACTTATTGTTTTTATTTTATTTTTAATTGTTTTTATTTACTGTAATTTGAAGTGAGACTGCATCCCTGTCCATCATGGCCACTACTGTTAAAGTAAATGTGACCCAAGTTACCGCAGTCACCTTAACAACTGCCACTGCCTAAACTCATGTGTTCTGCAATTGAGTAAACTTATTTTGAGTTTTAATGAAAAATATTATGGTTCAGAGGTGTGTTTACTAGTCATGTACTGGCTAGCATTTTAGAGTTTAAAATGCTCAAAAATTAAAAGTTAAGTCATTTGATTTAATAAAATAAACATAACACTCAAAGCAAGTCAATATTAAAAATGACTCTGACTTAGAACCAATTCAGCAGAAAGATTTATATCAGCACATTTAAACTGCAGTTATGAGGAGTATTTAAGCCTTAACTGCTCTTTAAACCAGGTACGATATTGGTCAGCCAATCAGAAGAAGGGGTTTTTTTTATCGCATCTGTCTTTACAGCACATTCATTAAAACAGCTTGTGTGAGTCTTAGTGAGTATAAGACAGTATGAAACAATAAATTCTAATTTATGTGTTTGGACCATAAAAACACATACACACTATAAGAAAAATCGCAGAGAATGTGTCTATTAGGGTTGAATGGATTTATCAGTGTCCGCGAAAATTCCTGCCAATAATGTAAGACATAATGTAAGTCATATCATGTTATATTATAATGAAAAGATACCTGTAATCGTTCATCATTGAGAACTTTAATGGTTTCATGCACTGACGGCTGACACTCAGATCACTCGGTAAGGTGTTGTTTAACTAAACTATTACAATATTTGACCATAGAAAGAATAGAGAAAATGTTCATATTGAGCCTAATGGGGATCCGGGTTTGTATACGCACCAGCTCACGCTGGATATAACCACACACGCTGAGATGAAGGAGCTGTTGTGGAGGACAGGTGGAGATATGGGGCTACTCACTGGGAGATAGCAAGTAATAGATGGGAGTTATTTAGGTGAAGTTAAGGAGGCTTTGTGACACATGAATATCATAATATTATCCATCATCTTGAAGGAAACAAGTTGCACCCACAGTCAGCGAGCAAAGCTTTAACACACACTCATACACACATAGGCAGGCATGAGGAGGGGGGGGTAACCAATGAATTGGTTTTGCTGCGTGTCTGCTCTGCCTCATCACTGTAATTGCCGCATGTCTGTCAAAGACAGTGAGTGTGAAAAAGTGTCTTCCTCAGCTGCTGCCGCCGCTTGTTTTTGTTCGCGCGCGCGCTCTGCTCTTGTAAAAGGCGGCAGAAAATAAGTGGCATTCAGTGAATGGCACTATTCTTCTACTGACAGCTTCATATCTATCAGGTGGTGGAGGCCTCCAATAGCCGACGCCACTCTCGCAAAAACATCTCTGACAGTGTGTTAAATTCCAGTCTCCGCCTTTCACTCACACAATCTTTCTCACACACACACTCACACACACGTTCACGATGCAAAAAACCTCTCCGAAACACACTTGCATACACTCTTCCCTTATTACCTCTGACACACTGCAACGACACTCAGCACTTTCCTTCCCTGAGCAGGTTTACAATTCTTTTTTTTTTCTTTTTTCCCCCCATATTTTCTATGGGAGGGGGAGTGTGGGGGGAGTATGGGCCACGGTGGTGTGTTTGGTGGTCCTTGGTGAATAACTGCCCCCCTTTAACCTCCTCCACCAGTGTTGCTTCATGTTGCTTCATTAATTGAGCTGATCAGGCGCCTCTTTGATGCGTTCCCTCTCTCTCCCCTCTCTCTCTATCTGTCTCTCCTCTTCCCCCATTGGCGGCCGACCACCACTCGCACAGACAAATAGGGCAGTTGCCATGGAAACAGACTAGACAGGCCAAGGATCCTCTTGAAACATATTTCTGTTTGTAAAAGGGAGATTCCCCACTCGCTAAAAAAGCGGCAGATCAATTCGCCGATTCGAAAAGGAGGCCGAGAAGAGGGAGCTAGAGCGAGCAAGAGAGACAGAGAGTGAGAGAGAGGGAGAGAGAGAGAGAGAGAGAGAGAGGGAGAAGCAGCTAAACCTCACTAATGGAGAATCTGTACGCTAATTCTCACCGCAATGTACGGGATCGGTATCAGCCTGGCTTCCTCTTTATTAAGACAGAAACGAACAATCAGAAGTGCGTTCGCCGCTGCTCAATCACTTTGCTGCACCGACACTGATCTCTCCTCCTCATCAGTACTAATGGACCTGCGGACTGTGAGCGGTTCAGATAAGTATGCATACATTCATATTCATCATGGGATGAATACCGCTCTGCAGGATCAAAGCCTTTGTCAGCGTATGACCCTGAGGCAAAGATCTGAAAAAGCAGTCCAAATGAGAAGGTGCACCAAAAGTTTAGAGAGAGGATAAGGGCTTCAGGACTGGCCCGGGTAAAGCAGCGCAACCCCCTCCAGGGACTGAAGAGAAGAGGAAGAGAAGCTTACTGACTGTTTACAATAGTAGAATTAGGAACCAGGGATCACAATGTCTAGAGTGCAAATGCAGCCATCCAAAGTTTCTAGTGACTGTGAATGTGTCTTGTGAACTTATTATTCTAATATTTTTAAAAAGTGTTATTAAAGGAACATATTGTAAAAGCTTATCACAATTATCACATATCACATATTCAATCTCAGTATGAAAGCTTTTAGAGGTATGAAACATTATGGATGTCTGGCTTCTATCGTTATTAAAAATTACTTTTTTTAACTGAGTTGTAAGTTACTGTAAGTTGCTCTAGAATGGAGCCACCGTTCTAAATCTAATACTGTTTAGATCTTAAAAAATGTATTAGGCAAAAATCACCATAAAGCATGTTATATAAATAGACCAAAGTGCATACATCACATAAAACAGTTGCAGTAGAAATAATAGAGCCTTTTTCTGAAAGCTGTAACATCCCTATAACCATCAAAAGTTACTAGTGAATCTATATAAGGGTCCTGTGGGTTTTTTATTATTATATACTATGTTGCTATTTGTAACTTAGAACTGAATGCAAAAAAGCAGTATTAGTAGTATTCGTGTAAAACCTCATCACTAAACCACAGCAAAACAATCATGAAACACTTTGGACGTCTGGTTCCTATTACTGTGAACAATTTAGACTTTTCTCTACAATGGAATCTTTCACAACGAACCACTGTGACAGGTGCTGTTTACATCTTAATGGTTTAATTATGCATAAATATTCACAGTTCAGCCAAAAAGAAGAAGAAGAAAATTTGGGATGAACAAGAAAGGACATACCCCTTCATCCAAGTTTATTGCTTCTTAATAATGAGTCACACCTACAGTTAAACGAGAAACAAAATTTTGACCAATGAAATTTCAACGCTGTTGGCCTTTTTTCATGTGCTGCATAGTCGAAAGTGGTTATTCTACTTCCATGACACAGTTATGATGGAGATCTCGACTGCTAGGATACACAAGGCTTCGAAGGGAGAGCATTTGTAATTTATATACACGCTTTTAATGTGCAGCTTGTTAAAAATGATAAAGAAGCTACAGTCAACCCTGAATTTTATTAATATTTTTGCACATTTTTTAGACAACATGGGTTTTTAAGCTTGTATGTTTTCTGATTGTCTACACTGCACAGACCCTTATTCAAAAAGCAGTCTAGGCTGTAAAACTCCCTACACTATCCTGCTATATGCTGACTAAGGGCAAATATGAAATCATACTGATTTCAGTTACATCACAAAAATCACTAATTCAAGGTTTTGCGGCTTAGTCTCCATATATGTCTGTATGGTGGTCCAGTGAGAGTCCTGCCCTTCGATGAATGAGACAAAGACGGACTAAGAAATTACACAGGGATATGGGTGGACTATAATCTACCACCATAGAACCATTAGGGGCACCTACACTACGGACAGACATCAAGAAACCGTAATTAAAAAAGAAAGAAAGAAAATGTGCACAAGAGCACTGAAACTGAAGTCCAGACCTTAACACAACTGAACGTGTTTGAGATGACCTGAAATGCGGGATGCAGAAAATACAACTGCTAAGACAAAAATATTCCTGAGGACCTCTTTGAAAAACGAAACGTGAGTCTCCTGAAAATACTGGAAACAAACAGCAGCTGGACATACTGAACACGGCAAAATGTAGTATTAAATTCTGTTGCCGAGGCTTCTGTGTAATTATCTGTTAAAAACTCTTCTGCTTTCTGTCTGATAATGAAAAATGAGTAACTTGTATTTATATGACACTGGAGTTGATGAGGCTGGAGCTTTTATTATAATCTGATTTCACAGAACCCATGAACTGAGTAACTGAATAAAGATGAAAAGCACACAGTACAACAAGAGAACAAAGGGAAAACAAACAGAAGTGAGACAGGACTTAGAGAAGACAAACTAAAACCAAAAACCTAAAACAAGATGATAGAAAACGAGAAACAGGCAACAGTGGAGTCATGTAGCCAATGGCAGACAAAGAGACTGAAGAAACACAGGGGTATAAATACACTAAGAGAAAACAAGAAACACCTGGGGCTAACGAGAGTGCGGGGCTACAAACTATATATAGGTAAGACAGAAGACAAGAAGGCAGGACAAGGGAGGAGACAGGGACCAAAACAACAACAGCAGCACATGGCAAGACACATGAGGGGAGGTAAACAAAAACAGACACACACAGAAATGAACAAGAGCAGAGCAAGGACGTTAGAACAGAATAGCTATGTGTCACGGTCATGTCTTGTTTTCCTTCTGTCTGTCTATGTCCTTGTTTACGTCCGGTCATTCCCATGTGCTTCTGTTTTGGTCATGGGCTCCTCTTGTCTCCTTCCCCCACCTGCTCTGAATTTGGGTGGGTCTCAAAACCTAGTGAGTGTCTCAGTAGGCTGTCTACATAGGCAGCTGTTTAAGTAGCAGAGGTCTGTCTGACATTTCTCCTCATAAACAGATTACTGAGACGCTCTAGTTAGAGAGAGACTGCGTCACGGCTTGTACCCGCCCACTGCAGCACGCGACCAGTGGTTTAGCGGGTTGCTAAGCTACCGGCCAGCATCCAAAACAATAGCCCGAGGCTTATAAATCTGATAGCACAAATGCTAATGGCTTGAGTGTAAAACCGCAAAATGATCATCGACTCGTTACAAAGTTGTCAATAATGTGATTATATGACAAGAAACACATTAAAACACCAGAGAATCAAAATAACTCACTTTTTAAAACCACTTCACTGCTCGTGGATTTGCTTGCGTTGCATCATGGGATTGCTTTAGCGGCTGAGGAAGCGTTTGATGCTTCCTTAAAATCAGGTTAAAATAAGGCTCCTCAGTAGACAGCATGTTTAAAGGTATGTAAGAATTGGGACGGTCTACATGTTGGGTGTGCATACTATGAAGTAAAATGCTGCCTATGTAGGCAGCTCACTAGGTTTTAAGACACACCCTTTGTGTCTCCTCCCTCTCCCAGGTGTTCCCTGTTCCCTTTGTCTACTTTTTTGGATTTCAGTTTTCTGTTCAAGCTAATAATAAAAACCTGCATTTGTATCCACGTCTCCTGCCTGCTCCTACTGCATCACACTATGTTAAGTGTAAATGAAATAAACGAGGGTGGTCTCTCATTTCTAAGCAGTACTGTATAAGGTACATGCACCTGATCAGGTGTAGGTGGCCAATGAGCTCTGCTGTATCCACTTTTTGTTTGGAGCAGGATTGCGGATGCTCACCAAATTGGCATTCAACGGATTTTCCCGCACGGCTGGAGAAAAGGAAACACTTTGTGAAGTGGGAATTCATTAAAACTCAACTATCTTCAGAAAAAAAGTCAACCCTATGTCTGTGACAAAGGAAGAGTATTTTCTATTAGTTTCTCATTGTCATGAGCATTGGAAACTATTTCCACTACAGTGGCCTGCGAGTTAATCAGTAGGGAAATCTCTCGTGTCCTTCATAGGGCCCCTTTAAAGGGCAAACTTTAATACGCGGTAATTAATGCTGACAAGATATGTGAAATATATGGATCAAACATTTAATGAAGCCCTTTTAACTTTTTTGAAGTTCAGACGGAAGGGTATGGGAATGACCATCGCCTGCTCACCAGATTTTTCTTAGCGACTCAAGGTGAACTCCCTTTTAAAAAAGCAGCATCCTACTGATTAACTAGTGATCAAAAGTTTTGGTAATAAACAAATGCAGGTAATTGCAATGCAGCTGATTCTTTGAACAGATTAATAATTTACGCATCCGCGAAAGAAGACCATCAATAATCATGACCTAGCGGCCGAGCAGCATGGTCACATAGCCGCAAGCCCTGGACTCTGCGATGCAATATCTCATTAGAGCGGTGATGTTAGCTGCAGGAATCCAGACTGCTCCACATTATTTTTACCCGCGCTTTGCCCTATTGCTATTCCCCTGCACCGCACGCAGCCGAGGCGGGCCCCTTGGCCTCCCAGAGCGTCTGCCTGACCAGTGCACCCTTCGCAGCTGCCCAACTCCATGCATCTCAAAGGCTAATTCCCTCCATATTTAAATAACATATTAAAGTTTCATTGCTAGCACCTGGGAGAGGCTGTGTGTCTGCCAGAGAGAGAGGGAAACTAGAGGCCAGTTATGCTTGTGGGACACGGAGAAGAGCATGCGCACGTAAACGCATGCACACACACGCGCACACACACATGCACACACACATACACACACACGCACACACAAATAATTAGAGCCAAGCTAGCAGCTGGACGCACAGCCTCCAGCAGCCTCACTGGGTCAGAACAAGGTCCTGTTCAAGAGATAGTTAAAGTGAGCTGTTTTGGAAGTGAATATACACAAATAAAGAGATAGAAAATAAAATATGTATCATCAGTGCCATATCAGAATCTCCTACCTTTATGTGGCTCGTTTTCTTTTTCCTTCTTTTCTATTTTTTGACACATAAGCTGCCATTTATATTCTGTATATGTTTTAAATCATGAATCGATAGAAATATATGCAACAGATTTGGTCCAAAGTTACTAATTTTTTATTATAACAGAAATGCAGCTAATTATGTTACAACTGAAGATTAATATCAAACTACAAGCTGTGATTTGTATATATTTAATTGTTGTTCTGTCATTTTTAAGATATATCTTATTACAACATACATTATCACCATTTCAAGAAGTATGTAACACAAAATAATCAATCTGTAGGATTTGAGTGTAAAACACAACAAAATTAAGCCCAGTATTCATTTGTAATTGCAAGTTACATAAGGTACCTTTTCATTTAAAATCTAGACTGAATGAGAAGTTTCTATTGTTATCTAATATCTCAGTCATAACATCACGTCAAGATGTCAAGTTATTAATGTGAACTCCCAGAATTAACTAAAATTATCAAGAGAATATAAAGGAATAACAGTTTGATGGTATGTGAACGATGGCTATGTACCATGCTGCGGAGATAACTATTGGAGTTAGCATGCTCACTGGATAGCCTGGCCCATCCTATATCATAATTCCACTTTATACCTCAAGAGGCGACAGAGAGTCATTGTAGCATCAAGCCTGCCAGGAGTCCAACATGAGAGGATAAGGAAGTAGTGCTGCCCTGATGACATGTTAATCACGTTGGAGGTCCTGATCCCGGTTAGGTCATTTAAGAACAGGTAGATAATGAAAGTAAAATTAATTAGAATCCACATTCTGCAGAAAACAAAAGTATTGATATAAACAGATCAAAATAAGAGTTAGTACTTGTGTTGCTTTCCACTGCTGGAGACCCTCTTGGTGATTAGGTCTTAATGCTCAACCTTTTTTCTAGACTGGTAAGAAAACAACTGGTAACGCTAACATTGAGGAGGATGAGACTTCTCCTTCTTTTCCTATGATAGGAGTGGATACCACAACTTTCTAAATATATATTCAACAGACAGTGTAAGCTTCTTGCATAACATGTCAGATATTAGGATCTTATACATATAACATGTAATTGCAGCTCCATACAACCAGCTACAAACACATAAGGAGTGAAATTGCTCTGACCATAAAGCCATTTTTCCAATATGTGCTACATGTGCCATCTATATTATCACACTTTATTAACAACTGCCAACCACATCCAGCATCACTATTCAGCAGAGTCGACCAATCCACTGTTAATTCAGTCCTGGTTGTTCTTTATTGACAGTCTGAGTTAAGAACTACACAATATGCAGCATTGCTGAGTGCTACTAAAGCATCTTATTCCACTGGACTAAGTTATTCCTGCTCGTGCTGATGTAAAGTCCATGACAGAGCGAAAAGCCCCTCTAGCATGAGGAATGAAACATACGAAATAAATCAAATTAGCAGGGTCCCGATATTAAAATAATAACATTTACCTCTAGAATAAATGGTTTTAGTTCCAAAATCAATACAGCGCACTCAATAATGCAAGTGCATTATTATAAAATAATAACACAGGAAAGGCTGTACATTCCATGGAACATTAGAAGGACCACAAGAGAGGACTCCATATTATAGATTTCATAATTTCATATCAAATGTCATATATTCCCATAGGAGGTAATATGGTTACATCTCTAATGGGATTTCTTTTTTTTTTGTCATTGCGAATGCAAAATTACATTTAAGAAATCAGACATAAACGGTAATGCAATGGAAAATCATTTACACCAGTCTGGCGGACTATTTTGCACACTTCTTAAGTTCCTATTAAGGAGCATGTGAAAAATAACCTTTTGTATCTGAGGTTTAAATGCACGAATGCAGCCTCGAAGGTTAATCCAACACTTAATTACCTTGGCTTGCAGGGAAACCTTTGTAAAGGTGTTTTATTCCTCGAAGCAGCAAACATCACAGATACACATGGAGGGGAAAATAAAGCATGAATAAACAGACCGGACTGCATTTATGACAACACTGCATGTCAGAGGTGTAATGCTGTTTTGAATGCATGAAAATGAATACTTTTTCATACCACAATAACTGGGAAATGATTGGCTCTTCTTGTACATTTCTTTAGGCATCGTGTATGACCGTGTATGACCTGGCAATGACCCTTGCTCAGGCTATGTAACAAGGATTAATATTGGGGAAACAGAAAGGGATGACAAAAATGTTTTGCTGAGAATCTTCCTGACATAGGATGTGCAACCACTTGTTTACATTCTTTAGTCACGTTTGTCAGGATTCAAATGTTAAGACATTATTATTATTATTATTATTATTATTATTATACATTTTGCACTTGGCCACACAAGCTTCACCTATTGGAATACAAGGGAAATGCACATTTATTTAAATATACAGATATGATATTAGTATCCTTTGACCTAGGTGAATATTCTAATGAGGCAGGTGAAGTAATGAAATAAACTAATTAATGTGTACTATCGGGACTGCTGTCACTGCTTTTATGTTGAGTGAAAGGGAAGTTATTACTCTGAGTTATGCTTTTTCATGGTGATATTCAAACAGCATTTATTAAAAAATATAGTTTTTCAAACAACAAAAAATGCCAATCCCCACTAAACACACATAGGTACAAGTCAGGAATACAATATTTCCCAATATCGGTTATTTAATACTGTTCCATGTGATTTGTTATCATTCTAAGTTAAGTTCCAAAAAGCATAAAGATTTAACATTCATTTCAACATTTTAAGCAAAATTAGTAAATTATTTTGTACAATTTTAAAGTGAGAAAAGAAATGGGGCATAACATTTACAAGGTTTCAGAGCATAATTAACTTGTTAGGGCTATGGAAGTTTTTATAAATACTCTAGCTCTTCAAACTGTGTCCCAACAATCAGCAGCCATAGGCTTCTCTAAGGAGCTGGCCAGCATTTTGAAAATAAACTAAAAATTTGATGTCCACAAAGAAGGAAAAGGCTACAAGAACATAGCAAAGCGTTTTCAGGCAGCCATTTTCCACAGTTCATAATCAAGAATTAAGAAATGGCAAGCTGAGGTCTGGAAGACCAAGAAAACTTTTCAAGAGGACTGCTCATGGGATTGCTAGAAAGGCAAATCAAAACCAGGAATGCTGAAGACCTCCAGGAAGATTTGCCAGGTTGTCATTCGCTTGGGCTTGGGTTGCAGCCAGTGGCATAAAGAACATTTCACTCATAGAGAGAATAATGGATCCAATCAAATGCCTTTAAATTTTGGAAGCAAACATCATAGAATCTGTGAAAAGCTGAGGGTGAATAATGATTATGATAATGATCCTAAACACACCTCAAAATCCACACTACCCAGCAAGCTGAAGGTTTTGCCATGGCCATCACAGCCTGCTGCCCTAAACAAAAAAGAGTGGTGTGTGAAAGACAGCCTAAAAATCCCAAAAACATAGACAAGTGGCTGACAGGAAATGCCATCCTGCAATAAACCTGTGTTTTACACATCTGGAATGCACAATAAATAGTATCTATTATCAGTTATTCATTACCAGATTTGTCAATCAGACCTGTCAAAAAACAGCATCCGCTCTCCAGTAATCAGCTGTCAGCCCTGCTCCTCTTACCTAGTGCTGCTGTGAGCAGAAGAAATGCTTAATACACTTTGGATGAGCTTAACAAGCATGCAAGATCTGCTGTGACCTTTCACCACCCCAGCACTTCCTTCTCATCATCCATGGTGTGCCTACGACTGATGTTCTCTTCATTCCACTCCTTCAAAATCTGAGCTATTCCAAGCTGAGCAGGAGGTTACTAGAGAAAGAGTGAAGAGTGAAAAAACAAAAAACAAAGCTACTACACAGAAAAATCTGTGAATAGAAAACAAACTCAAGCCTGACCTCAAATCTCCAATCCAAGGCCAAAGTTGTGAAGCTTGTCTCATGCCCTGTTGGGTTGGGGTCAGTGTACACTGTTTATTATTTAATCAAATGTAATAAAATGACTACTACGGCAAGTAACTTTTGAATTGTAGTGTTGATACTTAGACATACACACACAATTGTTTGGAATCTACTTCACAAATAGATACATTTAGACTTATGGACATATGTGTAGACCACCATTGGTAGAAAAGCTATTTGTCTTCTTTCCTCAATTAAATGATGATGCTAAAATAAAGATGGATCTGCTTTCGATGCTGATGATGCCTGTTCATCCCAAAAAAAAGAAAAAGAAGAAAGAAAATAGGATGGCATAGTCTATGGCATAACATGCAGCGTGATAAGAGGAAGCATTATGCTGATGTTTTGTTTTGTTTTCTTGTTGTCATCACTACAAAGCAGCCGTATAAATAAGGTATTTAGGGGGTTTGCTCTAATGTCTCTGTGGCACACTCGTTCTATCCCCCTCTGTAGGTGCTGCCTTCCTCCCTTCCCCTCCCTTTTTCGGTTGGAGGCGTCTGTTTAGATCTGGGCCTTTTAATGCTGAGTGTCGCTGCGCTCTGTGTAGTGGCACTACAAATGCGAGGCTGGCTGTAAACTTTTCCCCCCGCAGGAGCGCGCGTTGTTGGGATAGCTCCACTCTGGGGAATCTGCGACTCAGCGAGGATCTGAGGACGCGTCTGCCTCGCTCTCCTTCAACTGCAAACAAAGCCCTCTCGCAGCCCATTTCACTTAGTCATTTCTGCAGGAGTGGAGCGGCTCGCGCCTGAAAGCCAGGGCGCATTATCGGAAGCTTTATTTTCCAGCATTAGCATTAGCATTATTCCGCTTCAGCCACTGTTTTCGCTCAGGCAAGTCTCGGGACACCTCAAGCGCCCTCTGCGACCCCTCGGGGGGTCTTTCCTTCTTTCGCTTGGACCCCTAACTAAAGGCACGCCATTGTTTTTTTTTTTTACTCCCCCCATCGTCTGCTGATGTGGCGGATTGCGTTGGAGACTTCCTTCTGTCATATACTCGCGCCTCATCTTATACATAAAATATCAAACATCTGAGGGACAATCCTATGACCTCTGCTGCCCTTTACTCCTCACACACGCACACACACACACACATATTCGCGTACTCTCAGAAAGCCTCAGCTTCAGTTCACCTCCCCCACTGCATACGTGCCTTGATTTATTTCCACCAGCCCTCCACCGTACGGCGATGTATTTGCGACATCTGGCGGCGCTCACTATATCCTTAGCTACGGAAACGTGAAAGAAAGGCACGACTGAGGGGTGAAAGAGACCCGGCACCGCAGCCCAGCGACATACGGCGACGTAGACAGTACCAAGTTTGCACGCCTTAAGCCGTAAGCGCCCCGAATCCTATCCCAAAAGGCTTGGGTACCCCCTAGTGGGTGGACAAAGGCAGCCGTACTTGTCAAAAATGTGTGTGCGGTGGTGGTGGTGGTGTTGGGGGGCTGACGAAACAGGCATGAATCCATAGGGTCCAGAGGTCATCCTTCTTGAGATGCGGTGACATCATAACAATGGGACACTTCTAGAGCCTTAGAAAACGCAAGCTGATCCATTCTGCGAAGGGGTAAAAAGGAGCATGCCTTCGAGTTCCCACACATTCAGCTGGGGGGGGAACGCGAGAGAGCGAGCTATGAAATCAGCAGAGAGAGAAAGAGAAAGGGGGAGCATGTGGGGTAGAGAGAGAGAGAGAGAGAGAGAGAGAGCACGATAAAGACAGAGAGCAAGGGAGAGAGAGAGAGAGAGAGAGAGAGAGAGAGAGAGAGAGAGAGAGAGAGAGAGAGTAGAGGGACAGTAGCAAGTGAATGTAAAGGCCTCACTCCAGCCTTTTCTCTCCCCTTTTTCAAAGCATCTATAAAGGAAGATGGCTTAATTCACCCTCATTATCTACCCTGAGAGCTTCTCTCTCCCACTCTTTCTCCGTCTCGCCGCACATAACACATCATATGTGTGTATTCTTCTTTACAACAAAGCGTAATCATTGAACCGTTGGCTTATTTTCTCTTGGATAGCACTTATTCGGAATTACACGCACATCAGACAATAACGTGGCCACAAAAAGAGAAAAGGGCGCATTGGCTGGACATGTAAACTTTCCATGTTATGCATGCTGCTCATCCACTTTAATAGACAGTGATTGATGACATTGATTGCATGATTAGTGAAACGAGAGCAGATAATTGGCAATTATCAGAATATTAGCAGCTAAACAATACCACGTTGCCAAAAAAAAAAAAAAAAAAAACACAACACAACTTGCGTTCCGCATCCAAACATGGTGGTAATTTTTCACTGCACAAACAGCACCTGAACCCTGAACCACATACAGCCCGGGAGCTTCATTCGTGAGTGCAACAATGGCGCGATTTGCAAGTGCGTTACATAAGCGGCGAAGCTCTAATGAGATCATATATTCATACTGAGAGTGTTAATTAGTCTGTCTGCTCGAGGTTGAGGGAGCCAGGCCAGGGATTCCTCCACCTTCACTCATTGTTTTTCTAATCCTGTCCTCGCATTCATAATTCGCCGCGTCGTCGCTAACGTACTTTCACCTCTCTTCTTCTTTGTCTCCTCTGTTTACAGAGGTTCCGTCGTGGTCATGATGAATTTGAGAGTGAATGAGAGTCTCTCTCTCTCTCTCTTTTGCCAGTGAGATTCAGCTGCCAGCCATTTTGACAGCTTCATCCTCTGACGGCGGCCTTTGATCGCTTCTGTCACTGATATCCAAAGCCATTGAAAGGCAGAATTCGAAAGGAGGTGGTGAGTGGAGGGAGGGGGGTAAGTAAGCGTCGTTCACTCACAACTAAGCTGGTCCGCTTTATTGGGCGTCTGCTTTAAACAAGCGCATCGCTCTCTCTTCCTCTGTGGTGACGTGGTCGTCCCCTGAGGGTGGCTGCATTTGAACACTTGGTGAGGTGTGTATGTGTGTGGGAGTGAGAGAGAAAGAGCGAGTAATGTTACATTTCAGAGCGGCACTAAAGACGGGAGAGGCGCGCAATATTTTGGAATGGAAAAGTATATGTGACTGGAAGATGGAGGAGACAAATGCCATGCTGACTCACCAAAACCAAATGCCAACCCCGGTGGAATTATTTTACTACAAGCTGTAAGGTATGGGGGTTATTGGCGAACGCTCCAGGGGGAGAGAGATGCAAATGGTGAATAGCTAACTGGCCCTGTCCTCCATAGAGAAACACACAGGAGGCTATTTGAGACCGTTTATTGGCATGAAAGAACCCACGCTCCACTCATCACAGTTCAGGATAGCAGCAGCAGGTAGAGCCTATAGGCTACAACCCAGAGCTAACCACTGTGCATACCTGTTCACGTCTCAAATCTCCCTCTCTACATACCTTCTGGACCTAACTCAAAGCATTTAAAGTAATCAACACACAGCCACACCCTTTTCCACCTTTCTGCTGTGTCGTATTGTAGGGTTTTTAAGAGATCCAGAGTGCAGTTACAGGTACTGGGCTATAGAGGATCAACTGGGTGAACCAATTTGCCACAGCTCCACCCTGAGTCAAGACTACAGCTTAAGTTTATCAACAAAGACAGGTGTGGATGAACAATGACAGAATAAGGCTTTGTTTAAGGATCCAGGATTTGGATTTTGTGACTTACGAGGGGTTCAATTAAAGGGTCCCTGATCCCCAGTACCCCTTGCACCTTAAGTTAGAGAGCCGCCTTTGTGGACATGTCTTGTGCAAGGCACCTAACCCCCTAACTGCTCCCTGGGCACTGTGGATAGGGTTCTGGGAAAGTGGTATCATTGTCCCCTAGTGTGTATGTTCACTAGTGTGTATGCTGGTGTTTGACTGCATGGATGGGTTAAATGCAGACGTCCCATTCTTTTGTGTGCAAAACAACTGGCAAACATTCTAAATAAAAAGGAACAGACACAAATAAAGTTGCACTAACTAAAATATTTTAAACTAGCCTGAGTAGAAGATGACTGGAAAGTTACTTTAGCTATCTCCCCAGCACAGCACTAGTTGTATAAGTGATGGAACTGCAGCTGGCTCTCTGGGGCTGCAGACCAATTGCGTTTCGGATTGTGTGTAACCAGTAAACTTGAAGGAGGCCTTCACCTTTGCTCGTGCCCTCTCCTTGTTCCTGCCGTGAGGAGGTTGAACCCGCCGCTGGGGCTGGTTATCTGAGGATGCTGGGGCTTGCTGGCAGCACGAGAAGGAAACGGCAGGCATTCTGACCTCTCTCGAAGCAGGAGGGGGCAAGCAGCCGCGGGCATAGTGCCAGCAGGTGGTAGGTCTTCCAAGAAAACAGAGGGAAAGGGAACGCAAGACAGAGAGCAAGACTGTTCAAATACGCCATCCGTGCAAGAGCTAAGCTAGCTGCCTGCCATTTAATGCCGGTACACAGAATGTAGGACAATATGAACCGGCTGAGCTTGAAACAGACAGATTCCATTTTTTTGAGAGCCTGAATGACTGATTGCCTGGAACAGCATCGGGTCAGTGTTGGGCCTGCGATGGGAAGGCAGGAATGCCCCATGCCCCAGCACCCTTCAGCCCCACTTTCTGATTAGATCTGCTCCCCTCCAGCAAGAGCAACCAAGTTCAAGAGGAGCAAGAGACTGATAGGGTGATTGGAGAGAAAGATAAAGAAGGACAGTTCGAGGCTCTGACAAGGAGCATCTTTCAAGCCAAATGGCCTTTCATATCATTGTCATAGCACATTGCACAAATTGTGCCATGGCCCAGCCGCAACAGAGGATGCCAGAGGACGACCCGTGCCACTGATGGCAGAGTTGGAAATAGCGTCTCGTAACAGAATAAACACATCTGAGAGATTCCCTCCTGGCTAAGCTGGTTGTGGATTCAAAGGCACGATCAGGATCACTAAATGTCTTGGCAGGGCAAATTCAATCCAGCAGTCTGCGTTTAACAGTCAAGACAGGGCAGAGATATGGAGAAAAGAAAGATGGTTGAGAAAAAGAGAGAAAGAGAGCGCGCAAAAGAGGAGAAAAAAGAGAAAGAATCAATTCCAGAGACTTCAATTCCCCTCTGAAGAGGAATTCAATGTGCGGCTTTAATGCTTTTCTTTCTCGTCTTTTCTTTGTGTTCTGTCAAAACCAACTTGGGCTAACATAGCAGCCTGTCACATCAAGGCAATCCTCAAGAACACACAGCAGAGAATGCTCTACAGTCGGTGGGAGCACATCTTCCATCGTAGCCATGCAACGCAGAAAGGAAAATCATTTAGGAGGAGGAGGTCAGTCATCACCGCTCAGGCCTTCCCAAAAGGCATTTACATGAGAGCTAAACAGACAACCTTAGCCTCCAGGAGGTGCTACAAGAAATAAACACGATGACAAAAGAGCATCATGTTGCTTTCATCTAACTTGTAGCCTAAACAGCTGTCAAACTTGTTCAAGAACACAGAGATTGATCTTATTACGCAGTTACAATCTCTGGTTTTCTCTTTGTCTCTTTCACAAACACACACACACGCACACACACACACAACTTTTTGAACCCATTCAAAGCAAAGCAGGCAAAGGGCAGATGTGGTGACAGACCTTCCCCTAGTCAGCCATGACTGAGCAACCTTCATGTCCCTCCTTGTCCTTCCACGCCAGCCCTGATCCGCTCACAGCCTCTGCATGCCAATGACGGGCCCTGTTGGCCCAGGAGGCTGGCTGACCATCTGCCCAGGGGCCAGAGTGCCACTGTGCCTTCCAAATCCCTCCACGCCCTGGGGGAGCTGCTCAACTGCCCTGGAAGGACAACTCACCTTCTCATTGAGATTTCATGCCTTTGGGTGGATACGACAGCGAGGCATGATCAAGGTGGCAGGGTCATGTTTGGATGGGTATTTGGAGGAAGGGCTGTTAAATATAAGTAAAGACACTCTGGCAAATAAAGAAGCCAAGAAGATTCACTTCTATTTCCCAGAGGAACTTTTCAACGGAGTGGTTCCATTAAAAGGTTTCTTAAGGAAAAGCTGTTCCTCTGTGTGGCACTTTTCCTGTTAGAAGAGCATGACAAACTTGTGTTGATGTTGCAAGTTGGAATATCTGGAGTGGTTAAATATAAGTAAGGCAAAGCAAAGCTGCGGGAGTCAAACAGCATGGCACTGCTAATAAACTTTCAAAAAATCCCTTAACCAGCAGTTATTACTCTATGAGCAGAACACATGATGAAAGAGAAACAAAGCTTTCCCAGAGTACATGATTTGTTGTTAACTTAGCGCTGTAATGAGTGCTTAGGGGGTTTTGCTGCTCTGTCTTCTACTCTTAGATATTCATTTGCTGCTTACTAAGTTTGGAAGGAAAATTTATTAGCTAAGGCAGAGACTGTAGTATCTTTCTCTGGTGTGTTTATACATGCTATGAATCTCTCGTCTGGATAAGGGTAGACATATGACTGCAGCATCTCTGTTGTCTTTATAGTTACATGCTACATGTTTAGTCTGAGGCAGGGACCAGACTACATGAATTCAGGCCAATTTTAACTCAATTTGGGAGGTCCCACAACACCTCAATAAAGACTAGCACTTTTCTTTTGCCTAGTTTAACAAACACTACCAATCAAAAGTTTAGGATCACTTTAGAATTTCATTTGATGCAATTTTCATGCAATTCATAAACAATATTGTCCATTTCGCAATTAGTTTAAGTGTATCAGATGGTTTTTAAAGAATATAAATGTTTGTATTAATGCTTATTTTTGTATAGAGGCTTATTTTGCATATAGTCCTATTATCAGCAAGTCTTCTGCCTAAATCCCTGGTACAGCCGCCAATCCAAGTTAAGGATGTTATTGGACTAATTGGTTGTTAGGACACTCTTGCTCAACTGTGATACACAGCTGAAAAACATTCTACTAATAAGTGAGTATAAAAGGGAGAACAACATTCTAGGTTAGTTTAGTATCTAAAGCATGAGCAGTTGATGGCTTGCTGACCGACTCAAAATGACCAGAAAGAAACAACTTTCTTTAGAGACCTGTCAGTCCATTGTTGTGTTAAGGAAGAAGATACTCCATTGAAAACAAGAACATTTCACTGTGATCCCAAACTTTTGAGTGGTAGTGTATCCTACAACATGTGTCTTGACATTGGCCAATAAGATGGCAGAGATGGATATCATAAGAAGCAACAGTTCACATATATCACAACATGTGCTCAGAATTTAACAGAGCTAACTAAAGCAAAATAATAGCTCACTAGATTCAAACTGCTTCTATAAAAGTACCAAAAGGTGTTTATAATGCAAGAAATTGAGCGAATAAGATCAAGAAAAATGGCTTGCAAACCTTTGTCTATGATCCAAATGAGGCTGAAGTCAGCTTCTTATTCACCGACCGTCCTGTTCCACCTTAAACGGTGCAGCAGTTACATTCTGTACCATTTAAACTGAAGCAGGAAAACTGGCGAATTAGATGGTAACCTGCATTTTAAGCATTTCAAGCATTTCATCTGTGGGTCTGGATTTTGCACGTCATCGAAAAACAACAAACTACCTATTAACTAGTCTGTAAGAATTCTGGAAAACGAACAACGAGCCCAAGAGGATGGGTGATGTATCCATTTGAAATCTTAAACGACGCTTGACTTGACTGTGACTCATACAGCCTAAGGCAGTCTCGATAAATGCTATTCTACACATATATTTCTTTGCACCAGCATTTTTTTTATTATTATTATTGAAAGCGATGTGATATGTAAACAAGACAAGAACACAGACAGTTTTATTTATACTGCATGAATGCGCCATCACCGGTGCACCTCAAACCTTAATTACAATTCTACTCATACAGCTCCATCCGACTCTCCAACCACTCGGACTGCCTCCATGAATATAACCAGACTCTCTCCTTCCTCGCACTGGGCTCCAATTTCTATCTCCATCGTCTTGTCAGAGCATGTTCGCTGGAGCACTAGATGAATGCTGACAGGCAGGAATCCTTCTAATTATATGCTCCTGGCCCTGGATGCAAATGGCTGGGTGCTCACGGCACTGCTCGATGACTGGCAGCGCGGTGACACCGGGGGCCCACGACGTCGAGGCCTGTCAGTGGCCCCCCGCTCCATCCGAGGAAGAGAGAGTGCCTCACCTGGCTGCCAGGGTGGCTTTGTCAATCACAGGGCGGCCAGGTTGAAGCGGGACACATTAGAACCTCCGCCGTGGCCCTGACTGAGCTCGTTTGGAGGGTTGTGAATTAGGCCAGTAGATTATGGCCGATAATGAAGCATCGTTGGGAGAGATGACTGGGATCGAGAGCGATCGGGATTTCAAAGGCTTTATCGAGGATATTGTTGGGGGAGGGGATAAACTGCAGCTAAATTAACTGCTAGCTAATTAGTGACTTTTGCTGTCAGTGGAACTGTGAGGCGCACTGAGGAGAACGCTTCAGCAAATGAATCCTGTCAGATGATCAAGCGGAATGTCTGGTTCTTCCTGTCTGTAAACTAGATTCCTCATTCCGAACCGATGTGGGGCTGCTCCCATGTTGCGGGAAGCTCTTAATCGATCACTGACAGAAGAAGCAGAAAGAGCAAAAGCGGCTAATGAAAGACATAAAGAGGGTTTTAGCATGGCAGGCAAAAGCAGAGCGGGGAGGAAGATGGCGGCCGAGCTGCTTGACAGTTGACTCTGTTGGATGTGACTTTCACAGTCTGCTGGCAGTTTGTGTGGAAGCCATCACATCTGTGACTCGGAGTTTGATTAATGAGCCTTTCAGCCCGCCTCTGCTGTGTGAGGTGGGGCTGCGGCCTTCTTCTAGGCTTCACTGATTCAACACTTTCATACACACACACACATGGCGCCACCCAGAGACCACCCACTAATTCCGAGATCCAACCAAATGAGACTTGTTTTAGGATGAAAGATGTGATGGAGAAACATTTCATCCAGATTTGTGACACAATGAACACCAGTGAGGTGAGAAATGACTGAGTTAATGAGTAAATATACATTTACATATAGCAGCTATTTAACATACACCAATATATAAGACAGAAAAGAAGAAATATAGAAATATATATTCTTTCAATGACATGCTATGCTTTGTCAGCTTTCAACATGACAATCTTTGAATTTTTCATCTGCAAAGAAAGACCGAGGTGATGTTTTGACAAGCCGAGTATTTGCTTTTTCCCCTAACACTGGAAAACATGCCAGCCTCCCCAACCTTGACAGCTCTGCTAACCCCTGCACCGCAAAACGCTTCAAATCCACAAGAACAGAAAAAAAAGACCCGAGACAAACAGACTACAATCTTGCAAGGAGCAAAAAGGTGGGGCAATAACAATACCACCCCCTCCCCTGCACACACAGTGCAATTCTGCCTCTAACTGAGTTGATCAGCGTCTGTGGACAAAGACCCACAATTTTGACACATTTGTTTTTATTTCGTTCGCTGGGAAAGGAAAGCTTACCATATGGCCGTCATTTGGAACAGATGGCATTTGCCCAATGGTGAAGCGCGCTGCCTATCACTGCAATTTAAAGCACTCCATTTCAGACCTAGCATCAACCGCCATTCCCTATGATTTTTATGGCTTGCAGAGCTACGACAGTGCGAGGTGTAAACGTGGACCTAGGCCTCGCACCTGTGAGCCTAAACCCCAGGCTGTTTTATGTAATGCACCATTTCAGCAAACAAGGAGAGCTTAAGAGAGACTAGAGAGACTGTTACACTGCAGTTCTTCAGACAACATTAGGAATTCTTAGGAACTCTTTTTGACTGTGTAAGGAACTCTTTGGAACTATTTCCCAACTGTGATAGGAATCATTAGGGATACTTTTCTAGCAGTGTGACAAAACATTGAAAACGGTTCCCCGAAAAAGTTACAAATTCTTAGAAACACTTTTCAGATAATCTTAATGACTCTTTTCCTACAATAATAGGTACTCTCAGAGACTTCTCTGACAACTCTTGGGAACTCTTTTCTGACACTGTTAGAAAATCTTTTCAGATAATGTTGGACACTCTTAGGTCGCAAAACATTAGGAATCCTTTTTGGATAACATCTAAAACTTTTAGGTATTATTTTCCACTGGAAAGTTTTAGGAACTTTATTCCTGATCCCTTATTAGCCCTTTTTTGGTGTCCATCCTGGGGCGTCAGTGTTTGACACATTACAAAGGGTTCTTGCTTCTACCACATTGTTGGCTAGACATACTATCCTACTTGAATGGAAACAAAGTCTCCGACCAACATATGATCGTTGGGTTAAAGAGGTTTTGGCATGTGTTAAATTGGAAAAATTAAGATTGTCCCTGAAGGGTTCTCTTGATTTGTTTCACAAAATGTGGGATCCTATTCTTGACTATATTAGGGATAAAATAGACACACTAGATCCAGAGGATTAAAACATACTATAGATACTTAAGTTGCTATGATTAACCAATCATTTTATTTTTTTATCTATTTATTTTATTTTTTCTTTTATGTGGGGGGACCTTTAGCTGATAATGGTTTGGATAATTGAGTAAGGGGTGAAGACGGGGTTGGTGGGATAAGGGCTTTGGGTGTACACATTTTTTTGTCTTATGTAGGTCCTTTTTTTCTCCTAACTGCATTGTTGTATCACCTTGTTGCAAAACTCAATAAAAAAGAAAGAAACTAAGAACTTTTTTTGTCCAACAATTTGGTACTATTAGGAACTTTTTGTGACTATGTTAAAAACTCTTAGGGAACTTGTTTACAGGAATTTCTCAAAATCTTGGGAACTTCTGTTCAGATGACATTGCCAACACTTGTGCCACCTTTTGTCAACAACTTGAGGAACCTGCGGAAGCTCTTTACGACAAAACGTAAAGAGATGTTTTGGTGAAAATGTTAAGAACTCTTAGAAAGTAAGTTAGTTTTAATGAGTACATACAGAAACAGAACAGAACATCTCTCAGGGCAAGAACTGGTTATAGAATGTTGCAATGTAAGTACTTTGCATTTTATGGAATGAAATCAATGTTGTGTTTTGGTAACTTCAAGTTAAGATTAGTTAAGATTAGTTTTTGACAGGCATTACTTCTAATATTTAATATCTAATATTTAATAATATTTAATATCTAATATCTAATATATAAACACACATACATACACATATATTTATATAAATATAAAAAGATGCTAAATTAACCTTCAAGATAGTAAGAAATAAAGCTGCTATTATACCGCCTATAGAATACATTAACTTTATAAAGCCATCCTCATCCATATGAATAGATGATAAAGTTTCCATATAAAGGTTGTGAATGACTACTCAATCATCAGTCTACTTTCAGACATGCACTTTGAACAATGTGAATAGATAGATATTAGCTTCTATAACTTGTCAGCAATATTAAGCTGGTAGCATCAGTGCAAAACAAAGAGGGAAGCATGTCTTCACAGAAGGAAAAAACTTTAAAAAAGTTTGTATTAAGGTGGAGACCGATAGAAGCTAAATCTTCCTATAAAGTGTTCTATGCAGATATAAGCTGGTGTTCTTTGTGTAGGTGTCCTGCAGGTCATTGTGGATTCAGACAGAGGATGTGTGTAAGGAAGTGGAATTCGCATCATTTTCTCAATAAAAATACTGCGTCGTGGGCTCTGCAGTTTCAAACTGAGAACAAACTATAAAACGACTCTATGGGTAATCCAGATCTCAACCCCAAACACCTCATGCGAGTACAGATCTTTGACAATAGCCATAAACTTCCTATCGCGTTTAAACTCGTTTCACCACTGATCCCCATAACTCTGGCTAATGTGGGTGGGTCATGCCGGAGTCTGGGAATTTTCTCCGTTCTTTCCCTCTCTCGGTGTCAGGTGAGAGTCTGGGGAGCCAGAGGCTCCATTAATCAGCCTGCTTCTGCTGAAAAGCTCCATTTGAGAATGATTTATGACACCGCCAGCAGAGACGGCCAAATGACAGGTGACAAAGAAGGACACCTACACCTGTGTAAATCTGCTCTCTCTCCCCCTCTCTCTCTCTCTCTTTCCCTCTCACTGTCTCTCTCCTTCCATCTGGCTCTCTGTAGCAGTTGGAGTGGCACTGAAACTTCCTCCGAATTAATGAAGTCATCTACTGCAGGGCTTAACAACTTAGACTATAAAAGTCTACAAGTACCTGCTCCCTATACTCCACAGCTTACAGTCTTTCTGGAGTATAAGGTCAGCGCTTAGACATTACTGACTGAGCTGGAGTAGCAGTGCCATTTAAAGAGGAAGAGAGAGAAAGAGAGAGAGAGAGAGCGAGAGAAAGAGAAAGAGAGAGAGAGAGAAAGAGAGAAAGAAGCATGAGAGAATGTGAAATAACAAGAGAGGAGAAAAAGAAACATGAAAGTAAAAGTAAATAATGAGATATCTAGAGAAACAGAGTGACAGTAGGAGAGAGAGAGAGAGAGAAAGAGAGAGAGAGAGAGAGAGAGAGAGAAAGCGAGAAGGAGAGAGGGAAAAAGTGCAAAACAGAAGAATGAGAAAGTGAAGACAGAGAGAACTAGCAGGTGAGAGAGAGATAGAAAGTGAAAGCACATGGTGGGCAGAGGAAGATATAAATAAATTCATTACAAAAAAGAAGAGAGATAAAAAGAAAAAAATGACAAAATGAAGGAAAAGGTGAAGAAAGAAATAAGAAGAAAGAGAGACAGTATGAAAGAAAAAGAAAGAGTGAGAAATAAAAAGTGACAGTATAAAAAGAAGAAGAAAGTGAAGAGAAAGAGAGAGAAAAGACAGGGCGAGACAAAAATAAATAATTAAAGGAAAAGAAAGAGGGAGGCACTGTATGAAAGAAGAAGAAATTAAGAGAGAGAGATACAGTGAGAGAAAGAGAGACAATATGAAAAAGATAGTGAAGAGAGTGAGAGAATGTGACAGTACCAATAAATAAAAAATAAAAAAGGGTGAAGAAAGAAATAAGAGTGAGAGAGAAAAAGAGATAGATATGGCAGAAAAAATGAGAGGGGAAGAGATAAAGAGAAAAAAAAATTGAGTGATGAAAAAGAAAAAGTGAGAAAGGAGAGATGGAGAGGGAAAGAGAGACAGTGCGAAAGAAAAAGTGAGAAAGTAGAGATGAAGAGGAAGAGAGAGACCGTTTGAAAGAAAAAGGGGAGAAAGAGAGATGAAGAGAAAGATAGAGTATGAAAAAAAAGAAGGGAGAGAAGATATAAAGACAGAGAGAGTGTGAAAGGCAGAAGGTAAGAGAGAGGGAGGAATAAAGAGAAATGTGTGTAATGCTGATAGCTGAGTTTGTCTCTGGAGGCGATGGCGAGATGTGCGGGGAGCAGCGTTTCATAAACCGTGTCTATTTCAGTGCGGACTGAAATGAAGGGGACAGAAATAGATGCAGACTGGGACGTCGGTCTGCAGACCTGTCCCTGATATCACTCACTCCAGTCGTACAATTTTCATCACGCGCGTAATCTACGTCTGCACAGCGTCTCGGGAGGGAGCTTCACAGAGCCTGTACGGCTTCCGCAGCCAAAGTTTCTGATGTCCTTCAGGAAGCGCGGGATCACATGCTGCAGAAGCACTGCTTACAGCTCACAAGGATCTTCAAAATTCGCCTCAGTTTAAATGCATGTGTACAGCGCTTTTGTTGTAACAGATGTCATCACAAAGCAGCCTCACAGAGATCTGGGTCCAAGCATCTAACGAGCAAGTCAAGGACGGCATTGGCAGGAAAACTCCGTAGAAGAAGAAGGAAGAAACAGTGAGAGGAACCAGACCTCCTTCTCCTCCTCCAGTCGACACCAGATAGCACAACAATAACACAGATGAGAACTTTATAAGAGAGTTATGTGAGACGCAGCAATGCATATACTAGAGATGGACCACTCAGGCCGATTCCGATCGGCGATCACCTTTCAACGCGATTGGCTGATAGCTGATACCGATCGATGGCGGAGCTGTATGCCACGGCAGAGCTACATGTAAGCGCAAGCAAGTCATGAAACATGGTCTAAACTGGTTTATTACCATTTTTAATGAGCTCATATGAAACAGCACAATATTTTAAACAAAATTAGCAGCAAATAAACAAAGTAAATCAAACAAATATTCCCAATACTGCAATCATTCAATTCAGACCCTTCATTTAAAACCAAAAAAGATAATTAAATAAATGCAGTCAAAACTGCAGTCCTTAAACACAGACTCTGGTTATTTTAAATTAAAACTGTAATTATTAAATGTAGATCTTGAATTGTTGCTGCTGTTCTGTTCGTACAGGTCAGATCTGGTCTGCACGGTTTTCTGAGTTATCTGTTTTGTGCTAGCTGGGTGTGCTAGCTCTGCTGTTTGCTGATACTCACTGTATTCAGCCGCGGGTGTTCTCTAAAAACTGTATCAGGTTAAAAGTGTTAAATGTCTTTGTCTTGGTTCCCCAACGAGACACGGTTAATTTTACAGATTTAAAAAACGCTCTGGATGAGTCTGCATCACATTCAGTAACAAGCTGCCAGATGGACGCAACGCAAAGGAAAACTGTTCTCGCGAGAAAGGGTGTGTGTTTCCACCTAGCGGTTCAGATAAGAATTGCAAGGACCTGGCCGGAGGGGGTTTCAACGAAACGCAAGCTGGAATTTCAGAAATTAGGCTCATTTCTTTAACGCCATTGATCAGCTCTCGGGATCGGCTAAATTGGAGAAATATCGGCTGATCGCATATTTTGATTAAAAATCGGCCGATACCAATACATAGCCGATCGAGCTTTCCATCTCTAGCATATACCTTGATGCAGTCGCAATACACACTCGCGATGCAAGACTATTTAGTTACTACAGCTGTTACTTATCATACAAACTCAGGATGAGCCTGCCTATTAAGGCATGTTTGATGAGTATACTAAGGTGTCAAAAGTATCCACATTCATTACTCAGGTAGAAGTATAGATACTAGGGTTTAAAAATACTTCTGTAGAAGCTGAAGTATCAATTTAAGCTCTTTACTCCAGTAAAAGTGTAAAAGTACTGCTTTCAAAACTACTAAAAGTATAAAAGTAAAAGTACTGCTTTCAAAACGTCATTAAGGACAAAAGCTTAGGCCGCACCACAGGGGTCTATAGTGCACTAGCCCAACTTTCCAAGAAAGATCATTCATCTAAAAGCCATAATGACTATAATGTTATATTAAAATGTTAATGTTGATAAATTTGGGATGCGCTAGGCTTCCTGTTTTAGCCGCATATATGCCCATTAAACATGAATGTATTTTAGTATGATGTAAATATATTAAAGAAGCATATCTGTTACTACTGAACATTAACATGTGTTTCATGGAGCAGAAGATATGATGACTAGTTGTCTATAAGTATTGTAAAGGTGCAAACGTCAAACTTCAAAGTCATGTTATCAATAATCTTTACTGGAATGTAGATGTACATGAATGAAAACAAGCTGTAATGAAACAGGAGCAACGAGACTATTAAAAAAATAAGTAGAAAGTACTGATAATGGAGTGTAAATGTAAGGAGTAGAAAGTACTGATAATGGAGTGTAAATGTAAGGAGTAGAAAGTGCTGATAATGGAGTGTAAATGTAAGGAGTAGAAAGTACAGATAATGGAGTGTAAATGTAAGGAGTAGAAAGTACTGATAATGGAGCGTAAATGTAAGGAGTAGAAAGTACTGATAATGGAGTGTAAATGTAAGGAGTAGAAAGTACAGATAATGGAGCGTAAATGTAAGGAGTAGAAAGTACAGATAATGGAGTGTAAATGTAAGGAGTAGAAAGTACTGATAATGGAGCGTAAATGTAAGGAGTAGAAAGTACAGATAATGGAGTGTAAATGTAAGGAGTAGAAAGTACCGATAATGGAGTGTAAATGTAAGGAGTAGAAAGTACTGATAATGGAGCGTAAATGTAAGGAGTAGAAAGTACCGATAATGGAGTGTAAATGTAAGAAGTAGAAAGTACAGATAATGGAGCGTAAATGTAAGGAGTAGAAAGTACAGATAATGGAGCGTAAATGTAAGGTGTAGAAAATACAGATAATGGAGCGTAAATGTAAGGAGTAGAAAGTACTGATAATGAAGCGTAAATGTAAGGAGTAGAAAGTACTGATAATGGAGTGTAAATGTAAGGAGTAGAAAGTACAGATAATGGAGTGTAAATGTAAGGAGTAGAAAGTACAGATAATGGAGTGTAAATGTAAGGAGTAGAAAGTACAAATAATGGAGTATAAATGTAAGGAGTAGAAAGTACTGATAATGGAGTGTAAATGTACGGAGTAGAAAGTACTGATAATGGAGTGTAAATGTAAGGAGTAGAAAGTACTGATAATGGAGTGTAAATGTAAGGAGTAGAAAGTACTGATAATGGAGTGTAAATGTAAGGAGTAGAAAGTACAGATAATGGAGTGTAAATGTAAGGAGTAGAAAGTACTGATAATGGAGTGTAAATGTAAGGAGTAGAAAGTACTGATAATGGAGTGTAAATGTAAGGATTAGAAAGTACTGATAATGGAGTGTAAATGTAAGGTGTAGAAAGTACTGATAATGGAGTGTAAATGTAAGGAGTAGAAAGTACTGATAATGGAGTGTAAATGTAAGGAGTAGAAAGTACTGATAATGGAGTGTAAATGTAAGGAGTAGAAAGTACAGATAATGGAGTGTAAATGTAAGGAGTAGAAAGTACAGATAATGGAGTGTAAATGTAAGAAGTAGAAAGTACAGATAATGGAGTGTAAATGTAAGGAGTAGAAAGTACTGATAATGGAGTGTAAATGTAAGGATTAGAAAGTACTGATAATGGAGTGTAAATGTACGGAGTAGAAAGTACAGATAATGGAGTGTAAATGTAAGGTGTAGAAAGTACTGATAATGGAGTGTAAATGTAAGGAGTAGAAAGTACTGATAATGGAGTGTAAATGTAAGAAGTAGAAAGTACAGATAATGGAGTGTAAATGTAAGAAGTAGAAAGTACAGATAATGGAGTGTAAATGTAAGAAGTAGAAAGTACAGATAATGGAGTGTAAATGTACGGAGTAGAAAGTACAGATAATGGAGTGTAAATGTAAGGTGTAGAAAGTACTGATAATGGAGTGTAAATGTAAGGAGTAGAAAGTACTGATAATGGAGTGTAAATGTAAGAAGTAGAAAGTACAGATAATGGAGTGTAAATGTAAGAAGTAGAAAGTACAGATAATGGAGTGTAAATGTAAGGAGTAGAAAGTACAGATAATGGAGTGTAAATGTAAGGAGTAGAAGTAAAAAGTCAGATGAAGAATAATTACTCCAGTGAAGTATAAATAACCAACATTTCTACTTAAGTAAGGTAACTAAGTATTTGTACTTCACTACTTGACACCTCTGTTAGTATAGTATAGTGTAGTGTAGCTGCTCTCCATGCTGTAGACTGGGCAGCCACCCTACCCTATACCAATAAGAGCCCTTGGGTAAGATTCCTTACACAACCTTCACCTTCCTGTATGAACGTATATTGAAAGTCACTTTGGATTATAGCACCAGCCAAACTTTGTAAATGGAAATGTAGGAGCAACTGGCTGTTTGCTAATGTGACACACCTTCCAGCCAATCACAGTTACAGCTTTCAAGTGCCACTTTTCTCAAGCTAAGAAAAAAGACAGGGGCGGGAAAATGCTGCTGGCACTAAAATAATCAGAACTGCAGAAGATCCTGAGAAGCTTAGCTTTAGTATTAGATACAGTTAATTCAGTTCTTAACTGAAAGGGTAGCCCCCCCAGTCATGTATACCTCTTGCTAGACATGGAAATGTGTAATGTGGAGTGACTAAAAGATTAGTTATTGTTAATGTAATATAATGAAGATCCCTGACCTAAATTCTTGTCACATAATTGTCAATTCTCAAACACGTACATCTGCAATGACTATCCTGCGAAGCCAACAAAAAAAAGTTTTCAACAGATGGTACAGATGTTACCAGGTGGTCTGACCAGAAAGATAGATTTGTGAGAATTCTGCAAACTAAATCAAGCTCTGCTCCACCAAAAGCATTTTATAGGTGTTGTAATTCACTTCAGGTTAAGTAACACAATTTAAGAAACAGTAATACAGATGGTTAGCACATGCCACACGCATGCACATTGTGCTATTTACTTTAACATGGTCTTTGTCTCTGTCAAGCCACTATTACTGCTGACCAGTCTCCCAATAACATGCTTTTGAGATGCTACTACTAACCACCACTAAGCTTTTAGAAACATTCACCACAAAACTGGGTGCAAATAGCTCAAAGAATCCCAATACCAATGGAATACGGAATTAGCAGCATTTCCAATATTTCTATCTTTTTGGGTGCCTTGTTTACCTCAGATGCATACTACAATTAAGGGGGAGAGAAATGTACTTGTTTCTGTTTGTTTAATTGTTTGTTTGTTTGCAGTTTTTAAACCGCAAGGTAATCTTTGTAGGCTCACATTTTAACTCTCACAACTAACTACATTACTTACTTATCACATATAATACCTCTAGTTAATACAACTAATTTCTAACAATGATTAAATTATTTACATTACTTACAAATCAAAATTTCTAGCAATTACTGAATCACTTCTAGCAGCTACTGCATCATATATAGATGATATTGAATAAATTATAATAGCTGTTGAAACATTTATAGTTGTTTCTGATATGTTTATAGAAGCTACTGAATCATTTGTCACTGTCAGTGAATCATGAATAGTTGGTACTGAATCATTTCTAGAAGTTCTTGAATCACTATAGATCATTATAGTGGGTACTGAATCGTTTTAGATCACTGATGAAACTGAACATATTTTAGTAGTTACTGAAACATTTAGAGTTGACACAGTAGCTAATGATTCAGAAAGCAATGAAATTGTTCTGTAAATGATTCAGCAGATACTTTTGTAGATGGATTACAGTAGCTACTGAATCATTTACAGAACAATTTCATTGCTTTCTGAATCATTAATAGTAGTTAATAGGGGTTCTTTTTAGGAGACCTCTCAAGTGCATTTGGGGAAGAGATATGTATGGAAGGGAAACATGATTTACAAGAAGACTGATATAAATGTCATGTTAACATATTAACAATAACAATAAAACAACAACAAATAACTACTTTCCTGCACGTGGCACATCAATGGCATGTACCGCGTGGTTGTACTTCAGTTTTGTATATAAAACATGAGCAGAATGGGTCCTATTTGTGCCTGAAACCAGCGCAAAAGGCTTAGTACAAGGCCCTCTGTCTTCATTCACTCTCCCATAATCCCACTTCATTCATTACATGCCATAAAACTGCTCCCCATGAACAAAGAGACCTGTAATGAGCCAAGCCACAAAGCCTTGGACGCCTTTTCTGCAAGAGATTAGACCATATTATATAATATTTACTTCTTCTCTTCCCTCCTCGATCACCCACCCCCCCAAAACCCCCCAACTTCTCTCTCTCGCTCTCTCTCTCGGGAGGCCATGCCAGTCTGCACTCAAAGTTCAGGTTCCTTCATGAATAATCCGGCAGTAATGCCTGTGAGACTGAGCCGAGTGACAGTATCTGTTTTAAACACATGTGCAACAAAGCGGCACAAGGGCGAGCAGGATGGAATACACTCACGGGCGCCGGAGCGCACACGCGCGCCGCCCTTATTAGGAACACCGTCCTTGGCAGGCAAGCCGCTTGCCCTTTGTTGGAAGGGGCGTGTAAAAATGAGGGCAGTTTGAAATGGAGCTCATGTAGCTGCTAGACAAGGTGCGAGAGGCCCTTACGGCAGCCTGATAGTCTTCAGCATGACAGCTCAGAATTGAGGTCTGGAGAGAGGGCTCAGCCACCGTCGCCCACAGAGTCACCCCAACGCATAAATATTTATACCCTCGACAAGCTGAGGAAGAGGAAGAGGAGCAAGAGGAAAAGAGCGCAACCTCAATCGCATGACTTGGGCCACCAGTGACAGTAAATTACTTCACCAACAGGCTGTATAACTTACAAACCACAGGAAAGTACAGCTGCACCATCCATGCACAGTGCACTAGTCCTAAAGGTAGTAGTTATCCATAGTGATTCACAGAGGAGTTGTGATGATTAGCTGATAAGTTGTTGACTACATATCTAAAAACAATAGCAGTCTACACCTGGTTATCTCAAAGGATTGCAGCAGGAAGAACAGATTCACTGCAAAAGAAGAAATTCTGGTAACACTTGCTATGAATCCTGTATTCACAATATATAAACACATTCATAAGGCCTTGTATGGCACGCATAATACCTAAGAATTGCCTGTGTAATTGCTTATAGATACTTTGATTACATGTCTTTCACTATATAAAGCAAGACACTACATATGTTATATAGGTTTTATAACACAGTATAATATCCATTCATTAGAACTCTGTGAACCTGAATATGTTGATGCACTACAACAGGGTTTGGGCATATTCCCTGTATATGGCTGGCACCATCACAACAGTAGGTTAGCTAAAAAGAAGTAGCACTTAAGCATGTTCTGTAAAATAAATAAAAAAAATTATAATAATAATAATAAAACAATATGTAGTATGTATATACAGTATAGTCGTTTATGTTAAGCTGGTAATTGGTAACTGGAACAGATATTAGAATGAGTAATGGAACCTGACTTTACAAAGTCATGGAAATACGACTATTTGAGAGCATTTATACATGTTTATGCCTAACATTGCAGAACTTGTGGAGGTGCTAAGTAAGAGTGAAGAAATGGCAGAGGTGCTAAGTAAGGGTGAAGAAATGGTGGAGGTGCTAAGTAAGGGTTAATGACAGGATGCATGTTGGTTATTTAGATTAATTTGATTTAATTAAATGGGACCAGTCATGCTTTCCAAAACATTGGTCAATCATGCCATTTCATGGAAAATATAAATATATTTTTTTAAAATTTAGGAGCCTAAAAATGAGATTTCTACATCTTCCAGAGTTCATTTGGAATGTGACAGCTGGTGGGGGTATCGCCATATTGACACTGCATGACATGACCAGAAGTAGCCCACTGTAGATCTCTTGTCAATGCTTAACTAGCATTTACCTTGCATTTAGTGAAAAACTAAATTTACCTTAACTTTCTCTAAACCTGGTCCTGAACTTTCAATACAATCTAAAAAATACATACCCTAATTCTTTTTAAACAAATTAGTGCTTATAATTTAAACTCTTATACTGAGTGTGCTTACAATTATCTGATTATTCAAGTAGACTTAAAATTCTTTAAATTCTTAATTCATATATATTTGATTATGAAATTTGATAAAGACAGCTGGATTTTAGTTTAGTAATCTAGACTCTCATTCGGATTTCCCTGTGCATGTGTGAAAACAGACAAACAAGCAAGCAGTATTTAGCACAGCAAATGCGAGATGGCAACAAAACACTTTCAGAGAGATGCTGAAACCAACTACATGCCTGACGAAATAAAGGATTTATAGATTTTTCATCTAATAGATGATATATATTCATATTGTTAAAAAACTGAGTGTGAGTTCTATTTCACGTTTATGCCCCCTCTTATTTGTTGACTTCATTGGCAGGTTGCAAAATAGAAATCTAACTATAACCTGAGTCATGTTGATCCAGAGTTTCCTTCATTATCTGATTACAACTCATACAAACGTGTTGTTTGAATTAGTGAAAAAGTCATTAGATTATTTTAGAATCAATTAAGTTTCACAAGGTAGTTTGTTTACAATTAGGAAAGTCTGTAGATAATCTACGGGGGGTTATACTAATAATTGGACCACAAGTAACTGATGCGGATGCAAAGAGCCTGTTTACACCTTTTACCAAAGTTTATTTTGTGTCCAAATCGTATAAACTTTAACAGGATTCCATATACTTACAGCTAAGACGCGTCCAGATGTGATCGGATTTAACTTTGTCAGTGTAAAAAGCATTCAGTTACATTCTTTTTTCTATCTTTGCCTGGATGTTTTGATCCACTGAGAGTGCAAGAAGGCTTTTGATTTGGGGAAAGCACCAGCCTTGTGTATCCTCCATCTTTTGTTTTATTGTTTACCTCCTCAACCCACTAGTCAGCACTTGGCAGACGCATTTCTATTCACGTAATTGTATATGGATAATGTAAATGCATTCCGTTTACACCCCTATTAAACCTGTTCAAAGACCGCCTCTGACCACTTCCAAATGCAGTCTGAGTGATCCGAGCGTAATCCCGACACAATGCATCCTGGGGGTGTTTACACCTGATTTTTCATGCGGTCAAGTGAAATCCGAACTTGATCCGATCACCGAAATCACATGTTGATGCAAGGTGTAAACAGGCCCACGAAGTCAATCAGTCACTGACGAGACTGTTTACTGGAAAAAGCCAGCACACAAAACCAAAGGTTCCTGTGATGCTCTACAATGTTTATATGATGCATGCAGGCATTCGGACAAAGACAAAGAAAGGAGGAAAAGACAAAGAGCGGAGATGTTGATTAATCACATAATATTCGATAGATTAATAGATTATAGGAATTTTATAATGGCTTCCTTTATTCACATAAATGCTGGTCTAACCTTGTCTCCATAGCTTTTATCTGCTTCTTACTCCCTTTCCCTTCCCTTGTAGCCCCCAACTTTACCCACAGAAACAGACACTCCATCACTAAGAGAGGAGGCAGTGAGGGATGAACATACTGAAGCTTCCAGCTGTGGAGATACACTAACATCTGAAAGCTGTCCAAGCTGTGCTGTAGTGGGGAGGGGAAGGTAGGGCAGATAAGCATGCTGACCACCACACCACTGCCATGGGGCATCTCCAGGGTTTTGGCCCAATGTATCCAAAAGATATTTCACTATCAATCATTAGGGAAAGACCACTGGTAGCTGACCATTTGCAGCCTTGGGTTATTCAAAGGTCATTGTAATTACAGATAGGTGCGGTTAGGATACGTGGAAATCCGTAGATCCGTATATGTGGTCAAACAGGCGAATGCGTTATCTGGGCCTGACAAAGTTAATAACATGTTAAAACATGAACAACACATGTAACACATTTTCCTCGTTTTTTTTTACTCCACAAACCATCTGTAATAGCTCAGACTGAAGCCCAGCTGCATGTACGCAGTATACTGCTATGATGGAAGTCGTGACTGCAACACTGAACAGTGCTCCCAGGAGACCTTCCGATAAAGTAGCAAACCAATAAAAGAATGATCAATGTAAAAAAGATACCTCTACTGTAGTACAAATCCAAGAGCTGCACAAACGAGATCAAGACGCTACAGTCATGCCGGTGAAAAACCACTAACTGAATACACTCCCAAAATGACAAAACATTGAGCTTTTAATGGTCCTAACAAAAGATAACTAATCCAAAGTGATTTATTATGGAAAGCCATATGATAATATTTCTTTGAATAGTAAAGTTTTGTGGGTTAAGCTTGCAGACAATCTTTCACAGAGGGAAGATTCAATATTGAGAGTCACTGATGACTTCAAACAGGTGAGAAACATTGCAAATCTGAACTCGGACCAGGCCGAGGCAATCAATATAAACCACTAGCCAGGAATGTATATGATATATGTGATATAAATACTCTTTGGTTGGAACCCTGGGAAAATGGCATAACTTTCAAGTTTAGGTTCATTAAAGTAATGTTAATGAATTATTGAGTGCAGCAAATACACTGTGATAACGCTTATTATGTCCACCTGTGTAGTGATAAACTGCTGCACTGCTTTAAAATCTTTATTTAGGGTCAAGTTTGAGAAAGCAAGACAAACGTGACTAATTACGATGAATTACACAAAATAATGTAATTAAGTACTTTGTTGCAATGTGACAGCTTTGTGGTCAAACAGATGTGGTGTTTTTTTGTACAGTGCATTGTGTTGTGTTTGTTGAATCTCCACATTACTTGCTCTGAGATCTCACCCTGCCTGTGAGAAGTCCTTACATTACTGTATCTTTCACTCTCTTGACTGTGATTGGTCCACTGTACAAACTGCTTACGTAGCCACGAAAGACATGGGCATGTAAAGCAGCTATGTGGACAGGCTCATAGGAGCACCACACCCAGAGTAATGGACCTTTTATCTTGTAAATAGCTGCAAGTGTGTGGACATTAGTAGAGTAATTGTATCTACGGAGGGTGGATTTTGTGTGTGTGAGTTGTTCCCCCTTCACACCTTGAACCATCCGCTGCATCTTCTTCTACTCCAACTTCAGAATGCTAACGACAGCATGTTCAGCATGTTCTAGTTTTCTTGAGTTTATTTGTCATTGGAAGTACTGTCGGCTAAAGTGAACATGTCAAATGTAAAATATATATAAATAAGTATAAAGAAATATGGGTATTTGGGTATTTCATTAATAAACATGTGGACATTCAAATAGTATAAATAATAAAAAAGAATTGTAAGCATACTTAATGTTAACATGCTAACTTCTTTTTCATTTTGGTACAGGTGCACATATCTAACTCAAAGCAGACCAGGTTGTCTAACAGACTGTGAGCTGCCAGTAAGAAGATGTGCTGCAGACCAAAGGTGTCAAAAGTATTCACATTCATTACTCAGGTAGAAGTATAGATACTAGGGTTTAAAATACTTTTATAGAAGCTGAAGTATCAATTTAAGCTCTTTACTCCAGTAAAAGTACTGCTTTCAAAACTACTTAAAGTATAAAAGTAAAAGTAATGTAAATGTGCTCTAGCCCACCTCCTTAAAAAATAATTCTTCTAAAAGCCATAATGACTATAATGTTATATTAAAATGTTAATGTTGATCAATTTGGGATGCGCTAGGCTTCCTGTTTCAGCCACATATACGCCCATTGAAAATGAATGTATTTTAGTACAATGTAAATATATTAAAGAAGCATATCTGTGTACTACTGAGCATTAACATGTGTTTCATGGAGCAGAAGATATGATGACTAGTTGTCTATAAGTATTGTAATGAAGTCAAACTTCAAAGTCATGTTATCAATAATCTTTACTGGAATGTAAATGTACATGAATGAAAACAAGCTGTAATGAAATAGGAGCAACGAGGCTATGTTTAAAATGTAAGGAGTAGAAAGTACTGATAATGGAGTGTAAATGTAAGGAGTAGAAAGTACTGATAATGGAGTGTAAATGTAAGGAGTAGAAAGTACAGATAATGGAGTGTAAATGTAAGGAGTAGAAAGTACAGATAATGGAGTGTAAATGTAAAGAGTAGAAAGTACAGATAATGGAGTGTAAATGTAAGGAGTAGAAAGTACTGATAATGGGGTGTAAATGTAAGGACTCGAAGCTACAGATAATGGAGGGTAAATGTAAGGAGTAGAAAGTACAGATAATGGAATGTAAATGTAAGGTGGAGAAGAAAATACTGATAATATAGTGTAAATGTAAGGATTAGAAAGTACTGATAATGAAGTGTAAATGTAAGGAGTAGAAAGTACAGATAATGGAGTGTAAATGTAAAGAGTAGAAAGTACAGATAATGGAGTGTAAATGTAAGGAGTAGAAAGTACAGATAATGGAGTGTAAATGTAAAGAGTAGAAAGTACAGATAATGGAGTGTAAATGTAAGGAGTAGAAAGTACAGATAATGGAGTGTAAATGTAAGGAGTAGAAAGTACAGATAATGGAGTGTAAATGTAAGGAGTAGAAAGTACAGATAATGTAATGTGTAAATGTAAGGAGTAGAAAGTACCGATAATGGAGTGTAAATGTAAGGAGTAGAAAGTACAGATAATGGAGTGTAAATGTAAGGAGTAGAAAGTACTGATAATGGAGTGTAAATGTAAGGAGTAGAAAGTACAGATAATGGAGTGTAAATGTAAGGAGTAGAAAGTACAGATAATGGAGTGTAAATGT
Source organism: Megaleporinus macrocephalus (assembly GCA_021613375.1). Taxonomy (NCBI): domain Eukaryota; kingdom Metazoa; phylum Chordata; class Actinopteri; order Characiformes; family Anostomidae; genus Megaleporinus; species Megaleporinus macrocephalus. Next base: position 15,277,628 of record CM038725.1, on the reverse strand, counting down.
AAGGATTAGAAAGTACTGATAATGGAGTGTAAATGTAAGGAGTAGAAAGTACCGATAATGGAGTGTAAATGTAAGGAGTAGAAAGTACAGATAATGGAGTGTAAATGTAAGGAGTAGAAAGTACTGATAATGGAGTGTAAATGTAAGGAGTAGAAAGTACAGATAATGTAATGTATAAATGTAAGGAGTAGAAAGTACTGATAATGGAGTGTAAATGTAAGGAGTAGAAAGTACAGATAATGGAGTGTAAATGTAAGGAGTAGAAAGTACAGATAATGGAGTGTAAATGTAAAGAGTAGAAAGTACAGACAATGGAGTGTAAATGTAAGCTGAAGAATAATTACTCCAGTAAAGTATAAATAACCAACATTTCTACTTAAGTAAGGTAACAAAGTATTTGTACTTCGTCACTTGACACTTCTGCTGCAGACTAACTACAAACCAACCACACAGCTTCCTTCACACTTAGCAAAAGTGCTTGACACACAAGTCAGGTTCCATTTTCAACTTGGCTCTAGAAATGGCAAACTCTTCAACATCTCCTTTGAGGAAGCTCAAAAGGGTATCTGATTTTTTTAATCCAACTCCAAAACTTCTTTTGGTGCTCCCCAATGGAGGAGCACTTTCTACTGCAGTCTTTGTGCGGAGAGAGCACGCTGGGAATTTGTCATAAGGAGAGGAAAAAAAGACAAAACTCACACACACACAGCTGGAAACAGGCAAAAGGTCACACAAGATACAGCTGTGATCCTCAATACACACACACACACACACACACACACACACATTCCCAACAGGGACTCCTTCATGCCCACAACATATTCATTTACAAAAAAGGAACATGGAGGGACATGACAGGAAACAGGTCCATAGTATGTACACACAGAGAAGCAGCAGACTGAGAGAGGGTGATAAAAAGTGTGAGAGAGTGAAAGACAGAGAGAGAAACAGCAAGAGAGAGACAGACAGACAGAGGAGGGAGATAAACATAAACAGAGAGAAAGAACAGAAAAGAGACAGACAGGAACAAGATGAACTGAAACTGAAAAAGAGAATGAGAGACTAAATAAAAGAAGACTAAAGAAGATTAAAGGAGAGATAAAGCAAGGGAGAAAGAGAAGAGATTCAAAGAAAGATACAAACGAAAGACAGAGTGAGACAAAAAGACAGAGAAAGAGATAAGAAATGAATAAGAGTCACGAAAGAAAATGATAGATTAAACAAGGTTTTAAAGAACCAGACTGAAAAGAAAGACAGAGTGAAAAAGAATGTGTAAGAAAGTGATAGGGGGAGGCTGAGGGAACGACTAAGAGAAAGAAAGACAGAGTAAAAGTAAGAGAGGGAGACAGAGAAGAATAAGTGAATGTGTGTGTGTGTGTGTGAGAGAGAGAGAGAAAGAGAGAGAGACATTGGATCTGTACCCACATGGCTCTCTGCTGTTACCTGTTAGCGAGCAGGGCTCTGAAGGTCACCTGACTCATTCTCTGAATGGACGGCAGCAGTTGGGCCCAGTCCCACTCCCTCTCACTCAAAGCTGACTGTTGACAAACGAGCATGGAGTATTGTTAGTTATTAATCAGCGTTAATACGATCAGAAAATTACTGCTCCAGCTGGGCCGGACTAACTAAGAAGGAGGGGGTCCCGGATGAGACCCCTCCGACAGAATCTATCTATCATGTCTGCACAAGAAGGTTTTTATTCCAATAAGACAGCAATTAATTTATAAATCCATTTGGGGAGGGATGTAGCCATCATTTATAAAAAGATAAATCAATTTTGCGAGAGGAGTCGTTATTCTTCTAGCTGTTGTTCGTGGCAAGCTGCCCGGTGCTTTCTTTCCCTATCCCCCCTCCGTTTTCCCAGCAAGCACGGGTAGATTGGCCCTTTGTTAGGAGGCAAATAAAAATCCGATTGCTTTGATTGCCAAAATGTCACTCTTAACTTCAGGCAGAGTTTTTATTGACGAAAGGAGAAGAACGCTATGCAACCCCCTTACGCTCCCTCCTCCTCCTCCTCCTCCTCCTCTCCTCGGCTGATTGATGGATCGTCACTTGTTTCTTTTTTTCCCCTTCTTCTTTCTCCCCCTTCTTCTTCTCCTACTTCTTCCTCTCTCCATTTGATTTGACAAACAGCACAGCCACCTGAAGCCGGGAAGCCTTTTTAATCATCCTCTTAATAGGGTGCTTTATGCAAAGCAATGCAAACGCTTGTGATAAGCAGAAAAGGATTACGAGTGCTCTAGCTAGAGCAGAACAATAGCTGAAGTATTAGCCTTTGGGCTTAGAACAGGCACAAAAAACTCAGCGCAGACAAAAAGAGAGCCAAGGCGCAAAGTTCTTCGCCTATAGATGCCTTTCACATATTGACCTTCAAGGCGAGCGTCTCATGACACAAGTGCGGAAATCTCCCGCCTTCAATCCGGAGCCCAAAGAAGTTCAAGGAGACCGAGATATCTCGTAATTAAACCTTGAATGTATGACGTCCTCCGCGCACCACGGGGGACGCGGGTTCGCTATTTATTTATTTATTTATTTCATTCGCAGCCATATCGCGCTTGATGAGTTCACCTTTTCAAGCGTTTTCAAAAGTTTCTCCTCTCTTTGCTTTCTGTTTTAACCTCTTTTTTTTCTCTCTCCAGCTTTGTCTCCCCTTCACACTTAAAATATTGCTGTGGGACCGGGCGACCTACGGAGAATTGGGGGAGTTCATCCCAGAAAAGCACTTTAAAGCCTCTCTGGTTCCTCTCTGCCGTTCACCTTGCCAGCTCCGCTCTGGTGGCCTTGAGGAAAAGCTACACTCGCTCGCTAGAGCATGAAGAAGAAGAAGAAGAAAAAAAAAAGGCAAGAAATAGTTCATGGCATAAATGAACTGCTTTAAATAAAAGTTGAAGACAGTGACACGTCAGACAAATGACATGTATTTAAAGTGTCAAGGGGGAAGAAAAAAGTCTCAGTGCGATGTGAACTGTTGGGAGATGGCGTCCAAAAGTATCCAGACAATGCTTTTAATTAGTAAATTCACCTACTTTACAGAGCACCCATCACTAACACAGGTGATCAACTTCTGAGTTAATCTCAATAGAAAAGCACTGTTAATAGAATGGGACACTATGGAGCAGCCAAACATATACCACCATGAGGTTGTCATGCCAAATGCCAAGTGGGGTTGAGAGACCCCCTCAGCTCTGCGCTGTGAAGCAGTAGGACTGTGTTCTTGGCACTCTAAGACATCAAAGTTGACTCTAAAGTTCTAAAATAATAATTACTAAGCTTTTCTTGCCTTAACTCAACTTAAGGACACTTGAGTTCATCCAACTTAAACTCCTTACTTCAGTCAAAACTTCTCTCAACACTTTTTTTTTAGTTCTGTGGCTCAGTTAGGTAAGCAATGTCGAATGAAGGAGTGCAAGAAAAAAACTAATACATTTAAGTATTGTAATATTATGTTCTCTGATATTGTATCAATTCTCAAAAACACAGAATACAAAGATTCAGAACAGGTAGAGTTCATTCTGTGTTGTGTTTAAACCTCGACCGATAAGATCGCTTGCAGTCTTTCAAGGAAAAGAGTCAATCAGCTTGCTAGTCATGCCGCAAGCAGTTGAGGGTCATGGCACCACAAGGGAAAGCCCCCTCTCGTTGGAGAGAAATCTGCAATCTATTATTGAAGCGAATGCTACAAATCATTTTATTGTTGGATTTTATTCGTGATTTCAAAATGTTTTTGAAAAGGCCATTGGACCTTCAGTTTTTAGTGGTTTGGTTTCCCCCCATTAAGACTGGACATTGTTTGAATTGTATCGATTCCAAGTTTCAATTCTAGTTATTAATTCCAAGTTTGGATTCCAATATGGTGGCTTGTGTGGTTCATGAACTGTAGCTTTTAGTTGCCACTTTGTCAACAATGAGAGCCACTATTTCATCTGCTGTATCCAAGCAAAATTCTTGCACTGTTCATGGGAAATACTTGTTCAGCTGTTGCTGGTCAAGTCAACCTTGCTAACAGTACTGATGCTGTGTTTGAGTGGTGTCTGAAACTAGGCAATACCAATTTTCCCACTAAAGTCGCATTTGAAATGGGGGAATTCAAGATGTGATAATGTAACTTTTAACCTTTTAGACCTTTTTTAAGCAAATTACGCTAAATGTGTAAATATATAGTCGCTGACGTACTTTTGCAGTGATCACAGCCATGTATCCGAAGCATGTTTGCAGGAAAATGCGTTTGTTGTACTATATTTACTATCAAATTTTAAATTGCTCTGTATAAGAGTGTAACATAAATTCAGGTTCTTGCTAATACAGAATCCTGGTGGAATGTATGTTTTTTACTCACAAGCTGGGCCTTTTCTATCAGACAGGTCCACCTCACATTTTCACCTCCCCAGTCATAGACCATTGTAGCTTCATTGGGGTTTAAACACACTACTTCCTAGTGGGATGAATGCTTAAGCTCTTGAAAGGGTTCAGATTTTTTGTGTCCTCAAATGTTTAATAAACTCTAACATACTTTGCTGTTTCAACTTTGAAGAGTTCAAAAAATAAGGCGAAGAGGTAGCCCAGAAGAGATTTGAGATCCATAGCTTGGATTTAAAGAGAAGAAAATATTCAGTGTGATTGAATGATAAAAAGAGCAATAACAACTTTGTTATTGATTACTTGGCTGAGAAAACTGCAAGCATTAGTCGAGCCTTTGACTAAACAAAGAAATATAAGTGAAGTGAAATCTGGTGTCCTCAAGTTGAGTGAATGCAGGGTGAGACAGATGTGACTCTAGGGAGCCCCTTGCCCCACTTTGCTGCAGTAACAGCCTCCGCTCTTCTGGGAAGGTTACAGTAGATGCTGGAACATTGCTGTGAGGGTTTGACTGCAGTTAGCCACTAGAGTATTAGTGAGGTCAGATGATTAGATGATGATTATATCTCACAGACTTTGACTAATCCCAGAGGTATAAGCAGACGGGCACCTACCTGATCAAACTTATCATGGCCGATGTGGTCAAAGTTATAGAGCGGGTTGAAAGGACGAGCTAGACTGCTTTGTGAACTGGCTGCTGAGCAGAACTGAACTGAAGGACGTCCCTCAGGAGATGATGTGCTGGGTTCTTCAGTGGAGGCTAACTTGGATCTTAACAAACCCTGCAAAAAAGATTGAGAGATTATGAGAAAGAGAGAGAGAGAGAGAGAGAGAGAGAGAGAGAGAGAGAGAGAGAGAATGACCGTGAGAGAGGTTGAGACAATGAGCAGAGACAGAAAACAATGAAAGACAGAGAGAGTGAGACAAACAGGAAGAGTGAGAGAAAGAGAGAGAGAGAATGACCATGAGAGAGGTTGAGACAATGAGCAGAGACAGAACACAGAGAAAGAGACAGAGAGAAAGTGAGAGAGAGAGACAAACATGAAGAGACAAAGAGGGAGAGAGAACAAAGTGAGAAAGAAAGAGAAAGAGAGAGAGAAAGAGAGAGAAAAGAGACAGATTGAGAGATAGAAAAGTTGAGAATGAGAGAAGGAGAATGCGTTAGACAGAAAGAAAGAGAGACAAAGAAAGAGACATTGAGAGTAGAGAAAACAGAGAGAAAGAACAAAAGAGAAACAGAAAGACAAAAATAGAGTGAAAAACAGAAAAGGAAAGAAGAACAAGAAAGAGACAGATCGAGGCCAAGACAGAGAGAATGAATAGAGAGAGAAGGAAAGAGAAAGAGACAGAAAAAGACAGACAGAGAGAGAAGAAAAAAGAAAGACACAGGAGAAGGAGAAAGTGAGTGAGAGGCACAGATAGAAAACAAGAGTGAGAGCAAGAAAGACAGTGAGAGACAAAGAGATAGTGAGAGACAGGAAGAGACAGACAAAGACAAATAGAGCAAGACAGAGATAGAAAGAGACAAAGAGGAGGAGAAAGAGAAAGAAAGACAGAGAGGGAGACAAAGAAAGAGAGAGTCAAAGAGTGGGAGAAAGAGACAGACATACAGACAGACAGACAGACAATGAGTATAAGTGAAATAAAAATAACTCTCCTCTCAAAAAAAAAAAAAAATCACAGCTGTGAAGTTTGGAAGGTGGGAAGGACAAAGATATCAAAGTTCACCCAAACCTGGATTAGTCTAGACGCACATTATTATTAGACTACATTTGAAAACTACCCATTAAAAGAGTAAAATTAAACAGGAATCTCTACAGGCCTATTGAACACACCAGTGGACAAATGAGTACATCTCACAATTATTCCATATCCAATTTTGGACATAATGGACATTTCTTTTCTCTCTATTCCCTAAGTAATTGGCCTGACAATGGTAGAAATTAATCAGTCTATCTAGAATAGGATGTGGAAACAGGACATTTGAAGAGGACAGAGATATGTATAGATGTGACACAAAGAAGCACGTCACTCAAGCGCTGAACTAAAACTTCAGTAAATCCTCCCTCTGAAGCACCGAACCATTCACAAAGATTTCCCGCCTGCCCAGATACCACCAGGAGAAAGTTTGGACTCTGTCTTGATTTTAAGATGGGGTGGTGGTGCACTTGGGGGGGTGGGGTCACCTTAAAACAAACTATCTTCGTTAATTCACTACAATTTCTTATCTTTGACATATATGTAGGATGCTTAAGGAGATTTTGAATTCTCAGAGGTGTCTGAGGCTAAAGTAATTGAGCCACATAGGAAAGACGTTCATTAATGGGACACAATTTCCTGGAAGACCAATAGTAATTTACAACCTTTCCGTTAATAATACGACACCGGATTATTTTCAATGAGGGTAACCAGGAGAGTTCTGCGCACTGGCTGTGTATCAGTGCTGTTGTAAAAAAAAAAAAAAAAGAAGAAAATCTGACGTACACTACATTTATAATCATATGATGCTGCAATAAATTGTTATTTTGTATATAATAAAAAAAAACAAGTAGATTTTTTAGAATTTCTATACTGTATTATTTATTAATTTATATTAATAAATATATTTTTGCGTACAATATTTTTGGTCAAGCTATCTACCTTATCTGATCACCACTTTCATATATGGCATGATCATTTATTAGAACTTTGTTTCAAGGTTATAGTGGGTTCTTAGTCATTTCAGAATCTTCTACCACAACTACAATCAAGTGTGCTCAATCCTGCTGCTGGAGATCACCCAGGAGATTTCAGATCCAAGACACCAGGATCAAATGATCAGGTTCCCCCCTAAGATCCTGATCACCTGGATCAAGTGTGCGACATCATGGTTGCTCAGCACTTGAGTAGATCTCCAGGGCCAGGATTGAATAGCTCCACCTAAAATAAAGCTAAATACTAAATAAGTATTATCACAATATAGAAGGTAGCTTGCATCTAAATAGCATTAAGTACAATATGTTTTTAATTATAAGGTTTTGATATTCCAATAACAATATGGTGGACGAATTTTGCTACCTATCACTTCTTTGTTTCCCCAGCAGCTCTATTATTTTATATACTTATTATTTAAGTATATTGTTAAACCATTTTTTCAATTACAGTCATATACCAATAAGAGTCACTGGGCAAAACTCCTAAAACTATATTCATCAACCTGTATAACATGATCTGATCTAAAGGATACTAAGTATCCAAGGAGAATGACCTTCCTCAGATGAAAGAGGTGGTTAAAGAAGGGAAAACACTAGAGAATATAGAGTAGAGCTTCTCTCAGGCCAGAGTTGAGTCTGTTCCTTGGATGTTGAGCTTGTGCTTTTTGTCCAGAAGTCTTTTACCGCAGGCCCCTCAGCTTGCGCGCCTAGGGCGCTCCGCCACCCTAATTGCCTGGTGAAAAACGGTGCAGACCCACCTCATTGAGCTGGATTGTGTGATGGATCTGCCGCAGGTTCTGGATGCCACCTGCTCCCTGGCACAACGCCAACATCTCTGGCCACATTTTCTGTTCACTTGGTTCGGCGGTCCCACCTCTCTCCTCCACCCGCTCGAACACACTGAGGTACAGAGAGAGGCAGACAGACAGAGAGAGAAAGAGAGAGAGAGAATGAGGGAGGGAGACTGCGATCCATGCTCCCTGCTTATACAGTATGAGGAATATGTCCCGACAAATAGCTATCAGATGGGTATTGCAAGGACAATTTAACAGTGTAACCAAGGCTGAAATGTTTGTATGTTGCCTGCAACTACGGCAACATCTTTTATGGAGACACTTCTCTTTTGGCAACATTGAGGGAAAAGATGGGAACCCAGCACTAAAGGTTAGCGCCATCAACCTTAAGGTCTAGTGATAGTTTTTTAGTTTCATGCAACACCTTTCCTTCTAGCGCACCTGCTGGCATTACTCTTCTTCTTCTTCTTCTTCTTTTTCTTCTTCTTTTGGGAAAATTTTTCTCAAAAAACGGCAACAGTAAGAAAGTAGTAGGTGTAAAGAATACAGGAGGAGTCCTCCAGCGCGTGCATTAGAGCTTTAGAGGACTAGCACCATGAAGTCCAGCTAGTAATCAGGTCCACTCGATTTGGCACAGATGCTGTCATTGTTTTACCCCAACTTTCCCTCCATCTGCAATTTTAATAAATAGGATGGACAGAGAGAAAACAGAAAGCTTTAGCTAGCTTGTGTGATAACTAGTTAACAACCTCACACCATAAACCTCAAGGTCTAACGCTAGTTATCGGTTTCACACTAGTGAGTATCTTCTTCCTGCTAGAGGTGTTTCGTTTGCTTGCTTGTTTGTTTTTCGTGTTTTTTTCTGTTATTCTACAGTTGCAAAAATATGGAAATGCCACTTCTTCTTCCTGCTGTTTTCTTTTTCCTCTTTTTCTCTATACAAAAGACAAAAGATGGGTACACAGAGTGAACGCAAGGGTCCTGAAAAGAGCCAAAGATGCTAGTAGTGTGCATTACAAAGGCTAAGTGGGATAGCACCATAAACATGAAGTCTATTGTTAAAACTCTCAGCATATGTATAAAAATAATAAAGAAATAATTTTATTAGTCAAAAAAGTGAGCTATATATGTGCAAAAACAGGGTATCAGGTTAGCATCATTTCAAGGTCCAACATCTTAATCATATGTTTTTGTTTTTTTTGGTTTAGCTTTTTTCTCTCTCTCTTCTTTTTATATATATTAATGAAGACTGGGATAAAGTGGCAAGTCAACGAAGAACAAAGGCAAAAACCTTCCAAGAGTGCAACAAAGCATTAGCACCATAAACCTCAGGGTCCAGCAGCAGCGTTCACTTTCTCAGTGTCAAATGTCTCAGTGCACGTCCAGCTAAACCCAACCCATCCCTATTTTTCCCCCTCTTCGTCCTCTTTCTAAGAAACGCTGAAGAAAAAGTTAGCTTGCATGTGCTACTAAAGGTTAGAGGGTTAACTAACACCATAAACTCGAGCTGTATTGCTAGCTTTCAGTTTCACAGTGTCACAGCTCACGTCAAGCTAAAAAAATGGACACCTTCCTCCTGGAACACCTGCTGTCATTGTTTTCTTCCCTTCTCCATCTTTTTTTTTTTTTTTTTTTTTTTTTTTTAGCAATCAGGCAGCGAGGTGGCGGCTGTCATGCGGCCGTTAGCGGTGGTGACATTGAGAGAAGCTAGCGCGGGCCCTGAGCAGGCCGGGGCGCTGAGCGTTGGTGTCAGCACCTGGGCCCCGCGTATCCTTCCCTGTCCATCAGTGTGCAGGTGAAGCAAATGATTGGATCCAGTCAGCGGCTTGATTAATGAGAGGAGCGGCGGATCCGGGACAAGCTATCAATCACGTCATTAGGGCCAATGTGCCCTGAAAGAGGCAGAACACCCCCCTCCGCCGGCGCAATCCACTGCATTCATCTTCATCTGTGTATGCATGCCGTCAAGCCCTGCCAGGGTCACCATGATGGAGAGCAATCATCTTCTCCTCTACAAATTACTTTGCAAAGACAAGAGACTACAGAGGTGTGTGTGTGTGCGTGTGTGCCTCTGTGTGTGTGTGTGTGTGTTGACAAGAAAAAGGGGGAGGTTTTTAGGGACCCCGCTCTCTGCCGCTGCACTGTACGTTGATTGTTTACAACACAAGCAGTGCTGGAAAGTGAAGGTTATTTTAATGAATAGTAATGGATCTACTGACTGACTGAGACAGGTGATACATAATCACTCTTCGCATTTTCTTTCTTTTTTCCTCCTCCCCATCATCCACCCTTTTGCCCTCTCTCTTTTTTTTTTCTCCCGTCTTTCCTGTCATTTAGGGATCAGCATTTCCTGGAACACCAACAGTAATTTACCTTTTATTTTCCCATATCTGCTATGACGCTAAATCATTTTCGATAAAGCCAATTAAGAAATTGCTTGGCCGAGGCTTGCGCGCGCTCCAAAAATTCCCATCTAGTTCCAAACGGCAGCAAGGATGGGCCAAGTGATGTCACTTCTCCAAAAACATCAAGCCTGTCTTCTCTGAAATGATGGCAGCGGGGTCATCGTTCACGATAAACAACACATGAAATTCAAATAAGATTGGAAGGCAATTTTCCTGACCGTGGACCGCTCATTGATTAAATGACTGAACTTCTGAAGTCAGAGCAAAAGTCAAGATCCCACTCTGGTAAATGGAATTAAACATGAACATGTTAGTGAATATATTTATGTGTGTTGTCAGAATGGAGTCCCATGAGGTGCATTTTCAAACGGCTGAATTTACAATCATTACTCATTACAAATTTCATCAACTACAAAGTAATACAAAGCGTTCGCTTCCTAAACTGTTACACTCTTAAAAAATAAAGGCTTTCCTCTCTCAGGTTCTTAACTTGAACATGTGATTGTGGAAAAAAAAAATCTTTATGAGGTACAGAACCTTACAGAGGTTCTTCAAACGTAACGCTCACAACAAAAATGCTAAGTATATCAACCATCAATAGGCTACATCTACAGCAAGTGCAAAATCCAGGACTGGAAACAGGTCCAGACTTGAAGACACTGTGTGGCAGTTCCTTAAACTTCACTCACACATCGGTCCATTGAAAGGTAGCACCAGAACTGGTTCTTCTATGTCAGAGGTCACTAATAGGCCGATCATGATCTGGGTCTGGACCCAGACGTTGTCCAATGTGGACCCAAACTATTGAGAAGGATTTAATTCTGACTGTGTTTATTTTAAGCTGAGCTTTTCTTGTCATTACGGTATACGGGCTTTGTGGCGCAGTAAACTCACAGACCAATCATGTGCATTGTAGAATCAGCCAATCAGATCTGCGCAGATTCGGGAGTGCAGTGCGCACAGAGGCGAGGTACGAAGCGAGAAGCAGCAGTCAGAGAGTAAAGCGAGTCAGATAGTAAAGTGAGTCGGAGAGTAAAGCGAGTCAGATAGTAAAGCGAGGCAGATAGTAAAGCGAGTCAGATAGTAAAGCGAGTCAGATAGTAAAGCGAGGCAGATAGTAAAGCGAGTCACATAGTAAAGCGAGGCAGATAGTAAAGCGAGTCAGATAGTAAAGCGAGTCAGAGATTAAAGCAAGTCAGATAGTAAAGCAAGTCAGATAGTAAAGCAAGTCAGAGAGTAAAGCAAGTCAGATAGTAAAGCGAGTCAGATAGTAAAGCAAGTCAGATAGTAAAGCGAGTCAGATAGTAAAGCGAGTCAGATAGTAAAGCAAGTCAGAGAGTAAAGCAAGTCAGATAGTAAAGCGAGTCAGAGAGTAAAGCGAGTCAGAGAGTAAAGCGAGTCAGATAGTAAAGCGAGTCAGATAGTAAATCGTGTCAGAGTAAAGCAAGTCAGATAGTAAAGCGAGTCAGAGAGTAAAGCGAGTCAGATAGTAAAGCGAGTCAGAGAGTAAAGCGAGTCAGATAGTAAAACGAGTCAGAGAGTAAAGCGAGTCAGATAGTAAAGCGAGTCAGAGAGTAAAGCGAGTCAGATAGTAAAGCGAGTCAGATAGTAAAGCGAGTCAGAAAGTAAAGCGAGTCAGATAGTAAAGCGAGTCAGAGAGTAAAGCGAGTCAGAGAGTAAAGCGAGTCAGAAAGTAAAGCGAGTCAGATAGTAAAGCGAGTCAGATAGTAAAGCAAGTCAGATAGTAAAGCGAGTCAGATAGTAAAGCGAGTCAGAGAGTAAAGCGAGTCAGATAGTAAAGCGAGTCAGAGAGTAAAGCGAGTCAGATAGTAAAGCGAGTCAGAGAGTAAAGCGAGGCGTAGAAAAAATAACCTGCTCTAAGAAAAAAGAGCAGAGACGTATACATTTATTCTTCTCACAGACAGCACCAAACCAACAGGTGATTTCACAAGAAGTGTAATTGAGTTAACAAGAAAATGCACGTTTTATTTATTTTTTCTATAAATAAACACTAAGATTTTTTTAATGTAGCCCTTGTCTTTACTTGAATTGAGGAAAAAACATTTATTTGAAGTTTTAAAAATAATTTATTAAATTCAGCATTTAAAACAATAAATATAGTTGAAATATACTGAACGGTATGTGTAATTTGTTTTGTCTTTTAGTTGCTGATGACACAAAATAGGCTACTTCAGTATACAGGATATGACTTCAGTATACAGGATATGACTTCAGTATACAGGATATGACTTCAGTATACAGGATATGACTTCAGTATACAGGATATGGCTTCAGTATACAGGATATGGCTTCAGTATACAGGATATGGCACTGAATCATAACACAAGTTAGAAATGATGAGGTTTCGGAGCTGAGGAAATTTCCTCTGACTGGACCTCACTGAACTCTAATTAAATACCCCTGTTCTGTGTCATTGTTCCAAAGAAACCTGAGAAGATGAATATTTGTAAGGAGGTTCATTAAATTCCTAAAAATTTTCTTCACAATCGCATGTCGTCACTGTCCCAAGACCCAAGAAAAACATGTATCTCCATTTTTTGTCAATGCTCATTTTTCTATATCATTTAAACACGACAGTTTCTCTACATATCCTGTGAACCACCAACAGAAATGCTCCAAAAGCACTTGGATATAAATCTGGTTCCATTCATTTACATTAGAAGTCAAGAAAGTTTTCTCCTCTCCTGTGAAGTTACTATTTTGGAGATGCATGTTTTTCTTTCTCTAATCTACATTCCTCCATGACTTAGACAACCAAAGGATTCTTCCTTGTGTCCTCACCTCTCACTACACAGCTTGCGTGTCTTCTGCAGCTGCATGGAGCTCCACTTGGGCTTCTTCTCCTCCAGGCCCTGCAGGACCTTGTGGACAGCGGGCTTGGGAACCCCCTTCTGCTGGCCTAGGCTAACCTGCAGGCACTCGGACAGCAGGGCCAGCCGTTCTTTGGCCCCTCGCTCCAGGGGCTGAGCAGACACCAGCTCCAGGGTCTCTCCGTCCTCCAGGCCCTGGCACAGGCAGCCCAGTAGGGTCCAGACCAGCAGGCCTGTGGGCCTCAGCTGCCTGGCATGCTGGGACAGATGCTTCTCAGCCACACAGAAGAGAAAGCGAACAGGCAGTGGCAGTGAAGCTACAGCTGAAGGGAGGTGCGTGAAGATGAAGGACAGAGCCTGGATGGCCAGAGTGATGTTGCCTATAGAGACGGAGAAAAGTGGACCGCGTTCAAGGCTATCACAACATGATGCTGCAAAGGAATGTTTCGACTACAAATGGCAAAGTTATGTGATGGCTTCATAGCCTCATTTGCTTAATTCTCATCCACATATCACATATGATGGATTAGCACTACCAGTGAGTACATCTGTATTTGTATGTTTTATATTACATTTCAGATTTTATGATTCATTTTTTAAATTATTTTTCTCAATGGGGGTTAGCTTTTATTTTCTGGGTCTGAAGCACCAGTAGAAATTGTTGTTGTTGGTCTGAATTCTTGACTACTTCTTATTTTTCATATATGCTAGTCCTCAAGTAAAAGTAGCTAATAACAGCTTACATGCACAAAGATGCTCTGAAACATGATATAGAAACATATAATATCAGTTGATGAACATTTCAATGGCAAAAAAGCAGCATAATAATACTAATCATAATAAAATTATTATATCAAACAACTTAGTTTGTGGTCCACTGGTTTTATATACATTCCTTCCTTATTTATATTTCCAACCAAGCATTTTCAGATCTTAGTCAGACTTTGTGTAGTTCATATTGTTTTGGACTTTCTTTAAAGGTGTGATAAGATTATTTAAATTTAAATTATTAACAGAACGCATCAAGGACGCATTATGTTGCAGCAATATCTACAAAGTTAACAACCTAAGCAGCTAACCCCAGACCACCCTGTCTCTAAATACTACTACCTTAAGAAGTGATAGTGAGTCACTGTAATGTCTAGTAGCATCAGGCCAACATGAAGAAGTAGCGCCACCCCAGTAACGTATTCTAACCCCTCGTCAATCATGTTAGGTGGTGCTGCCGGGTAGATCATTTAAGGACAGACAATTGAATGAAAGCAACAGAAAACACAATGACGGCTGAGCCTTTTGGTAAAGGACCACTATAACGACCATGGTCACCTGCTCCCTGCAAGAATGCACCTTCAGCAACACACCAAAGAAGTAATATATACAAAGGCAAAATAAGAGTTAATGTTGGTGTTGGAGACGCTAAGTAGAGAGATAAAGTTAGACGCTGAACTCTAGACAGATATGAGTTAAAGGGGGAGGTGGAGGTGGACTGTGCATTTTCCGCCTCCTAATGTTTGGAGTGTGAATTCGACAAGTTGAGTCAAGTGGTCCTGTAAAACTCTAGTCACTGATTAATCATTAAAAATATTACTGAAGTACTAACATAATCAGTAGAGACAGCCTTCAAGACATCTTGAGAAATTCTGACAGATTCCCACAAACCTTGACCAAAATTGAACCTAAAACACATTACAGTAAGGTGCACTATCACTGTTTTCACAACTGCAGCGTCTTTAAGATTCTCCTACCAGATCAAAAATGCAGAAAATGTTGTATTAACTTTCTCACATCAGGTTTCAACTGATTCGACTCACTCTTGCTGACGTGTTTGTTCCTGGCATCCTGAGGTGTGTAGTTCCACTCTTTGGGAATCTTGGCCAGCACACTCTCTGGAAGATCATGCCTGAGCAACATGCCAGGGTGATCCTCATGCATCTGCATCATGCTCACCAAGTGGCCTATCAGGCTGCTGATGGGTTTGGACAAGCCAGCTCTGATACACTTGAACAATGCAGGCACTTCTTTGGCTGGGTCTGTCAAAATAAAAGTTTGTTTGTAGTTTGTAGCAATTCACTCACAAAATCCCGCCAAAAATAATTCTTCTGAATCATTTGTGTCTCCTTTGACTAATTAAGATGTGTAATTAGTACTTTTAACCACAGCATCAACAAACAGTTTCAGATGAATCAAGGCTGTCATTTTCCATAAAGTGAAGAAATGAGATTTTACAGTGTTCACTAATCACTAATGAGTGTTCAGGAGCATTATCATCAGATGGTCCTGATCACGTTCCTTCAACATGCTCTGCAAGTCAGCTCCGCTCAGACATTAAATTCTAATCTGCTAGAGACGTCAAAATACACTAAATCAACAAAAGCTAAGCCAATAACCTCGCTGGCATTTCCGACAAGTCCAATTATTTCACTTACTAAATGGCACCCGGATAAATCCTGGTACTAAACAAAGCTCATCATAGACGCCTTTGTTCCAATGCTGGATTTCATTGGTCCTCTTGAAGTGGGCCCGACCAGCAATTAAGCCAATTACGCCTCCAGGAACATTCAGTTACGCGAGAAAAGCAGTGCGCACTTACAACGCACACTCCTTCTCCCTCTCCCCTCGTCCCCCCCTCTCATTTGTCTAATTTATGCAACAATAATTACCCCTCGCATGTAATAAAAACACAAAAACGAGTGCTCTGGCTCTGCAGGAGTCCGGATTAAACCCCCCGAATCAAAGGCGGCTCCGAAAGCAAAGTGTCAGACCGTAATTGCAGTCTCTGTGTCGGTATGCTAAATCAACGCGCTAACCATTAGCCCAACAGGAAATTTTCGTGTAGCAGCTTTTACAGAAAGGGGCCGAAAAAAGAGACGAGGCTAAAATGGAAATGAAAATAAATAAGCAATCAAAGAGACAGCTGAAGGTTTAATTACGGCTTTGATTTATGATCAGCCTCTTCTAGTGGCGTGTGCCACAGACTAGCCTGCTGGTCAGATTTGATACCAAGGCAATTAGGGGACGCAGCAGGGGGACGAGGCATTAGAGTTTATGTGTCGGACTGCAAGGAGCTAGCGAGTGCGTCGAGGAGCATGACTGTTTGAACCCCGATCGATCGCAATGTGGAGAAACTCTGACGCTCTCACTGTACCTGCTAAACTGTAAAAGTGGTCCCATAAGTGTCTTCTGTCCAGGTAGCCCTCCAGCGCTAGCGCCAGAGCCCTGGGGACATTGTTTAAGGAAGATAGGACGGCAAAAACAGCCTCCATAAACTCAGCAGCAGCCTTCTGGGCCTCCAGGGACACCTCGGCCTCACTGTCCAGACAAAGATCTGAAAATACAGAAGCAAAAAAATAAATAATATTCAGTATGTTTTGCTCGGGGACTCTGCAGAGACGTTAGTGTAGAAAGTAAGCACAATTAAATTTGTAAATACACAAAAGGTGAATAGACATAGCAAACTTTACATATATGCTCGCTACTTTCTGCGAGAGACTACAGAATATGACATTCAAGATACAAGACTGTGCCAGATATATCTTATATTTTAAATTTTATATCATTGAAATCTGTTATTTGACAGCATGATCAAAATACAAGTCAACAAAACTATATTACAAGACTATATTAATTTTGTCAGCTTCTTTATAAGAGACTTGCTTTCAGTTTTTCAAAAGAAAAACGCAGCAGTGGTATGGTATGTGTTGGGTAATGTCAAGCACATTAAATTACATGGAAGTCTGGACAGTGGTTGACAGTCCAGCATTTAATACTGAAGGTACTCTAGCCAGAAGTTCAAAACCCTGAGGAAAATAAGCGAAAACCAATTCCACAGAGTTAAAAAGTCTTTATTATCCTATAGCCATGGACAAAACAATCTCTCAATGCATTTCTGCATTAACCTTCATCAGGGAGAGTCACTCTTTCAATATAACCCTCACTCTTTACGCTTCTTACAACTCTTCAGACCAGATCTTCTGATAAATGGATCACTTAGAATATACAGTTGAACTATTATTTCTCACTATATTCCAGCAGCAGTAGCTCTATGAGAATAAAGCAGGTTAAGATAGACATAGTCATAGCAAGGTAGCTTGCAGTGCCCCCGATCCTGTGTCCTTTACTAAATTCTGGGTAAAACGCTATAAACAGTTAGCTGAGCTTATATAATCTTTTTAATTTCTAAATCATGTAGTCAGATAGAGTAAATTCTATGCACTTACTTTCTTAGTACACAGAGAAAGGAATATCATCCAGATCTTCACTTTAATGTCAATATATTTCAATAATACAGCACCTTGCTAAAGCTAAATTCAGGGCCATCTAAACTAACACACTTGTATGGAGGTAACAAAAGGCTCTGAATGCATGGATAAACATCCAGCGTGCAAGGACAGCAGACAAGAGGATCATGAATTTGACAAAATGTCCTTGTCCGAGCCCTGTGAGTCCTACAGGGCTGGAGACAGCAGCGGCGAGATCCTGCCTTTTGCTTTGCTTCAGCCACTGTCAGTCTCCCTTGTAGGAGATGACAGGCGTTTGAATAGGCGAGTGAATGAAATGCAGCACTCACTGAGCATCTTTGATGGAAAGCAGGGTGCTGTTTGCGCTCCTTTGACAAATGTTGGACTGTTTTGAAATGACAGGCCCAAATTACCTGCCACATTAAAGGGAGCAGTTTGCTAATACTGTTTGGCTTAATAGGAGCTGGAGAGAACTGATGGCTATTGATTATGCTTTCTCTTTTCAGGGGCAAAAGAATCAAAAGCATTTGACCTACAGTGACTTTTTTTTAGTGAGCGTCGATGCCCAATGCTGCCACCGCTCTACACCTTGGAAGTACTCCTTGAACAGATGGTGTGTGGGCCAGAGCCTCGGCCCTAGTCTCAAAGTGGAGTGATGTGGGGGGCTGCAGAGCTTGCCATAATGGCCATGCAAGGAATTAGTTCAGGCTAGAGGACTCTAAAACTCCACACTACAGATAAAATCCTGCAATGTGATGCTTCTCCAAGTACAAAATACACCAAGTGATTAGTATCACAAGCAAGAAGTAGATCATTCTCTTACCTTCTCGAAAGACATGTCACTGTCTTTCAACACTTGTGTTCACAATCATCAGATTCATCTGATTGGTAGGGATGGTCAACGTCTCAGTTGCCATATCAGTGCACCGGCATAAAGTTTTCAATGTGACTGCACAAAGTAAAGCAGCGGCACGAACCTGCATGCATCATTCTCATATCTACGCATCTATAAATTCCCATTTATTTATATATAATTAACAGAGATCTAATAGAATTTTCAAATTCCAATTGATAAACTATATCTTAGCTATTTCTTGAGCACCAAACTATTTCTCGAGCACCATCTTAACCACTGCTGTTGTTGGCCAAATCTTGCTAGGGTGATTCGGATGTGTGTCCACGAGATATCTGTCTTTCCCTTTGCCCTCAGATTTAGCTCAAGCTAACCCCAGCGGTCTTCCCTAGCAAGAAGACTGATGAGCAAAGTATGGCAATTTTTATCATATCCCACTGAGACCATCAGCTCTGCTTGTTCTAAGGTAATAGTCAATACCTTTGCCTTTTTTTTAACTAACCAGATAAACCAGCCTTAGTGTTTTATGTTTTGCTGTAGGGAGTGTAACAGGTTTTATCATTTATTATTTTCACTTATCATTTGTTGTCTGTTCAAAAAGAACCAAAGAAATAACAGCAAACTACCTCTGCCATAATGAATTGCATAGGGTCATATTCTCTTGTATCACATCATATTGCACTGAATCTCGCTTCATATATACAGTACTGACATTATATAGAAAATATCTTCTTTTTCCAGAAAGGAAGCTTTTATTTGCTCAGCAAAACACAATTTTTAAAAATTGTTTTAAATTTGTTTTAATATTTAAATAGTTTCAATACTGTAAGTAGTGGTTGTACATGTCAGTGTGCTTATTTAATCCTTTCTAAGCTTTTCCTTGTGGAAACAACCCAGTATTATTTACAGTTATCATCTAATACCTGCTCTGACTACTTAATACTTCATTAAGCTAGATCAAGATTGCTACTGATAGAAGTTAATAAGTTAATGCAATGTTTAGAGGCATCCAGGAGAAATATAGGAGAAAAATAAGAAATTCACGAAATATTTATGCTTACTTACATCTGTTTTAATGGTATCTGTTGTTAGAATGGCGAAAACACACTTGCTGATAAAGATAAAGGCTTTTAAACCCTGATCTTAGGTGCCCAAGACTTTTGCACAGCATTCAACGCATCACACTGGCCTTAGTGATGAAGATGCACATCCCAGTCCAAAGCACAGCCAGCCATACAAAGTGTTCTTCCACTTCTAACTTCTATTGTAGCTATAACTTTAACAGCACTTATTAAACTAATTGTACCCAAACTTTTGACAGTGCTATCGCCCACAATTCAGGGACACGGTGACACAAGCGAATAAGAAGCAAAACATGGTTTTACATGGTGGATGACCAGGCCACGGTGTTTCTTCTTAATTAGCCAGGTCGTAGCCACGGCACGTTGATTTACGGCTTTGTGATTCTCGCATCACAGCGCGGAAGCAGACGTCCTCACGGCCCATCCCGGTTATTAATGAGCTCTCTATAATGTGAATTAATGTGCGAGCGCAAAACAGTCTTTAAAGGTTACACTTTTCCGAGTGGAGAGAGGAGAGGCAAATCTTTAAAGGTCATTCGCATTGCTCCCCACTCCGAAATGAGTGTTTATTACAGAGCGCTATTGATTCAGAGGTGATGACGAGGGTGATGATGATGGGTGTTTACATAAAACGAGCACTCGAAAGCTTTGAAAGACCTGCTCGGCTCAAAAAGCTCAGTCACCATAACAACCTGAATGACTCCTGGATCATGACTAGGAAAGTCTAATTCACTACTAACAATCACTTCTTTTCTGTTTGTATTTATGTACGCTGAGCAGAGCTGCACTCGCCAACGCTATTGCTTTTGTTTTTATAACTGACTTCATAACCACTGAAAAAAATATACAAATATAAACAAATAGAAAGTCAGTGACTCTTGACTGAAGCGCTGGTTACATGATGCCTACATAGACCTTTCAACCTGTAAAAACATTTTAGGGCTTCTCTCAATTTTGGAAAGTGTTATGACAACTGACCTTTGTTGGAATAAGTTTTTAAAAAGGTCAGGAACACTTGACTTTAGGGTTTTATTTATAAGACTTTACAACATAACCCAACACAACTGCTTAGAAATGCTTACTGAAACAGGCTTCATGAGTTACATTTGCCAATTTTGAGCAGTTGGCTAAAGTAGCACTGCTGGTGCTTATTGAAATAAATATATTTAAACATGTATGTAGGGTTATGTCAGTTGTCATAACAAGCTTATGTAGATGTCATGTAGCAGCACTCTACAGTAAAGGGTTGCCAAAATGTTGATGGAGATTTATGTCAGTTATAACAAGCTTATGTAGATGTCATGTAGCAGTACTCTACAGTAAAAGGTTACCAAAATGTTGATGGAGATTTATGTCAGTTATAACAAGTTTATGAAGATGTCATGTAGTAGTACTCTACAGTAAAAGGTTACCAAAATATTGATGGAGATTTACGTTAGTTGTCATAACAAGCTTATGTAGATGTCATGTAGTAGTACTCTACAGTAAAGGGTTACCAAAATGTTGATGGAGATTTATGTCAGTTGTCATAACAAGCTTATGTATACATCATGTAGCAGTACTCTACAGAAAAGGGTTACCAAAATATTGATGGAGATTTATGTCAGTTGTCATAACAAGCTAATGTAGATGTCATGTAGTAGTACTCTACAGTAAAGGGTTGCCAAAAAGTTGATGGAGATTTATGTCAGTTGTCATAACAAGTTTATGAAGATGTCATGTAGCAGTACTCTACAGTAAAGGGTTACCAAAATATTGATGGAGATTTATGTCAGTTGTCATAACAAGCTTATGAAGATGTCATGTAGCAGTACCCTACAATAAAGGGTTACCAAAATATTGATGGAGATTTACGTCAGTTGTCATAACAAGCTTATGTAGCTGTCATGTAGCAGTACTCTACAGTAAAGGGTTACCAAAATATTGATGGAGATTTACATCAGTTGTCATAACAAGCTTATGAAGATGTCATGTAGTAGTACTCTACAGTAAAGGGTTACCAAAATGTTGATGGAGATTTACGTCAGTTGTCATAACAAGCTTATGAAGATGTCATGTAGCAGTACTCTACAATAAAGGGTTACCAAAATATTGATGGAGATTTATGTCAGTTGTCATAACAAGCTTATGAAGATGTCATGTAGTAGTACTCTACAATAAAGGGTTACCAAAATATTGATGGAGATTTATGTCATTTGTCATAACAAGCTTATGAAGATGTCATGTAGTAGTACTCTACAGTAAAGGGTTACCAAAATATTGATGGAGATTTATGTCAGTTGTCATAACAAGCTTATGAAGATGTCATGTAGCAGTACTCTACAGTAAAGGGTTACCAAAATGTTGATGGAGATTTACGTCAGTTGTCATAACAAGCTTATGAAGATGTCATGTAGCAGTACTCTACAATAAAGGGTTACCAAAATATTGATGGAGATTTATGTCAGTTGTCATAACAAGCTTATGAAGATGTCATGTAGTAGTACTCTACAGTAAAGGGTTACCAAAATATTGATGGAGATTTATGTCAGTTGTCATAACAAGCTTATGAAGATGTCATGTAGCAGTACTCTACAGTAAAGGGTTACCAAAATGTTGATGGAGATTTACGTCAGTTGTCATAACAAGCTTATGAAGATGTCATGTAGCAGTACTCTACAATAAAGGGTTACCAAAATATTGATGGAGATTTACGTCAGTTGTCATAACAAGCTTATGTAGCTGTCATGTAGCAGTACTCTACAGTAAAGGGTTACCAAAATATTGATGGAGATTTACATCAGTTGTCATAACAAGCTTATGAAGATGTCATGTAGTAGTACTCTACAGTAAAGGGTTACCAAAATGTTGATGGAGATTTACGTCAGTTGTCATAACAAGCTTATGAAGATGTCATGTAGCAGTACTCTACAATAAAGGGTTACCAAAATATTGATGGAGATTTATGTCAGTTGTCATAACAAGCTTATGAAGATGTCATGTAGTAGTACTCTACAATAAAGGGTTACCAAAATATTGATGGAGATTTATGTCATTTGTCATAACAAGCTTATGAAGATGTCATGTAGTAGTACTCTACAGTAAAGGGTTACCAAAATATTGATGGAGATTTATGTCAGTTGTCATAACAAGCTTATGAAGATGTCATGTAGCAGTACTCTACAGTAAAGGGTTACCAAAATGTTGATGGAGATTTACGTCAGTTGTCATAACAAGCTTATGAAGATGTCATGTAGCAGTACTCTACAATAAAGGGTTACCAAAATATTGATGGAGATTTATGTCAGTTGTCATAACAAGCTTATGAAGATGTCATGTAGTAGTACTCTACAATAAAGGGTTACCAAAATATTGATGGAGATTTATGTCAGTTGTCATAACAAACTTATGAAGATGTCATGTAGTAGTACTCTACAGTAAAGGGTTACCAAAATATTGATGGAGATTTATGTCAGTTGTCATAACAAGCTTATGAAGATGTCATGTAGTAGTACTCTACAATAAAGGGTTACCAAAATGTTGATGGAGATTTACGTCAGTTGTCATAACAAGCTTATGAAGATGTCATGTAGCAGTACTCTACAATAAAGGGTTACCAAAATATTGATGGAGATTTATGTCAGTTGTCATAACAAGCTTATGAAGATGTCATGTAGTAGTACTCTACAGTAAAGGGTTACCAAAATATTGATGGAGATTTATGTCAGTTGTCATAACAAGCTTATGAAGATGTCATGTAGTAGTACTCTACAGTAAAGGGTTACCAAAATATTGATGGAGATTTATGTCAGTTGTCATAACAAGCTTATGAAGATGTCATGTAGCAGTACTCTACAGTAAAGGGTTACCAAAATGTTGATGGAGATTTACGTCAGTTGTCATAACAAGCTTATGAAGATGTCATGTAGCAGTACTCTACAATAAAGGGTTACCAAAATATTGATGGAGATTTATGTCAGTTGTCATAACAAGCTTATGAAGATGTCATGTAGTAGTACTCTACAGTAAAGGGTTACCAAAATATTGATGGAGATTTATGTCAGTTGTCATAACAAGCTTATGAAGATGTCATGTAGTAGTACTCTACAGTAAAGGGTTACCAAAATATTGATGGAGATTTATGTCAGTTGTCATAACAAGCTTATGAAGATGTCATGTAGTAGTACTCTACAGTAAAGGGTTACCAAAATATTGATGGAGATTTATGTCAGTTGTCATAACAAGCTTATGAAGATGTCATGTAGTAGTACTCTACAGTAAAGGGTTACCAAAATGTTGATGGAGATTTACGTCAGTTGTCATATCAAGCTTATGAAGATGTCATGTAGCAGTACTCTACAATAAAGGGTTACCAAAATATTGATGGAGATTTATGTCAGTTGTCATAACAAGCTTATGAAGATGTCATGTAGTAGTACTCTACAGTAAAGGGTTACCAAAATATTGATGGAGATTTATGTCAGTTGTCATAACAAGCTTATGAAGATGTCATGTAGTAGTACTCTACAGTAAAGGGTTACCAAAATATTGATGGAGATTTATGTCAGTTGTCATAACAAGCTTATGAAGATATCATGAAGTAGTACTCTACAGTAAAGGGTTATCAAAATGTTGATGGAGATTTACGTCAGTTGTCATAACAAGCTTATGTAGATGTCATGTAGCAGTACTCTACAATAAAGGGTTACCAAAATATTGATGGAGATTTACGTCAGTTGTCATAACAAGCTTATGTAGATGTCATGTAGCAGTACTCTACAGTAAAGGGTTATCAAAATGTTGATGGAGATTTACGTCAGTTGTCATAACAAGCTTATGAAGATGTCATGTAGCAGTACTCTACAATAAAGGGTTACCAAAATATTGATGGAGATTTACGTCAGTTGTCATAACAAGTTTATGTAGATGTCATGTAGCAGTACTCTGCAGTAAAGGGTTACCAAAATATTGATGGAGGTTTATGTCAGTTGTCATGAAAGGCTTATATATGTAGTATAGGCTTATAAACACTGCACAATTAAGTGTTACCACAATTTCTCACCTTTAGAGAAGCGTTTCAACCTGCGCCTTGATCTTGTCTTGAATTTCACTATGCAAAAGCTTTGTTAACCTGAAATAATATTCAATACGAAGATATCTGGTTCAAAATAGAGTGTCTCTGTTTTTTCAGCACTTATTCAGCACAACGATGATTCTTAAATGGCAGCGTGAGCATCACACTGAATAGTCTCTCTCTACCAGTTAAGATGGCATTAGCAGTAAGACGCTGGGAAACTTGGCCCAGGCTAATTTAGCAACTGTTCTCTAGTTAATACTATATTTCCACCACAAGGCACTCAAGGACTGCACAATGAGTTTTTTTTTAAGATAAGATAATATAAAGTACATGCTGTGTTTTCACAATTATATTAAACTAATTCTTTTTGAGCAGATTCCTCAAGTATATTGCTGCTAGCTCTATCTATTTATTTAAAGATGTATTTATTTATTTATTAATTTCCATAGTACACCATCGTTTGCATTGTATAAGCCATTTATGACAAAAAGATGACAGTGATGGGCAACAGTATGCCCATGTGTACGTACCTCTAGACAACGGCTTTAAATGATACTTCAGACTCACACCTAACAATCGGATAATGCTGAAATGAGCCATTCCGCTCCGTCTCTTTCATAAATCCAGGGTGTATGAAGAGTAAGAGAGGCTTACGTGAGTGAGAGAGCAGTAGACGCAGCAGTAAGCAATCGCTGTGCAGCATGGCCTGCATGACAACAACAGGACAGCAGCCTGGAGCTGAACTGACCAGCTTCAGCAGCCACAGAGCTGAGCCTTCGCCCGCCACAGACTCCCTGCAACAGAGAAACAAAAACTAATCTGGTTAGCCATCAGACAACGGGAATCGCGCTCGCACTCTTTCATCTCGTTACGCTCGACACAAAACGTACTGTAACTCTGCCCCAGGCTCCTCTTTAAATGTCAGTTCTTCAGCAATTCTGCCGGCTCATGTCTAATATGTTTGCTCATTAAAGCTGCGAACGTGGGAACTGGGATGACAGTGAGTTCTGGGGAGTGTGTTCAGCGTTTGGAGGGATTCCAAACGAAAAAGGAGTTTAAGAAGGGAGCCACGGGCGTATTTTTCTTTTGGAACAACTGTAAGCCTTTATACAATCCCAAACTCTACAAGAGCAAAGCTGAAATTAAAATTTACACCCAGTGCTGACAAGCACTGCAGCGGGTTCTCACAGGTTGTCAGGGCTTTTAACAGAGTATTCACTTATGTACTTCCTGAATGCAAGTGAAAGTGAACAAATCACACACGCGATGCAGTGAGACACAGCAGAGCCAGCTGTCGAAACGCAGAGCATGGTGCACCCTGCTGCCTGAAGTAGAAAGAGTGTTCTTCAGTCCAGCACTAGCAATTTATGATGTCACACAGCTACAAATCCAGCCAGCTCCTTTAACAATCCTGATAAATCCGAGAGCAACACCACAGGGTCAGATTTTCTCTCTCATGTGCTCCATCACACACACACACACACACACACACACACACACACACACACACACACAAACACACACACACACGAAACACCATCCCTGCAACCTCACAAAACGGGTCACTTAATCTACATTAGTCCTGATTTTTATTATTGGTTTACTGAAGTAATAATAAAAATCAGTACATGATATATCAGCAGGCTACATGCTAAAATATTATTATTATCAGTTTATTGTTAATGTTATTGTTTATTTTTATTGTTTTATATATATATATATATATACGTATCTCCCTTCATACATCATTTGAACACGACAGCAGCCATTTCCATTTACAATTTTATGATGAATAGACCCACAGAAATACTTCAAAAAAATCTGGTTCAATTGTTTTTGTCCTCTCCTGTAAAGTTGTATGTATATATATATATATACAATATATATTCAATATATGAATCTGAAGTCCTTCAGATAAGCAGACAAATATGAAATATCTGCTTTCAACTGTGTTGCTAATATTATAACATAGTCACATCATATTACTACTTATAGAAGTTGTGGCTTATTTGTCAAGGCAGAGGCAAAGTAAACAAAAAAAATCACTAAATAGTGCTATAACTGTTATTCCATTAAATCTATACACCGCGACTGTCAGAATAAAACCATTTCTCGAGAATGGTAACTTCACAGGAGAAAGAACAAACATACATTACTTTTAATGTAAGTCAATGTAACCAGAATGTTACCTATTTTTTTATTCATTATGAAATTTACACACAACAAACAACCAGGACCTTAAAATCTAGTCAAAAATTGAAAAACAACAAAAATGCAGATATGAAATTTTGTTGTGACAAGCAGCAAATTATTTGAATATATATATTGTTTACTGGCTCTTTTCTGTGTTGAGTTTTGTACTGTTTGCTCTGGTGACCTTATTGTGATGCAGCACAGAAGTTCTCACCCAGTGTGCTTGATTCAGCCAGCTGCAGTAGCCCTCCTACACTTCCTTCTTTAGACTAAACAGATAAGAAATTTTAGCCAAGACATCAGCCACAGGCTCTTCACTGCCTTCTGCTGGATTATAGAGTTCATACATCACATGGTTCCTCAATCTGTCATCTACAGACAAGCTAATAATTTGCAAATCATATTATATCATTTAAATATTAGAGTTAATAATTACAACCAAACCTTAAGTAATGTATTTTTCACAAAAACCCATTCCTTGGGTAAGACTACTAGTGCTATATTGACCATGTCCTTGTAAGTGGTATTAAAATATGTACATAAATAAAGAAATGTACAATAAATCTTGTTCGCTACGTCATGGCTATATTAAACAAATCAGTGATCAACCTGCAGAGTTTCAACTGTCATACATTCACTGTTTCATAGCAATTTTTATATATTTCTTTATGAATTAATTTTTATGTTTTTTGTACTTATTTATATCAATATTAGCCACAACATATTATATTGGACAAAAAAATTCAGTGCGTCCATCAAAAATAATTTCACAGAGGGAACGTGGGGCAAGTTTGATGTGAGTGTGTGGCCATTTGACTTCAGCGACACTACCACAGCCGAACACAGGGGAACCCCGAACACAGCGAGGCACAGATAAATCTACAAGGTAATAACACTAAACTAATTTCAGAGCTTTGAGGCCAAAGGGAGCAGGGCTGGTGGGTGATTTGTGAGATCAGGACACTCGGTGCTATCACACTGAGGCAGGGGTGGAGGCCGTTTGAGAAGGGTGATGTCACATGAACTTGACATTTGCCCCAGTTTCCTGGCCCTCCTACGGCTCGGATTCAGCCTTTCACACCCCATGTGTAAAATCCGCAGCGCACATCAGCATAAACAGCATGACCAACAGTGGCATCAGCATCTGGTCTGCATTAGCTCAGTGAAGCCAGGGGGGCTGCTTGCAGTAATGCATGACTTGTGTGTTTGTCTGCACTGAAAATACAATGTTTAAGACAGCCAGACAACACTTCAGTCTTTTTTCAAGCCGATTTTACACCACATATGTCAAGCCAGACAATTTTTTTTAAATTTTAAAATTGTAAATTAAAATTTAAAAAAAGAGAAACCAGAATACATGCTAATTTTGGTTTGTTGTTTGGATGCACATAAATAGTTCAATAAATAAAGTATAAATTGCTTTAATGAAACTTAACATCACCATACCTCAGTAGCTCCTGTGGGAAGAGCGTAGGGTTGATCACATTCAGCCAGAAAGGAGCATGGCTACTTGAGGTCCCCTCACTAAGTCCATTCTGAAAAGTACTAGATAACAAAAGAGAAAGAACCTATAAAAGCAGGTATGAACATAGCCAATCTCTTCCATATGCACACTTACTGCATGTGATAGTAATGCATTCGAACTTTAGAAGGAGTAAGTAATACTGAATAAAAAGACTAATATATAACTTTTATAAAACATTCTTTTTCTTAAACCTAGTCCCACAACAAGCGGAGTGCCAAACAACAAAATGCAAAGTACAAGTAGCAATTGTGCACTTGTGGAACCGAATATTCACCTATTCAGATATTCGCTTGGTGGGTAAGTGCTCTGTTTTTTATTTTAGGATTTATTTTTGGCTAAATGAAGGCTATCAATGAATACAAACTACAAAACACGGTAACATTCTGGGTTCTCAACAAAAAAACTTAGACGACTCATGTTGTCTTTATGGACTCTACAGCAGATGTAGCCGCAGATGTGCTCTCCACATCTGTGGCTGTTGATTATTGGCACTGTTGATTATTCACTGTTGATTATTGGCACAGCTCAAAAAATGGCTTTTAGGACCTAGTTCTGGCTTATCTTTTCTGTTACTGCCATTTATTTCTGTTATGTACCCTATGTTGATTATTGGCACAGCCTTATATTGGCTTATCTTTTCCGTTACTGCCATTTATTTCTGTTATGTACTTGTTAAAGCATGATTAGAGATTACCAGTGGTTTAAGAAGAGCTGAACTGTCATAGTTGTTACTCAGCAGTTAGATTTTACTATGTACTAACATATACCCAAGGTATGAGTTAGTAAAGCTAGAGTTAACGTAGCTATTCAGGGTCTGTAGTACCTGTAGAGCTGCGGTAGGGGAGCAGTGAGAATGGCAGACACATTCAGAAACTGATTACACAGGCTGTGGATGCAGGATACCCAGTTCCCTGATGCCAGGCATGGTCCAATCAGTTCCTCCACACTGCCGCACAAACTCCACATCAGCTCCTCCACACACAGCAGGATAGCGGTAATGTCCACTCTGAGACATGAGAGGAGATAATAGATGATGGTCAGTGAAAATACAAACATTCTTAAGCACATAGTGGCATTCCAAAAAAAACGAATCTCTCAAACAGCAACTCAAACGTCTACTTTACTTTCAGTGTAAGTCAACGGAACTAATATTTTCAGTTATATGTTGTTCTATGGGCAGCAACGGTGTGAGGAGTATGGTGTACAACACTTCAACAACTATAGAACAACAACTATTTTTTTTATATAAAATTTTGCCCAACCCAGCATTATTTGCAGTTATCGTTTAATACCTGCTTTGACGGCTCAGTACTTCATTAGTCTAAATCAAGATTGCTGCTGAAGGAATTGATGACAATTCATACAATGTTTGGGGCATCCAGGAGAAATCTGGAACTACACTTAGTTCTTTAAACTGGAGCTCAAGATATGATCTACTTCTTTCAGAACAAGATATTTATGTTACTTTGTATTGTATTTATGCTTATTTACATCTGTTCTACGCATATCTGGTGTTCTCGATGGTGAAAATAAACATATTGCTAAGATAAAGGGTTGTAAACAACCAGATTTGGTGCTTAAAACCTTTGCACAGTAGTGTATGTTCTCGGCTTTGTTCCAAACGCTTCCAAAAAGAACACTTATTTGCCTTTTGAGTGGAAAATAAATAAATAAATGAAGAGTGGCCTTTGGCCATTGCACCACACTGGGTAGGGTCATGAAATATTGAATTATTTAAGATTATTTAAAGATCAAATCCATGTACCATTTTCCATTCACTGTAAGAGCTATCTGTGTAATTCATGTGTGCACAGGCTTGGCATCTGGAGAGGTCACACAAAATACTTAGATCCTCTTATCAAACCTCACTTCATCACCCAATCAACCTTTCCCTGCTTTTATACCGCACTCACTGAACACCTTACATTCTACAGATGGGTAAAGAGAGAGAGAAAAGAGGAGGGAAAAACAAAAGAAAAAAAGGAAGGAAAGAGAGAGAGTCTGAAAAGGTCCATCTGCTTGGCAGACTCTGAGCTGGGCCTGCATTCAGCAGCTTGTAACCGGGTGTCCTTGCAGCAAAAAGCACTGAGGGGGGAAAAACCCAAACCAGCCCTTCCATTCATCCCCATCTTCCTCTCGTCTCCCTCCTTCTCTTCTTCTTCCCTGCCAGCCCCTAGGCAGTCTGCACTTTCTCAGTCTTCACCGGCTACAGCGTCTTTAACCACTTTAAGTATGTGATAATGCAGCGCACAAGGCCCCTGCTTTCAGGCGTTAGCAAGGTCCAGGCCTGCTCGAGCCCGGCCCCGTGGAGCATGACGGAGCAGGGGCCCGGAGCCAGGCGGCCAGGCTGGGGCCGTTCACTAACAAAAGAGAGCCTGTTCTACTTCCACCAATCTGGAGCTCCGCGCCGAGCCCGGGGGCCAAGCACCATCGCAATCACTAAAGCATTCAAAACTGTCTGCTAAGCCCTCCCGGACAGGCAGGCTAGTGTTTCGTGAGGCGCTGCAGATATAGGCCAAGATCAGGGATGCAGGCAGTCGTGCTGATGACCGCTCGTCGTTACACCGTGGCCTTGCTGTTGGTTTTATAGTAGTCTTTACTTCGGATTACGATCAAGCTTAATTACATAAGTAAGCGCTGCAATATAACATTTCCATACCTACCACTCATGTGGAAGAACCAAACCTAAAAGGACAGCTCGACTCCCTCAGTACTGCAGATGTAGTTGATCAGCTAATACAAGTTTGGTTTCACATTTCCTGTTTATTGCACACTGGAGCTACAACGCCAGTATAACTAAGAGGTAGGTGACTACTACAGTGACTACTAATGCTCTCCTGTACCAGTCAGTGTGGATGCGTTCAAGCAGTTTGAGTAGCAACAGTTCTTTCAAAACACAATATCCCTAATAAGCCTAAACTGTGTATCTCCTCAGTTTTCAAAACAGTGAAAAAATAAATAAATAGCAAAAAAAAGGAATTATCTGTTGTCAAGGACGCTGAAATTCATGGGCTTATACTGAGTCTATTTTCTGTATGTTTATTTTTGTCACCCAATTCAATATGTTCAATAATACAATTATTTTTTCTTATTATCTTGTAGTTTTTATGTTTATTACATGTATTTGTTTACTCAAAAGGATAAGTAGGACTACAAATAAAAAAGAAACATCTAACATCTAACTATTACTAGCAACTACATGTAAGCATAACTTTTTCAAATCTTCTTAAGTTATCAGGACCCAATGGAAATGCTCACACTTCCAGCATAAGTCAGCAACTCTTGATGGGTTGCCAGAGTAATGTCAAAGTAATATATTTAGATGTGTTTTATGGCACTGGTAAGGTAAACAATTATCAGCCTAACTCACTATTTTGCTATGCCGTCAAACATGCATTAAGTTGCTACCAACAGTGGCTAAATTGCACCTAGGCATTTCCAGACCAAAACAAAAGCAACCACAAAGGCTATACATGAGCTATACATACAAGTGGCTCTGTTGAAGCCTGTACTGTTTTCTATTTTACTGCCAGATACCAAACTTTCACTTTAAAAGACTGTTTTTGCCATATCCCAGTAAGTTAAGCATTTCTTTATAAATGGGAGATTCAGAATGAGTGCACAGACATAAATGTAGGAAGCAAAGCGTGATCAAAAGATCTTGGACATCTCAGAAGAACGGCCAGGTTCAGTGTGATGGGTTTGCCAGCTGAATGTAAGGGCAGTTAAGAACGACTGCGCGATACCTGATCTGAGGGAGTCTCTTGTAGGACGGCTGTGCTCTGGAGTATCTCTGAAGCAGGAGCTCCAGTGTCTGAGCTAACACCTGAGCCAAGGTCTGCTGCGCCAGCACTGGAGACACGGACCCCCACAGGTCACTGCGTAGACCTGAGAGGAAATAATGCCACATCTGGATGGAAAAGGAACACCTTTCACCCTGTGGAAGAAGAAAGGGAAGGAGGGAGGGAGGGAGGGAAGAGGGGGATAGAATAACAAAAGTGGGAAGACAAAAGTAAAACAATAATAATAAAGAACAGATTATGTACTCCCTTTCAAATGACTGCCATCAAATTATAGCTGGCCTTCTAAAAAGCATATAAACATCATCCAGCCTGATTTCTCTCACACTGATATCCAAAACAAGCTCATGTATGTGTGTCCAAATAACAATGTACGCAACTAAAAATAAAACTGGCATTACTCATAATATGGCTCTAATTATTATATATATATATGTGTGTGTGTTAAATAAGTGTTTTAAGACGGGGAGAAAAGCTTAACAGACAGATTATAATATAAAACTCGAACAAAAAACATGGAGATAAAAAAATAAACTATAGAGATGGAGATGCGGCCTGTCTCTCAGTATAGAGTTTCATGGTCACGCCACCTGCACTCCACACCTGGCTCCCTCAAACCCACAGAGACACACACACTCACACAGACAGAACACCAAGGCTTTGAAGGCCCAGCCTGGAGAAACCATCAGCACTGCTCAGAACATGACCCAACACAAACACACCCATACAACACACACATGCAACAAAGATGATAGAACACAAACAGAGAGAGAGAGACAGAGAGAGAGAGAGAGAGAGAGAGAGAGAGAGAGAGAGAGAGAGAGAGAGAGAGAGAGAAAGAGAGAGAGAGAGAGAGAGAGAGAGAGAGAGAGAGAGATTCCGGTGAGTCTAATTGTTTTCAGGCAGGGAGGAAACAGAGCACCGAGGGTGACCAAAGAGAGATTATTAACAGCCATGTACAACATGTGTTGTAATGAGGACTGGGACAAGCTCCACCAGAGAGACAACACAGAGCCACTCACACTAGAGCATAATGTGCTTCTGGTAGGCTTCTAACTGTAGACTTTAGTCACTGACATTCTAAGTGCTGTGATGTCCTCCTACCAGCAGTCACTGGTTAAACTGGTTAAACTCAAACTGTAACACACAATCATTTGCGGTGTGCTGGTTTAGTCCTTAAAATAAATAAATATTTCTGCTGCAGGCACTTGGCTTACTAGAACACTTTGGATGTGGTTTAGATGTATTTTGTTAATTATCTGTAATTTGTATTTGTATTTTTGTTCGCTAAACGTTTGGTCTGGATGCATTTCTACATGCTTTTGTTATTTTAACCGCAGTCAGGTTCAGTACCAATTCCGCTTCTCTTGCTTTAATGAAATAGCACAATAGACAGTTTAAGTAAAAAGGAGTATAAAATCATGAGAGTTATAGTGCATTCACTACATTCCAACACGCACTACATTTATTGCAATATAAAAAACCCATTTAGCAGCATTTTCAATGAAAAAAAGTAACTTAGAATCACCAGACAAGTGATATATCAACGGGGATCGACTCTAAAGCAGCTGGGACCCCGTTCCATCTGAGCGAGACGGAGGGATAGAAAGAAAGGACATATAGAAGAAAGGTGTGGCACTGTGGGTCAGCAGAGACCCAGACACAGGCAGCCTGTCTCACACCTGCACACAGCAGGCCTGTCTGCCCCACAGCCTGCAAAGAACGTGTGTGTGTGTATGTGTGTGTTCACTGTCTGGCTTCGCCTTAATGGAGGCTTAAGTTAGGACCACTGCAATGGACTGTTCCTGTACAGATGGTTTCCTCAAATGTCGCCTAAGGTTTCCCACCGGAGAGGCTAGCAGGAGGGTCACTACAAGCACAACACTGCAGAATATTCTACAATACGCTGAGGAGAAATCTACTATATGCAAGTAAATACAATAAATACAGACAACAAAAGCAGTGAAAGATACAATGTGAAGCAAGTGCATCCTGTCATGCTCAGCAGCTGAAGAACATATTTTTCTCCATTAAATTATTTTATCTTTATTTTAATGCTAGATCAGGCTACTACAATAGGATCTACTGTTTAGTAATGTAAACAATCAGCACATATCAAATAAGATTCCTATTGAATTTTACCTTAGTGCTGTAATTAAAGAGATTATGGATGAAATGAGTCATTTTAATGTAGTACAATTCTACAATGTGTAATAGTTCTGGAGTGAACCGCCTTATAAAAGCAGCCCTGACCTCACAGTAAGGCTATAACACAACCCAATAATATATAATATGGATGTGTGCTGTGTTGTTTCTATTATTCAGTACAGTGTCTGTCGTTTAGCATTGACATGGACATACTGGCTATGACATCTCAACCGAATGAATATGAATACAAACCAGCTAGTCAAATGAACCCAGCTCGAACATTGCTAAATATAATTAAAAAGGACTCATTATACTTTTCCATGCTTTCCCTTTGATGTGTTATGTAGCTTTTTGTGCATGTAAACAATCTGCAAAGTTATAAACCCCAAGGTACACACCAGAGGGAGAAACTCTCTCCTACAGAAACCACTTTTCTCAGCTGCCTGAAATGCCTCTTTGAAAATACTTTTTTGCCAAAAGTATTCGCTCGTCTGCCTTCACATGCTTATAAACTAGAGTGACATCCCATTATTAATCCACAGGGTTTAATATGATTTCGGCCCACCCTTTGCAGCTATAACAACTTCAACTCTTTTGGGAAGGCTCTGCACACGGTTTAGAAGTGCGTTTATGGGAATGTTTGACCGTTCTTCCAGAAGCACACTGGTGAGGTCAGACATTGACGTTGGATGAGAAGGCCTGGCTCACAGTCTCTATTCTTCCACAGGGTGAAAGATCTATTTCATCCCAAAGGTGTTCTATTGGGTTGAGGTCAGGACAGTCAAGTTCTTCCACACCAAACTCGTTGATCCATGTTTTTATGGAGCTGCTTTGTACACTGGTGGGCAGTCATGTTGGAACAGGAAGGGGTCATCCTCAAGCTGTTCACACAAAGCTGGGAGTAAGAAATTTTTAAAAAACTCTGGGTCTTCTGAAGCATTAAGAGTTCCTTTCACTGGAACAGAGGGGCCGAGCCCAACTCCGGAAAAACAGCCCCACACCATAATCCCCCCTCCACCAAACTTTACACTTGGTACAATGTAGTCAGACAAGTACCGTTCTCTTGGTGACTGCCAAACCCAGACTTGTCCAGACTTGACAGAAGCGTCCAGTGGCGGCGTGCTTTACATCATTGCATACAATGTTTTGTATTGCATTTGGTGATGTAAGGCTTGGATGCAGCTGTTCAGCCATGGAAACCCATTCCATGAAGCTGTCTACGCACTGTTGAGCTAATCTGAAGGCCACATGAAGGTTGGAGGTCTCTAGCAATTGACTCTGCAGAATTTTGATAACCTCTGCACACTATGCACCTCAGCATCCGCTGACCCCACTCTGTCATTTTATGTGGCTTCCACTTTGTGGCTGAGTTGCTTTCGGTCCGAATTGCTTCCACTTTGTTATAACACCACTGACAGTTCACTGTGGAACATTAAGTAATGAGGAAATTTCACGACAGGACTTGTTGCACAGGTGGCGTCCTATCACGGTACCATGCTGAGAGCGACCCATTCCTTCACAAGAGTTTGTAGAAGCAGTTTTCATGCCTAGGTGGTTGGTTTTATACACCTGTGGCCCTGGAAGTGACTCGAACTGAATTCAATGATTTGGATGAGTGAGTGAATACTTTTGGCAATATAGTGTATGTACTAGTAACAACTATCCAAAATATATCACTAGCTAAAGAACAATTCAGAAATGAGCAGTTTAGTAATATCTGCTCTAACTATTACTTACTTTCATCTATATAAATATATATGAAGTACAAAAGGGTGTTGTATTCAATTGTATGTATTAAGTGTGAAGTGCAGAAGAGAAATGTACAAAGTGTAATAAGTAAATAAATAAATAGAGAATATTTACAGTGCGTGAAGTATATACAGTAGTGTTCTACATGTGTAGTGTGGAGTAATCCAGTCATTTAGTAATCAGGGTGGGTTTATGGCTTTAATAAAAAACAGCAAGTGTAGAAAGAACCACTTGCACCATCTGTACCTCATAAAATGGCTTGGGGTCTGCCCAGTAGTGGCTCTCTGCATCCTGCAGTATACTGGTGGCGCACACATGGACGCAGTAGCTGGTCAGGTGCTCTTGCACAGCGGCCGTCACATCCTGGCTCCTCTGGATGGGCAGCAGAGTCAAAGGCCTGCAGTCGCACACATCAAAGCCACAGGGCCCAGATTTAAGAGAACAAGGAAGAGTCATGCAGCTTACAGGTCAAAGTGGCATTAAGTGATTAATACCAGCAAATGGCTCTGATTATTACCTGCCAGTCATCCGCCGCCACCCTACTTCCTCTCCTCCCCTTTTATCCCCCCTAAAAATATGAGGCTGCACGTGCTGTCTGAAACAATCAACCTCTCCCACCACTTTTCTGTCTTTCATTTCTTTCCCCCTCTCTCCCTCGCTTCCCCTTTGGCTCTTTGCGGGCTAACATCTGTTTTCTGACAAACACATGTCCTCCCATAGATAAATAGTTCTGTCAGGAACTCGCAGGCTCTTGCAGATCCCACTCCGATTCTTTACAATCCAATTACGGCATTTTAGTATTTCTGGCAACGGCCTGACAATATGCCTTTCTGGGGGGGAAAAAAACTGAGCTTGACAAACTATAAATCGAAAAATCTCTCCAGAACGACCCCCACCTTCCCAAAAAGCTTTCGTTTTTATGTACAATGCATAAGTTACACTTTAATTTTCTCGGCAACGCTGATTGTTTTTTATGTGGCGTTTTATATTTGATATTTTATCATCCATGGCGAGACGGAGGGTTATTTATGAAGCTCAGAATTGCATGGGATGGAGTGCTGGAAGGGAGTGAAGCTTGCATGAGGGTTTGTGTGAGTTTTTGAAACACTAAGTAAAAGAAAGTGGACGGGTTGAATTCTAGCATCAACCTAATCTAATGCATCGCTATTTGCCTCAAAGGCATCAGCTCGTTTCTCAAAACTCTTGTAAATTATACATTCTTTACCATGGAGACCTATAAGATAATTGGGATAAATGCTTGACTGAAATCTAATTTTAAATATCAAATATGCTGGGCGTGGGAGCTTTAATGCTTTGTTGGAAATATTCAGAGCTGAAACGAAAATAAATAGAAACATTTGACACCATAACTAGCTTCCAAACACAGCAAACCACTACACTGCATCTTCTAACAGCATATTATAGATGATCTTATTCAAAATATACAACTGCACTGTGCAATTTATCAAATAAAATGTAAATGTAAAATGTAATGTAAATGTAAAAATGTCCCCAACTTTTTAGTTTTAGTTCAAAAAGGACTTCAATTAATGTTATCATATTTAATTTTGTTTTAAAAGAGTTCAATCTGCATGTACAGGGTGGCAGCAGCAGCTTACAAGGGATATTTTAAGCAATTTCTGTTTTGCCACAACGATAGTTGATTATCAAAACATGTCTTGGATATCTGAAGTTTGCTTTATTTGCCGAAGGGTTAATTTGGCTACACTGCTCTAAAAACCGTCTAAATGGCAAATGAACTGAGATGAGTCAGCAGTCAAGTTCATTATACTTCAAATAATAAAGAACTGAAAGCAAGATAGATTTAAAAGACCAATTAATTCTAAGCACAGTTAGACTTAAAGTTAAAAAAAGACAGATTTTAATTGTTCATATATTATTTTTATGGTGTAGCTACCTCACCAGCCTTGTGATCGATTGATCGACTACATTTATAGATACACTACCGCTCAAAAGTTTGGGATCACAGTGAAATGTTCTTGTTTTCAATGGAGTATCTTCTTCCACTGCACTGACGGGTCTCTAAAGAAAGTTGTTTTTTTCTGGCCATTTTGAGTCGGTCAGCAAGCCATCAACTGCTGATGCTTCAGATACTAAACTAACCTAGAATGTTGTTCTCCCTTTTATACTCACTTATTAGTAGAATGTTTTTCAGCTGTGCATCACAATTGAGCAAGAGTGTCCTAACAACCAATTAGTCCAATAACATCCTTAACTTGGATTGGCGGCTGTA
Source organism: Megaleporinus macrocephalus (assembly GCA_021613375.1). Classification (NCBI taxonomy): domain Eukaryota; kingdom Metazoa; phylum Chordata; class Actinopteri; order Characiformes; family Anostomidae; genus Megaleporinus; species Megaleporinus macrocephalus. The sequence goes on along the minus strand of CM038725.1, from coordinate 15,239,651 downwards.
CCAGGAGATTTAGACAGAGGACTGAGAATTACTGATAATAGAACTATATGCAAAATAAGCCTCTGTACAAAAATAGGCTTTAACACAAACATTTCTATTCTTTAAAAATCATCTGATACACTGACATTAACTGTGAAATCGACAATATTGTTTGTAAATTGCATGAATTGTATGAAAATTGCATGAAATGAAATTCTAAAGTGATCCTAGCGATAGTGTATATATGATTTTTTTGAAATATTGATTCAAAGTTGCTAATTATCAAAATATGCAGTTCAATTACTCAGTAAAACCAAATAATAAAAAAGTGATCAGACATACGAATTGATAAAATTGGAGATGGCTACTTCTGCTGCTTTAAACTATTCACTGTACGTTTGTCCATTCAGAGGAAGAAGAAAATGTGGAAATATGAATTCTGGCCTCGTTATCTCTTTAAAACATGTCACTCACATGCGGGTGGTGTCCTTCAGCTGCGTCTCATAGTGTGCTAATCTCTGTTGGATGTAGGAGCTGGAGGCCAGTAATGTGGGAAGGTTTTTCAGAGGGGCGGAGGCGGGCACCTGCCCCAACCTTTCCTCCAGCCTGGCCAGCAGAGCGGAAGTCACCCGGCCACAGACCTCCACATAGGAGGCGCGCACAGGGAGCAGTGTGTCATCTTTACACGCCACAGCCAGAGGCAGGAGAGCGTCCAGCTCCTCCAGCACATCCGCACAGAACTGCAGAGGATAGAAGGAGATATTTTATTAAAAAAAGGCTCAACAATAATTAAAGAGCACATTCCCCTTGAAGTCCTCTTTATGTGGTTTAATATATCATATGTCATCCTTCACTTTTACATGACCATCTACCAACCTTTCTTTATCCTTAAGAATTAAACAGGCTTTAAATGACCTCCTTATTGGCAGAGCTCTGTAACAGCAGTCTGGGGCTAAATGTATGAAACAAACTGTTAACTCCTACAGACTATGAGAAGTGAAATCACTCCTTATCATTTCAAGGCTGAGCTGAACTGCTAAGGACCGAAGGGCCAGTCATTTGCAAATGTGTGTGATACCACATCCCTAGTAACAGCCATTTTTGCAGCTGTGTTTTTATTTAGGGACTGTATGGACTTGTTTAGGGACTGTATTGGAGTGTTTCAACATTTTATTCCTTTGCTGTTGTTGCTGTTGTGGTTTTCTATGCTGTCGAATTTAAAGTGGACAAAAGAATATCAAAGAAAAGTGAGAGACGGTGACATTTTTCAGCAAATTTTGTGCACAATATCTGTTTAACGTACTTAGGACAAAAAAATAAAACAGACAATAGAAAATGAGTTTTTGCAGATGAAACATTTTCTGTTTACTTTCTCCCAAATATGTTAATTTCAGCTACTGAATAGAAATTATGACACAAGTAGGCAACCAAACTTTTGTATACTGTAAGCCATATATTTAACTTTTTCCATATTTTCACATAAGTTTAGTGGTTTCTGTGATAAAAGCATAAAACATTATCAGCTAAACCTAAAATGTGTGCAACTTATGTTATAACATGCTGTTTAACATGCGGTTTATTCCAGTAAAATAACTTCATACAAATACTTTGTTACCTTACTTAAGTAGAAATGTTGGTTATTTATACTTTACTGGAGTAATTATTCTTCATCTGACTTTTTACTTCTACTCCTTACATTTACACTCCATTATCTGTACTTTCTACTCCTTACATTTACACTCCATTATCAGTACTTTCTACCCCTTACATTTACACTCCATTATCAGTACTTTCTACTCCTTACATTTACACTCCATTATCTGTACTTTCTACCCCTTACATTTACACTCCATTATCAGTACTTTCTACTCCTTACATTTACACTCCATTATCTGTACTTTCTACTCCTTACATTTATACTCCATTATCAGTACTTTCTACTCCTTACATTTACACTCCATTATCAGTACTTTCTACCCCTTACATTTACACTCCATTATCAGTACTTTCTACTCCTTACATTTACACTCCATTATCAGTATTTTCTTCTCCTTACATTTACACTCAATTATCTGTACTTTCTACTCCTTACATTTACACTCCATTATCAGTACTTTCTACTCCTTACATTTACACTCCATTATCAGTACTTTCTACCCCTTACATTTACACTCCATTATCTGTACTTTCTACTCCTTACATTTACACTCCATTATCAGTACTTTCTACTCCTTACATTTACACTCCATTATCAGTACTTTCTACCCCTTACATTTACACTCCATTATCTGTACTTTCTACCCCTTACATTTACACTCCATTATCAGTACTTTCTACCCCTTACATTTACACTCCATTATCAGTACTTTCTACTCCTTACATTTACACTCCATTATCAGTATTTTCTTCTCCTTACATTTACACTCCATTATCTGTACTTTCTACTCCTTACATTTACACTCCATTATCAGTACTTTCTACTCCTTACATTTACACTCCATTATCTGTACTTTCTACCCCTTACATTTACACTCCATTATCTGTACTTTCTACCCCTTACATTTACACTCCATTATCTGTACTTTCTACCCCTTACATTTACACTCCATTATCTGTACTTTCTACCCCTTACATTTACACTCCATTATCTGTACTTTCTACCCCTTACATTTGCACTCCATTATCTGTACTTTCTACCCCTTACATTTACACTCCATTATCAGTACTTTCTACTTCTTACATTTTAACTCCATTATCTGTACTTTCTACTCCTTACATTTACACTCCATTATCTGTACTTTCTACTCCTTACATTTACACTCCATTATCTGTACTTTCTACTCCTTACATTTACACTCCATTATCAGTACTTTCTACTCCTTACATTTACACTCCATTATCTGTACTTTCTACTCCTTACATTTACACTCCATTATCTGTACTTTCTACTCCTTACATTTACACTCCATTATCAGTACTTTCTACTCCTTACATTTACACTCCATTATCAGTACTTTCTACTCCTTACATTTTAAACATAGCCTTGTTGCTCCTATTTCATTACTATTTTTTTATATTCATGTACATTTACATTCCAGTAAAGATTACTGATAACATGACTTTGAAGTTTGCACCTTTACAATACTTATAGACAACTAGTCATCATATCTTCCGCTCTATGAAACACATGTTAATGTTCAGTAGTAACAGATATGCTTCTTTAATATATTTACATCATACTAAAATACATTCATTTTCAATGGGCGTATATGTGGCTGAAACAGGAAGCCTAGTGCATCCCAAATTTATCATCATTAACATTTTAATACAACATTATAGTCATTATGGCTTTAAGAATAATAATTTTTTTGAGGAGGTGAGCTAGTGCACTATAGACCCCCGTGGTGAGGACGAAGCTCTTCAGTAGTTTTGAAAGCAGTACTTTTACTGGAGTAAAGAGCTTAAATTGATACTTCAGCTTCTACAGAAGTATTTTTAAACCCTGGTATCTATACTTCTACCTGAGTAATGAATGTGAATACTTCTGACACCTTTGAAAATAACCACATTTAATTAAAAGAAGAAGCAAAATGATAGTTGTGATTTAAAGACAAGAATACAAAGCAATATCTACCAATACACAGTCCAGCTTCACTCAGAAATGAAAGCCGTGCAGTTTATCTGTTGAGGCAACTTAAACGTTGATAAAACTCTCAGGACAAGGACCCCGAAATGCTCTGTATTAAACCGAGTGAATCTGCCGTGCAGATATGGTCGTAAGAGAAAGTCCAGGCCATTTTACGATTCAGAGTCTGGCAGGCTCCCCTCCTGTGGCACTTGGAAAAAAGAGCAATACTTTATCTCATGTTTCCACATTTGTCCCGGAGAAAGGATTCTCTTTTCAAGCCCTGAGTGAGAGCATGATTACGAATGTATGTGTGTGTATGTGTGTGTGTGTGCGCGTGTGCAGCTCGCATGTGTTATACCTGCAAAGAAGTGCCTCGGGAGGCGCCTCACTTGAAAAGAAGACCCCTAAGGGTTATCAGCAGAAGGAAGCAGCCTCGAATCCGTATGCATGCACACAAAACTTCCAATCTGCCTCCTCCTTCCTTCTGTGCCAACCTCCAAAATGAAGATATCACCCCCCAGACCCTTCACAAGCAAGCCCAGCGCACCCTTGCCCCCCTCGCTCCATCCACACTCATGTGCTCCTCGTTCAAAGTACATCAGCAGGAACGACGCTGGAGCAGGCCACGCCAGCGCATGTGCTGAGTTCACCGCCAAATTTATACACCTATAGAAATGAGTTACTGCGCCAGGCTATTCAAAAGCAGTAAAACATACACGCACGCCATATATATGCTCCAACCCTTCCCTTTCCATTGGGAGTTACCACGTCCTGAGGCCTCGGCGGACGTAGGAAATAACAGAATGCTTTTGGAAATGGAAACACTCCCAAAACCATCAATCAGACAGTGGACACGAGAGCGAGAGGTGACTTCATTTTTCTCCACCAAGTATCTGATACACCGTCGATAGTCTCTGGTGCCTGAGGCTGCTTTACAGACAGAGAGAGGTTCCTGTGAAAGTTGACTCGCAACTCAACAACAACAGTTGCAACCACCTCAACTTTGTGAAACAAGTTTAATAAAACTGCCATATATATATATTTATTATTTATTATATAGTTACGATCTGTATATATATATATATATATATATATATATATATATATATATATATATATATAGAACAAAGTCTTGTATTTCCAAAATGATAATGTTACAGGAGAAGTTAAAAACAGAGTTTACTTTTAATGTGAGTACTTTAGGACATTTCTTTTGGCCTATACATCATGAAATTTACACACACTCTAAAGTTCCACAGTATTGGAACAGCAATGTTATGTCACTGGTAACTGAACAGCTTAATTAGTTGGTTAGCTAGGCAGATAACGTTATCACAAGCTGTTTGAACAGGTACTCTTGTTGAGTCCTATTAAGATACCAGAGAACTACAATGGTGTTGGTAAAAAAAAAAAAAAAAAAAAAAAAATTATATATATATATATATATATATATATATATATATATATATATATATATATATATATATATATATATATATATATATAATTACAGCCATTTAATTTCCTAGAAAACTGTCTTTTACTGTATCTCCAACAGTTTAATAAGCATATAACAGCATATTACCGTAATAATACAAGAAACAGCCAGTAAAATGAGTGCAAATGCATTTCTTTATCTGAATTTGCATATTATCTCTGTAAATAATCAAGAGTAGTGATAGAATACTGTATATGTATAGTTTATTTACATAGATTGAAGTAATTAAGTATTGATTATATAATATGGTACTTTAACAGTGCACATAGTTTACAGCTAATCAAACTTATAAAACATGTTTCAAAAAGTTATTCATTTTTGTCTTCCTTGACATTCTTCACAACTATTAAAAAACATACAAATAACACAGTGTTCTACCCAGAGCAACACAACACATAAATAATACTAGCTATTGGCTTGCTGATTACTGGACTTATTGTCTCATATGCACCTGTAAATTTGATGTGATAACACAGAAAGCTATTGAACTACAAATATGGAAAATGTATAAAAGTCCACTTATTGAATAGTAAAAAGAAGAGTCCTGATATAATAAGAAAAATGTTCAAATAAATGTACACATACAAAGAACATCTTGAGGACTACAAGATTATACAATTAAAATTATTAACGTGAAATGCGTGTTATAAAAGAAGCCGCATGAAGTTAATCCTTATTAATGCATAGTTCCTCACTTTGTGAAGAGAAAGACTTCCATCTGCTGAGCAACTTTAACACGAGCAAAGCTGGGATAAGGGAGTGCAGATATGGTCTGCGAGAGAAAAGTTCAGGCCATTTTACGACTCAAAGTCTGTTAGACTGAAAGATGGACACTGCAAGCTATGGGCCCCTGCCAAGCGTGTAGCCTCGGCGGAGAGAAGAGGCCTCGAATAGACGCCAGGTCGACAATCGAGTCAATAACCAACAGGGTTTGGTGGTTAAGAGCTTAGCGGGAGTGTGAGAGAAAGGTGGGCGAACGTATACAGCCATACAATCTCAGACTCCGCGCTCTCTCAGACTGAAGGTGATGAGGATTCAAGAGGTGTCTGTGAGATTTATGGCTTTTTCAAGCCCGCCGCTCGGGCTCAGAGAACCCGTAACTAGCGCAGATCAAAGATATGGATCCCAATAGGACAGCCAACGCAAGGTTATTCCTCTGCAAGGCTATAAAACATTTAAAAGCTCAGAGTTTTTTAACAGGTACTTTTGAATGGCACTAAATTCCAGGCCCTCACCAGAAGGCAGAAGGTTAAGGACGATGCGCAGCCATTGTCAACATGAGGTGGTCAATAACTCGGGTGCAATTTCAGGGTGATAAATGGTTCTCTCAAACATTATGCGGGGCAAGAGGCCTGGCAGCGCCGAGAATTTGAAGCCGGGCATGAATGTATGAATATGAATGTGTGAAATATTGATTCCATTAATGCATTTGGACTAGCTGCACTCCGGAGCCAAGTACTGTGCTAGCATGATATGCCTGCTTATGGTCCACTGTGATACGTGTCAAAAGCGGTTGGAGGGGGTTGTTCTGTGAGTCTCAGGGCAGCAGGGAATGCAAATAAATGCACGTGGTAACCTTTGAGTGGAGAGCTGCTCATTTTGAAGCACTGACCTACACGTAAATGTGTTGTACAGGTCTTGAGTGTGGACAAATTCTGACACTTGTTAGTGATGTGGTTCCACGAGAACTATTCCATCAAAGCACCGGAATTAAAATCAGCCTGGACAGCTCTGAAATTTCAAAGCACATAACAGTCATTTTATTCAGAAGCTTGGAGATGATGGCTTTTAAGACGGAACACTGATCACTGGGCTGTATGATTAGTTAACTCCAACATCAGGTTGTGGAACCCTGCATATATATATATATATATATATACTACCGCTCAAAAGTTTAAGATCATTTTACAATTTCATTTCATGCAATTCATGCAATTTACAAACAATATTGTCCGTTTCACAATTAATGTAAGTGTATCAGATGGTTTTTAAAGAATAAAACTGTTTGTATTAAAGTCTATTTTTGTATAGAGACTTATTTTGCATGTAGTCCTATTATCAGTAATTCTCAGTCCTCTGTCTAAATCTTCTGGTACGGCCGCCAATCCAAGTTAAGGATGTTATTGGACTAATTGGTTGTTAGGACACTCTTGCTCAATTGTGATGCACAGCTGAAAAACATTCTACTAATAAGTGAGTATAAAAGGGAACAACATTCTAGGTTAGTTTAGTATCTGAAGAATCAGCAGGTTATGGCTTGCTGACCGACTCAAAATGGCCAGAAAGAAACAACTTTCTTTAGAGACCCGTCAGTCCATTGTTGTGTTAAGGAAGGAAGATTCTCTACTGAAAACAAGAAAATTTCACTGTGATCCCAAACTTTAAGCAGTAGTGTATATAGTTCATAAGTTGGTGAAAATATACATAAGAACTTAATCAATGTGATTTTTGCTTATTATTAATCAACATATGAAACATCATATTCTCAAAAGTCATTTTCCTAGAAGTGTCTGTTTATAAAATTGCCCATACATTCCAGTGGTTGAAAATTTCCTGTTTTAATTAAATATGCGTTACTACACTATCAGAAGTAGTTACTAGCCAACTGGTTTATTAGTTGAACTAATGTCCACACACGTTTTTAAACAAATACCTTGTCCTCAGCAGCAGAAAGACCCAAACCACATGGACTATGCCCTCTTCAGAGACCTTTCTTTGAGGCTCAGACAGCTCATCAATCTCCCCGCACTAGTGCAGGTGAAGCGGCTCTCAGTCCGGGTCAGTCGTAATGAGGGATAAAATGAGGCGAGACATCTTTGGCCAACAGGGAAAACAGGTGGACACAGACAGGGCAGTGGTCCACTACAGCACAGCAGACAATAAAAATCACCGTGAAGCAGTGGTAGACGATAAAGGGGCCATGGAATATAATATATAAATAAGGTTTAATACTGGAAGATGGTAGAGCATCACTAAAGACCTAAAGTTTAATATATAGTCTAAAGCTCAGGTGTGTTAAACATAGTTAATATGGACAGAGGCAATGTATGTACCATGTCTATGCTTGGACGTTGTATTGTCTGTTGTATTGTTATGGTTGGCTTTTTTAATGTCCTGCCAGTCCCCATTATTATTTGAACTAAAAACAAGATATGCTGATTTAACATGCAGTCTGCAGACTTAATCTGGATTATTTTGAAATCTTAATTTTATCATTCTGAAAACTACAGTAGCACTCAAGAGATTCTGTAATGTGCAATTTTGGCCAGCTGTAGACGCATAGATAGCTTCAGGTCATTTTAGAAATGACAATATAAAGAAAATATTTTGGGAGCCCCTTCCTGTTAAACATGCCTTGTTTTAAGATAGCAACCACCACATTGACTTAGCCTGTAACTCACTCATACACATTTGGCAGGCTGATGTTTCTATACTATATTATATTATATAAAGTTTTAGTTTCAGGTACATGTTGTATTAAAAACTGAAAGAGATAAACAGGGTCTCATAAACATGTTTGTGGGTAGTTATTAGTTGCTGGACTCTTCAAATATGAAGAGGATAGCTGGGGCCAGCCATTATATTCTGTAGCCCAAGCAGAAGACCAAACTGCTATAAGTTTACTGCTATTGTGTTTTATTCCCATGAAGAATTTGCCAGCTGTTGACAATCACTCAACACAAATAATTGTTAGTTAGGATGCAATTCAATTTTCCAACTTTAAAAGTTGAACAGACCTTCAAGTGAAATCTGAATGTAACATTATCCATAAAATACTTTTTAGTTTCAACTTAGAGCTGAAAGATGCTTTTACACGAAAAGAAAAAACACAATTCAACCTAACATCATACAGCTCTTACACTGCCTGTAGATTAATAAGACCATTCAAAAGCAAGCACATGATTGGCAGTCTGGCAAGCTAAATTCAGTGTTCCAGACTGAAAAAGTCAGAAAAGGTGGATAATTTGTTCATTCCAAACCAAATAACAGGCATGGATGATAATTTCCAAAAGAAAAAAATTTATTCACAGTCGCAATAGCGCTCAGATATATTGCAATTGGATCTTCTCCCCAAGGTGTTACAGCCCCATTCCAATGGTCAGCAGTCATGTTAGTCAGTTACTCACCTTAGCTACCCTCTTGGGCATTTCTCTCTCTGGACAGGTCAACTCAGCACCCTGTTTTAGGGAGATGTTAACCAGCACGATGAGGGTGGAGCCAGAGGTAAACATGGTCTGCTCCTGCTGTAGACTCTTATTGGACACATCCTCCAGAAACACTTTCACACAGTGAGCCATCTGAGGAACCAGCTCCCGGAACGCAGCCCTCCACTCGAACTCCAGACACACTGCCTACAGACACAGATACCACACCAGAATAATCCCATTAGTAATGTGTAAGAATATAATGTGTGGCTTCACTGTAACTGATTGAAATGAGAATTTTGAGGCACTACTACTTGTAAATGTGCAGTGTACTGCAATACTGAGCTCATATGAAACTTCTATGAATTTAAATCACGACAACCTCACAGGACATGTGGAGAGGCAACCATTCAAAAGCTGACCACAAGATTGCAGCGAAGACTATATCATTTGCTCAGATAAGGACTCCAGGTCTAAGCCACTTTGTTGATGGGAACGATGTATTAAAAAAAACCTCACCCCTATGCTTTCTCTGAACGTCATTGGGTCCTGATTTATTTAGTCATTAAGTAGTCAAAATAAAAATACTGATATATACAGTGGGGTCCAAATGTCTGAGACTACTGATGAAAAATGTCTCTAATTTGCATTATTTTCCAATTGAACAACAAAGGTTTTCATTGAAAAATATATGATCAGTATTCTAATCTAAGTGGATTAGAATGTTAAAAAATATAACAAAAATTTTAGGTTTTTTAGGATATGGTATGTCTTTTGCTTTAATGACAGTGTGCACGCAACTTTTTTGCTTTTTATCTTTTTTTTTTTGCTTTAAATTTTTTACAATTCCAAAACTTACTAATGTTTAGGTTTAGCTAAAAATAAATATATAAAATCCCAGTTTTTAATGTGGGCCTGGACTTTTTTCTATACATGTGACATGTAAGGAATGTTTCCGCTTATGCATCTAACTGATATCAATGAGTTGTGCGAAAGTAAGGCTGCAACTGTAACAAAACACTACTAGAACACTACTATATGACACCAGCCCATAATACTGACCGTAATACTGTGTCAATTAAATATGCATGTAAATATGCAATTCGCCTGCATGTAGCATAATGTAGCATTATTCGTATTCAGATTTTATATAGATTAGCACAATCCATAAAACAATATGTGGCAGTATTCCTGCTGTTGAAACTTGAGCGATAAACAACATTTAAAAAAATAATAATAAAAATAAATAAATATAGACTACATAGACTACAATGTCTCAGATCCATAGAATGGAAGATTCTAATGCCAAAATGATAACATCTTCAGAGGTCTATAAAGCTTACCTCTGTGCTCTGCAGCAGCAAGTCAGGTGTAGTCTTACCGTCCAGTGCAGTCAACTCCATATCATCCCTGACTTTCTTTAGGATCCCTACACATACAAGCACACACACACACAAGCTTCTTTATCTATTTATTTCAGTTTATCAAATACACTCAGTGTCTGACAAGAGTTACAAACAACTTCAACCCAATTTCATATGACTTTCCTACACTTCACACCAGTCCATTAGGACCACTGCACGGGGACAGAGTAAACGCTAAAGGACTCAACCCTATCATAGACACACATGGTGCTTTTGGAAAATGAGTCAATAAAGGGAAGTGCTTCTATAACCCGAGGCTGACATATTTAACTCTGGTGTCCTCTTCTATGCACCAGTGACCTAAAAATGACTGCAATGCCTTGCAGGAAAGAAGCAGGGAGGAGGGAAAAAAGAGCCACAATTATTGCAGAAAGTGAGCTTTGTGTAAGTCCAAATCGGAGGCAGTGGAGTTGATTTGAACTCTAGATAGCTGCGGCCATATCGGGGGTAATCCACGGCCGGGTGAAGAGGAGGATAACTTGTGTGTGTGTGTATGTGTGTGTAGGCAGCAAATTAAAAGCGCATGCATCAGGACCACATTTTTCTAATCAGACGCTTTGGATGTGAGACCCCGGGCGAGGCAATTTAGCTTAACAAGAGCGAGAGGCGCGCCGGGCGGAGGGGGAGAGGAAGCAGCCGGGGTGTCACTTTTTGACCTTTAAGCTCATCTGATGAATTTCTGGTAATTAAGTCATTTGATTGCCTGAATTAATGATTTGGATAACTGCCCTTTAAAGGCTGTTTACTTCTCTGTAAATCGAGGTCTTTTCTGCATGTCTTGTTTTTTAATGTAACCTTTATAGAAATTACTACATGCACCAGTCACTTTCATGGCGAGCCGCAAAGAAAAACTAAGCTCTTAATTTTCACAGCAAGAGAGACAGTCAGGAGGAGAAAGAAAGAGAGCTCGTACAAAAGGCAGGTCAGGCCACACTGGCCCGATAAAGGTGTTCATCGTCGACTACTATTAAACCTGAACCCTGGACCAATGGACCAGCCAAAGGCTCAACAAAACTCAGGTTTATAATCCTAGGATTCTACTGTGAAAAAGCTTTTACTAAATATGTGTAGATCTTTTATAGAGATGAGAAAAAGCTACACTGTTAATTAATTGCTTTAGTGGATTTAAGCAACAGAACCATCTATTCTGTTGTATTGGTTTCATACAATAGTTCTGCAAAATCAAGGAGCATAAATCAAAACAGGTTCAGCTCAGATATATCTGACAGTTAATTTGCCAGGTTAACATCAACAACACTTTATTTTAGTCCCTCTGTAAAGAGTTTCAGTTCAAAACTGGCTGTTTCCAGTTTCTTTAGTTATTCTGCTGGCAAGCTTGAAATATGATGCAAGTCTGCTGTCACACAACATCTTCAACATCTGACTGAATGTGCTGCATATCATATATTGGCATATATATATATATATATATATATATATATATATATATATATATATATATATATATATATATATATATATATATATATATATACATATTAATAAGCCATTAAATAAACTTTCCTCTTTTCGTATGTGATAACACACAAACTGAGCAAAGGTCAGCTGCAGTGTTAAGTGAGACTTTATATAGGGACCAGTGCTTGGTGGAATCATTCAGTCGTGGGCTGAAGGTTAAGGAACTAGCCTTGTGATTGGAAGGTCCCCGGGTCGACCCCCTGAACCAATAGGACATGACAGAAGTGGCCTTGAGCAATGCACCTAACCCCAGCTGCTGTGCTGGGCAGTATGGATAGGGCTGCCCACTGCTCCAGGCAAATGTGCTCACTGCCCCCTTGTGTGTGTGGGTGTTTCATTGCCCGGATGGGTTAAATGCAGAGGTCAAACTCCTCTGTGTGCGAAGTGGCAAATAGTTCTAAATTCTTCATTTGAAACTCTAAATTCTGTGCGGCGGCTATCAAAATTATTCAAACCCCATTGGCAAACGAGGTATATCAGCAACATTTATTTTGCAATACACCAATAAAACAACATCAATTTAATAACATCAACACAACTAATATAACAAGTGGTTTCTCCAAATGTAACCCTAATTAACTACTGCAGTCTCAGAATGATTAAATCCTCTGAATAGAATCCCTCATTAGAGCACACATTTGCAAATCAGGTGTTTTCTCAAGCACACCTGATACAACTAATACAGGAATTCATTAGCTGCATCAAGTGTGCTTGAGATAACACACATCAAATACCTGGTCTGGCTAGGGGTTTGTTGACTGTGACATTAGACTGTATGTTAGAAATGATCAAAAAAGTTGCCAAAATGATTAATGTTGATCGCAACTGTAGTTGTGGAATTATACGCTGTTACCACAAATGCCAGATTGTGCCAGATTGTATGTATATATATATATATATATATATATATATATATATATATATATATATATATATATATATATATATATATATATACACACAAACAAGGGCGTAGAATTAGAATGGACTGAAGTGACGTGTCCCTACCAATATCCAGTGATTATTAAATTGTCCCCACCAATAATTTGATCCATCCAGAAAAAAAACCCTGATTGGTCAACGTCTGATTAACCTAGAGGTGCAGAAAGGGTTAAGTCACGATCTCTACTGGAGTCCTTCCTCCCCGTAACACATATGGCCAGTGTGATTGGCTGTGCCTTTCCCTGCTGTCACATCAGACTCTGCAGCTTGTTAGGTTGTTAGCAGCTCCAAAACTGGAGGGAAGGCTTTGCAGTCATATGAGGCTTACTGGGCAAGACTCAGGTGCAACGTGGGTGACACATGGGTGTTAAAAGCAAAGGTGTCAAAAGTATTCACACTCATTACTCAGGTAGAAGTATAGATACTAGAATTTAAAAAGACTTCTATAGAAGTTAAAGTATCAACTGAAACTTTTTACTTCAGCAAAAGTGTTAAAGCACTGCTTTCAGAACTACTTTCAGAATGCAGTGCTCCATGTATTAACCCTGATGTATGAGTCCTGTTTCACGGACGTCCTCGGGATCTGTTTTTGTTAACTGGGCTTTCATTGACACACTTAGAAAGATTGTTTTTCTGTGATTGTTACTTTGTTGGTTTTGTGGAGATTATGCAGCTCCATCTACTTTTATTATTGCTGATGTATGAGACCTGTTTCATTTGCACTGTAGTCTAAACTACATCCTTGTCAGTCTTTAGTTTAACATTATATTATTCATTAATTAAATTCTAACCTGTTATTCTGAGTAGGTGAGAAGCATGTAGAATAGCATATGTATATGTCAGTCCTTTATCATTTTATCATGGAGCAAAGACAAAACTTCAAAAAACAAAACAAAAAAATAAATAAATAAACAGCCAATGCCGGCGTGGTAAATTCATAGGTCCCCACCAATGTTAAGAGTACACCCTTGCATATATATATATATATTTTTGTATATAGTAGAGCTGATTAAACAGTTACTTCTCATAATGTAATAACTATTATCACTATTATTATCATTTTTTAGACTTGTTATTCATGTGTGCCTTGGCCAATACCAGTACATCATAACTATATCATCACAAAATCAAAACTGTTACAGTGCATAAAGATGTTTTTATGATGACTGAACTAATAGAAAGAGTCAGACGCTACTGGGAATAATATCTTGTCACGTTAATGTACATTCAATCATTTTTTTCAAGTAATATTTTGTCTTTTCTTATTTTAAGTGACTATTTTAAGATAACGGCAAGGTTTTGTTTTGACAGCAACAACATGCTATCAGATGTCAACATTTCAAGACATAAACCTCCGGCCTCTACCTCTAAGGCTGCAGGCGGACTCCCCTGCGCAGTTGAGGAAGCCCAGCTCGGTTGCCAGATCCTCCACACGGCGCTCCAGCTCCAGGAGCGTGCTGGCCAGCTGTGTCAGGCATTTCAGCTGGTGGGAGGTCAGGCAGAAGTTTCTCGCTCTTCGGGGAGCTTCCTGGGGAGCTGGAGTGAGAAAACAATGTTCAGGTCATCAAGATATGAACGACTGAAATGGTGAAATGTGCCAGAAGACATTAAGGCATATAATAATTGTGCTATAATTGAATGCATTACTTTTAACACAAGACAATTAAACACAGACATCATCCTTACACTTAAATAAGGGCACAGCACTAAACATGAAGACTGAGAAGACTGAAAAAGGAACTGGACGGTGACAAGCAGATCATTTAAAAGGATAGACTTAACCTTAGCAGGCCAGCCCCAGTAAGCTAATCAGCCAGCCATGCAAACTCTGCTGTACAAAACAGATTTCTGAGAAGCATGAATATATACATGCAATTTGTGAACAACTGTAGCGAAGGAAGTGAAAAGAGGAAAAAGTTGCATCAGCAGTCATGTATAAGAGATTAAGTAGTGTGTAACCTACAGGCTATCATGTTATCTATTGAAATGTTAATCATATTAAAAAGTAATTTACTGCTATTTTTATATATTTGAAACAGAAATGCATCAGATCACACTTCTGAGTTCTGCTCCTAAAGTCCCACCTTTTAAGGCTCATTTCAACTAATAAGTGCTTTGGGTGGGGGGGTGTTGTGATGAGGCCAAGTAGACCGGGCCATGTTAAAACCGGCAATCAAACAAGCAGCAGGCGTGAATGAGATCCAACATGTCCTGATAACTCAAACCTGGGATCAGGGACACCAACTAACCTTTGTGGTGTGGATTCTAAAGCACCCTGATATGCCCCCAACAACAATAATCATATTGCACATAATAAAGATATACGGTCCTGTGAAAACGCTTTAGGCACATAAGAACATTCTTTTATTGAAGCAGCTATTTTCCAGACAGGGCGCTTTTATTTGCTCAGCAAAACACTTAATATTCAAATAATATGAATACAGAACTGCTTTTACATAGAGATGGAAGAATCGATCGGCTATGTATCGGTATCGGCTGATTTTTAATTAAAATATGTGATCAGTAATCGGCCGATATTTCTCCAATTTAGCCGGTCGCGAGAGCTGATTGATGGCGTTAAACAAATGAGCCTAATTTCTGTATTTCCAGCTAGTGTTTCATCCAGGAAGAGGAGAACCCCCTCCGGTCAGGTCCCTGCAATTCCTATCTGAACCACTAGGTGGAAATACATATCCTTTCATTTTCCACAGACTGAGTAAAGCAGTGAGGTCACGAGAACAGCATGCGCTGATAGAAAGCTTGTCGTCCGCCTGGCAGTGTTTACCGTATGTGACGCAGACTCATCCAGGAGGTTTTTAAAATGTGTAAAATCAGCGTGTCTCGTGGGAACAAAGACATCTAACACTACTAATCTGATACGACACTGCACACGGCTGAATACAGTGAGTATCAGCTAGCACAAAACAAACAACCTAGAGAACCGTGCAGACCAGATCTGACCGGTACGAACAGAACAGCAGCAGCAATTCTAGATCTACATTTAATGATTGCAGTTTGTCGTTTAAAATAACAGAGTCTGCGTTTAATGACTACAGTTTTACTGCATTTATTTAATTAGCTTTTTTCGTTTTAAATAAAGAGTCTAAATTGAATGATTGCAGTGTTGGGGATATTTGTTTGATTTACTTTGTTTATTTACTGTTCATTTTGTTAAAAATATTATGCTGTTTCATAAGCTCGTTAAAAATGGAAATAAACCAGTTTCGACCATGTTTTATGACTTGCTTTAGCTAATAACTACATATAGCCCCACCCTCGATTGGTATCGGCTATCGGAATCAGCCTTAAAAACAACAATCTCTAATTTTACATATTACTTATGGTTTTACATAACCCTTTACAAGCTTTTCCATATGTCAACCCAGTATTATTTGTATTATTCTCATCTAATACCTGCTTTGATTAGTCAGTGCTTCATCGAGCTAATCAAGATTGCTGCTGAAGGAACATAAATAAGTGTCGGAACCATCCAGGTGAAATCTGGAACTAAACTTTCTTCTTTAAACTTCTGCACAATACATTATCTATTTCTTTCAAAATAAAATATTCATACTATATTGTACTGTACTTATGCTTATTTACATCAGTTCTGGGGTGTCCAAAACTTTTACACAGTAGTGTACAACCTTCAAACGAGAGACGCTTGTGAGTAAGCAGGAGAGTTTACACTTTCAATACATGATTTTAGATGTTTGATAGTGTACTGAAATTTGAAGTTCTAGAACTGAATAATAAGCCTAGAGTTTAGAAAGTCACAGCCGCTCTGCCACAGTTTCCTCTGGGCCGTCTTTAGGCACACAAACACACCAGACACCCCGACCTAGACTGCCTCCACTCCATCAATCGCCGCAAAAGTTCTCGCTCAAAAAAGCTCACCCCGACGTCGCAAACGAGCACAAACTTTTTTTCTCGGCTCACCCGTCCATGACCCCTGTCTCAAATATGGCTTTCCCATTTCTGAAGCTGCCAAAGCCATCACCCGGGGGATGTTCCGCATTAGGGCAGAAGAATAGGCCGCCGAGGAGAGCGCTGCTGTATTCTCCGACACTCCGACAAATACTTTTTTGTATGTGCTCTTAAATGAGTTCCTCCGACAGAAAAGGCATTGGGGAGTGGATCAGGAAGGCATTAACAGAAGCTGTGAAAAGCTCTGGGATGATTGAGTATGGCGGGGATGGAGGGATGGAGGCAGTGAAAAAACAGAAAGAAAGAAGACCCAATAATTGCAACATTATTGCCTCTGGATCCTAATGTAATTTTGTCACATTGTTAGAACAAATCTGACAATATGACAACATACTTATTCCCTCGTTTCCTTCAGCTTAATCAGGCAAAGGGGGAGACTGAGGGGGTGGGGGGCTATAAATATCTTTATTTGTGTTATTTTTCCCCCCCCTCGCTTTTTTTCGATCAGCTCCCATTTGCACATGCCAGTCTGGGCAGATGATTATCCTGATGCAGAAGCAGAAGCAAAAAGTTAAACCCAAGAGCTGGCTAGTGGGCACCTCAGAATGAAATCATGTCTATGTTTGTGTGTGTGTGTGTGTGTGTGTGTGTGTGTGTGTGTGTGTGTGTGTGTGTGTGTGATATCTTCTCAGCTCTCCAGTGCTTCATTAATGGGTTCCACAGGGACCTGGAGAAGCCGTGGAGCACTGCATGGAAAATGGCTGCATGAATGCATGGAGAGATGCTCCAGCAACACCATGAGCTGCGATATGAATCTCCATATGAAGCAGAGTTTCTTATAGTATTATGGAACCTGTCATACATATTACATTACACAATAAATGTGTATCTACTTATATAGCAGTATCTGCAGCCAGCCACAAACAATATATATATATATATATATATATATATATATATATATATATATATATATATATATATATATATATATATATATATATATGTATATATATAACGATCAACCATAACATTAAAACCACCTCCTTGTGTCTATATACTGTTGGTGCATATTGTATATTTACAGTTACAGACTGTAGTTCATCTGTTTCTCTGTATACTTTATTAGCCATCTATTACCTTGTTGTTCGGTGGTCAGGACCCCCTCAGGACCACCACAGAGCAGGTATTATTAGGGTGGTGGATCATTTTCAGCACTGCAGTGAAACTGATGTGTTAGCATGTGTTGCGCTGCTATGCGTGGATCAGACCGAGAACTGTCCACCAACCAAAACTATCCAGGCAACAGTCTCCTTTAGGCAGCAGCCTATGACCACTAAGGAAGGACTACAGGATGTCCACCAAAAAAAAAAGGTATAGTGTGGACAGTGATTGGACACAGTATTTAAAACCTCCAGCAACACTGCTGTGTCTGATCCCCTTGGACCAGCGCAACACACACTAACACCCCACCACCACGTCAGCGTCACTGCTGTGCTGAGAATGACCCCCACCCACATAACAGCTGTAAATTAAAGACAGGTCCCTTTTCATCCATTTTGTTTTATGTAACAAAGTAATAGATTATAGGTGTTTTATTATGTTTTATTTTTAGAGCCTAACAACAACTTAGCCAGTTTGCACTGTCGTGTGTATGTTTTTACAGAGTAACACGTCTTAGTATGTACATAAGTCTGGGATTTTAAGGGTTAAGAGAACAGAAAGCTGCAATTTCCCTGTTGAAAAGGATGATGAACACAGAACATCCATTATAAGATATGATACCCTCCGGCAGACAAATTAAAAGCGTCTGATCTATGAGGGACAGTTTAGCTCTCTCTTTTCCACCTGCAAGAATCAAGAATCACAATAGTCCTTCCTGCACACTAACATCAGGCTTTTCAATACAGAAAGAGCTTTATTACAGTAAGCCTGGTTTTCTTTCCTGACAATATCTTCTTCTTAATATTTTAATCTCATTTAACGTTTTAAAAGCCTGCTCTGTAACACTATAAGACATCTACATACGCCCATCATTGCAACTGATATACACATGCAACTACATAAACATTTATAAATGCTTATTCCAATATGAGCCACTTGTTTTAAAAGCTACATTTGTTGGTTTTGATGCCAAGTTGACCCAACATCTACAAAGACGTTAGGAGTGTTAAGTCCAGGACTACAAGACTGACAAACAGTTTCTACTTACAGGCCATCAGGCTTGTGAACACCTCACGCACTACCTCTCTAACCTCTCTTATCTGAACTGGTTTTAACTGGTCTGATTTTAACTGAACCTTACACTTACTGTACTGCTGTTTACATACAATACTGTTGACAGTCACTACTCGCACAAAACATTATTGTTTACATTTGTTACTTGCAACTTGCACTTTATGGCTGCTGATCTTCATACATGCACATAAAAACACACGTAACTTTTATTTTTTATTTTTTAACTCTATAAAAAATACTTTTATTTACTTCAACTTATATTATTATACTTTGTTATCTTATCTATTGGTGAATGAAGGAGCAGCAAAGTAAGAATTTCATTGTACAGTGTAACTGTCTGTTCTGCTGTGCATATAACAATAAAACTCTTGAATCTTGAATCTTGAAACGTCAGACTAGTTGAACAAATGATGTGACGCCATCAGAATTATGTGACTAAGCTACACTAAGTCAGTTGTTATAATGTGGTATGTGGTACTTGTTGTGTAAACTGACAAAAGCAGACTTTATGACTTGAATGCAGACCTGCTCAAATAAGCCTCCTACTGTACAAATCCATGACAAAGCCAAACTTCACAGATCAGTAAAGCAAGATGTGCCTTTTCCAACATGACCTGGAATGACCTGTATCGCTAGCCTTCAGAAATCTGAGCTCTAGGCTGAGTCTTCACACGTTTTTTTCTCTGAAAGATGTTGTTAGTGTACTACTCACATGATCAGACTACTCAGCATATAGCTTAATGTGTCATCGCCGAGCAGTAAAGGTGACTAGTCTGTATCAACCCTATTTATTCAACAAGACTGCGAGGTGACTGCAATCACAGCTCAAGATGTATTGTATCTACTAACTAGATGTATCTATCTACTAACATTTACATAAAGCAATCAATAAGCATCCTGTATAACACACAGGTCCTGCTAACATAGCGAGATATTTAAAAGAAACACTGACACAAACACTGACACTAACTTTGAAAGCAATTCCGCGACACAGCTCTGCAGCAGCGCTTCTCTTTAAAAGCTTTATATGCTTATAATTGCATTTCTTTTAAGCAATTTTGGCTCTCAACTGGGGAGAACAGTTGTATCTGGACTATAGGGTGCACTAAAAGGTGTAATCATATACTATTTGATGTACACAAAAACTGGCTATAGAAATAGCTGATTGGTTTAAACAGCGGCCCATTACCACTAACACGGCAGATGACAAAGAGAAGGGTAATCTTGTCTTTTGCCATAGTCGTTTTTACCTTTATCTTTAAAAAAAAACTAAGTAAGAAACAAATTCCAGTCCTTTAGCTTGAGCTCCCTCGTTCATACTCCCTCTCACTCTCTCTCTTTTTGTTTTGCTCCAGCTCTACCCTTGAACTCAGGTCACTCTCTCCGCCGCCACTAACTCACACTTACGCCTGGCATCTCACCTTCATGTTTAATAGCCCGCTGTCATGCTGGCTTGTCTTGCTCCCATACAGCCATAGCCCAGCTATTTATTGCCCATCCATTAATGGCTTATTAAGCTAGCACTCTCATAGCTAACCATTAGGGGCCTGTGTGGGAAAGGATGGCCTGGGCACTAGAGGCGTAATGGGGGTTATTACAACACGGTGATGGAGAGGAGGTGGTCGGGTGTGGCGGGGGAGAGGGGTGGTTGGCGCTGGGAGCAGCCAGCCGTGTCATTTACAGTCAAAGAGAGAAAGAAGCCAAGGCGATGGCAGGGGTCATTAAAAGGGCACGACTCTCAGATCTCAAGTGCAGGGAAAGAAGAGAGACAGGATGCAGGAGGAGATGGGTAGCGGGTGATGTACTGCGATGTTAAGTGCATATAATGTTTATTTGCATGAAAAATAGCACATTTAAGGGTCAATGGCAAACTCGGGAAATAGCTTGCCGATGACTGGGTGCTACTCCTGAGCATGTTAAGCACATAAAGGGTCTTCCTTCACCTTTGATGTAGTATGTAAATACCTTTTAACAATGGAAAACTGTATGTTTATTATCATATCAGACATAATGAGAGTTCGGTATATAGAACATACCTCAGATACAAATCCTACATTCACAAAATATGTAGATTTACATATTAACATATACCAGGTTACATTCTGGCCCACCAAGAAATAATCAAAGGCAATGGTGGACTATACATATCAAAACCTAGCACTTTTAACACTCTTTCTAAGCAACCAATATCAGTAAGCCTGCTCAATGTCCACCTTTATACAAGGCTGAACGGAATGTTTAGTTCTACTTTAAATGCTACAGCTTGTACCGGGTGCCAATATGTAACAGTGGCACCATTTACGATAGAATGGAAAACTCATAAAACAAGCTGGCAAACAGGAGAGGAGAAGAGACAAGCAGTTCCAGCTTCATAGCATCACAACCCCAACCACTGTGCTGGCTGATTTCATCCACCAGCTGAAGCAGATCTTCTTACATTTAAAGTAACAATTACTACTAGCTAGTTCTAAGTGACTGGCATAACTAACTCAATATGACAACCTAATTTATTTACATAGGAGTCGATTTATTTGCCTGTACCTATTTCGACATATTGCTTCTGTGAGATCATTGTGGTGTCTCATTGTACACCAGGCAATCGGAGCACATTTATCAGAGCCCACCAAATAAGGTAAAACAGCTTGTTTCATTCTAGGATCAAATCTTAGGGTAGGTGTATAAACTGCATCTTGGCATTTTGCAGCAAAGTCTCACACCTCCTATGCAGACATCACAGAATACATGCATTCTTTGAGAGCTATCAGTCTCATATCAGTCTCATATCAGTCTCATATCAGTCTTATAGCAGTCTCATATCAGTCTTATATCAGTGTCATATCAGTCTCATATCTGTCTCATATCAGTCTTATATCAGTGTCATATCAGTCTCATATCAGTCCCATATCAGTCTTATAGCAGTCTCATATCAGTCTTATATCAGTTTCATATCAGTCTTATATCAGTGTCATATCAGTCTCATATCTGTCTCATATCAGTCTTATATCAGTGTCATATCAGTCTTATATCAGTCTCATATCAGTCTCATATCAGTCTTATATCAGTCTCATATCAGTCTCATATCAGTCTCATATCAGTCTCATATCAGTCTCATATCAGTCTCATATCAGTCTCATATCAGTCTCATATCAGTCCCATATCAGTCTTATAGCAGTCTCATATCAGTCTTATATCAGTTTCATATCAGTCTTATATCAGTGTCATATCAGTCTCATATCTGTCTCATATCAGTCTTATATCAGTGTCATATCAGTCTCATATCAGTCTCATATCAGTCTCATATCAGTCTCATATCAGTCTTATATCAGTGTCATGTCAGTCTTATATCAGTCTCATATCAGTCTTATATCAGTCTCATATCTGTCTCATATCAGTCTTATATCAGTCACATATCAGTCTTATATTAGTCTCATATCAGTCTCATATCAGTCTTATATCAGTCACATATCAGTCTCATATCAGTCTTATATTAGTCTCATATCAGTCTCATATCAGTCTGATATTAGTCGCATATCAGTCTTATATCAGTCTTATATCAGTCTTATATCAGTCTCATATCAGTCTCATATCAGTCTCATATCAGTCTTATATCAGTCTTATATCAGTCTCATATCAGTCTCATATCAGTCTCATATCAGTCTCATATCAGTCTCATATTAGTCGCATATCAGTCTTATAGCAGTCTTGTATCAGTTTCATATCAGTCTTATATCAGTGTCATATCAGTCTCATATCTGTCTCATATCAGTCTTATATCAGTGTCATATCAGTCTTATATCAGTGTCATATCAGTCTTATATCAGTGTCATGTCAGTCTTATATCAGTCTCATATCAGTCTTATATCAGTCTCATATCAGTCTCATATCAGTCTTATAGCAGTCTCATATCAGTCTTATATCAGTTTCATATCAGTCTTATATCAGTGTCATATTAGTCTCATATCAGTCTCATATCAGTCTCATATCAGTCTCATATTAGTCTCATAGCAGTCTCATAGCAGTCTCATAGCAGTCTCATAGCAGTCTTATAGGAACCTGCTTAGGTCTCAGGAGCAAACCCACAAAAAGATCATATAAGAGGACTTTATGTTTGTCGTAACTTCGTTTTTTGACGTCAGAATGAAGAGGGAGACCAGTTCAGAGTTTAAGCTTTTTATTCGAAGGGCTTGCGATAGCGATGTTTCTCTGAGCTCTCACACCCTGGTCTGCCCTGGTCCAACCTGGTCTCAAAGATGACTGTGCTTGCTTGTCTTTGATAGGGCTGCCTACAGCTTTTTTCGGGCCTTGTACACCTGGCCACGTCATAATTCTTTTGGGTAGAGTGGTTCTCAAATAGAAGCTCCCAAGATAACACTGCAGGGTATATGGCCCTATATGGTGGGAGGCCCAAAAAGCCCTGACCTTCCCGTGAGCTCGGAGCCTTCTTGGCCATCTGTCTAATAACCTTTTTTATACATGATTTATATAAAAGAAGTCCCAACACGTTTAAAAAACAAAAATAAAATACAAGGAAATGTGCTCTGAATATTCTATACATGGGCCCAGCTATTCATTCGTGAACTTTGTAACTAAATAATTGAGGACTACTGAATAATACAACTTAACATTAAAAACCAAAACAAAAGCCTACAGGTCAACAGGTTATTTATGCAGAGCAGAGAAGAGAGGCTCTAGGTTTAATGAATGCTGTTTCAGTACAGTTAACAGTCTGTGACAGCTAACCAAAGGCAGGAAACCGCTAGTGCTTCGAAACCCAAATTCATTTTTCTATTGACAGGTTTTCAAAGAGCTGAAAAGTTCTCACAAGGGTAAAAGTATATTGTTAATGACACCGATGTACCCCAACTTTAATCTCCCCGCTTTCTCCAGAGGGCAACTAAGAAAATAAATAGACCCTATTGTAATTGTAAATACACATCCTTTTCCTCAAAGGCACTCTTCTTACACCAACAACAAAATTTGCGTCACGCTTGCTTTGACTGACATGTAGTGAGGGAAGGGGAGAAAGAGTGAGAGAGGAAGAGAGAGGAAGGAGAGGAGTGGCAGTGAAAAATGGCAAGAGGCAACAGAGAGAGAAAGTAAGTGAGAGAGAGAGGGGAGAGAGAGAGAGAGAGAGAGAGAGAAAAGAAACGTGGGGAGGCAGGGAAATCCCCAAACAGTTGTTATTGATTCCGGTGTTTACGGGCGGATAGTTTAGTGCCGTTTACAAAACAGAACAGATGCAGCCAGTGAGCAAAAAGGTAAACAATTGCTGTGTGGCGCGCTGCCAAATCCCCGGCCTGGCGTATTAAACTGACGCTGAAGTGCTTTTCCCCTTTGGGTTGCACTTACTGCCACTTCATCTCCTCCACGCTCGCTCGCCCCATTCTCTCCTTTCATTCACTCTCTCCCTCACTCGCTCTTTCTCCCAGCGAAGCGCAAACACATGCGGTTCTAGATGGTGCTGTCTGGCTGCTGGCTGGACCGAGTCCTGCGCTGACCCTTGGGGCCTGGCTCTACCTAGCTGGCCCATTAGTGCGGGGAATTGCATGCGTCTGACACGGGCCCTAAAAGCAATTATTAAATGCTTTTCACCAAATGATGCCCGGCCTCTTTGGGGAATGAGCAATCAGGCAATAATTTAGCCACTGATTTTTATTTCCGTTCCTCATTCTCTTGCTCGCTCTCGCGCGGACGCTGGCTGAAATTATTTGGGCTACAGCGGTCTGTAGCCATCAGTGAACCACATTAGACATTAGGCTCAAATAGTGCTGACCGATATATTACCTATACCTAAATACTTTTTTTTTGGTTTGTCTAACAGCTCGATTTTTTAATGTTCTTGCGGTACTGAATGAAAAAAATGACCCTAGGATAAAATACAAGTCGTAAAATATTAAAACATATACTATAAAACGAGCCATAACTTGCACAGGCCACGTTTTATGTGCAATATGTTACATTCAGTAAATAAACAGTAACTGTGCATTCAAATGCGTAGTGTGTTCTCCGTAGACTGGTGTTCTCTTATTTTTCCCAAAATTTCTGGATAAAAATAAACTGATATTGTAAGAGAATAAAATGAATGTTTGTAGTGTTAGTGTATTCTAATTGTATCTTAATTATCATATTGTTATATTATTATGTTATACAAATAAAAATGGTATTTTAATGTATATGTTATTATTATTGTATTGTATTACTATACTATTATTTTTAC